>CM060964.1:62245495-62845495 GCA_030765045.1 Tenodera sinensis
TGTGAAAACATTACCTTCCCAAGTGCTACAAAGAAAGTGTGATGTATACACGCAAAATCTTGCTAATGAAAAAATATGAGTGAGCATAGAGTGAGTGAGTGTGTCGGAGAGTAAGTCCAGTATCGGCCCAGTAGTTCCGTGAATAGTTGGCGAAACACGGAATGAGGGGTAGATATCTTCGTACGGCCCAAAAGCTCCAGGTCAAAACGTGCACGCTGGAGTTGCCAGGGAGGACAACGGCCAAGTGAATGCCGCTCTATGGCTGGCAGTCGAAGGGCATGTGCAGCAAGCAGTGCTCGAAACTGGATACCACTTGGATGGGAGATAGTTGTATTTTGCATATAACGGTGTGCGAGATCTGGATGCAACATGGGTGGAAACGAAGGGTGACCGGGATGAGCGGCCAACCTTGCCATGTAAGAAGAATGTAACAAAGAGCGTCGAACAGACAGTGGAGGTTCGCCAGAATCAGCATACAATCGATTCTACTGGTGCTGAAAGCCCCAGTAGCGAGACGGATACCAGTGTGATGTGCTGTATCTAAAAGCCGGAGTATAGACGCAGATGCCATTCCATAGATAAAACAGCCGTAGTCTAATTTGGACTGGAGCAGTGAGCCATACAACCTCAACATGGCGGTGCGATTGCCACCCCAAGATGCCCCAGATAAGACCCTGAGTATCCGAAGCGAATGATCGCAGGAAGCACGAAAATGGTGGATATAGTGCTCCCATGTCAGTTTGCTGTCGAGGTGTAGGTCCAAGAACTTAAGGTGCGGAACAAAAGGAAGACGTGTGTCACGCAAATGAAGATCAGGAGGAGGGTGTACGCCACGCAGTCGGTGTAAGTGGAGACACTGTGTTTTCGTAGGGGTGAACCGAAAGCCGGTGCGTAACGCCCACTCAGCGATGGATGTTATGGTCAGCCGCAGTTGACGCTCGATGAGCTCCAACTGTAAGAGCGATAGCATATCGCAAAGTCGTCAACATACAGCGACATCGGGATACCGCTACCAACAACACTAGTGATGCCATTAATGGCAACGGCGAAAAGCGTGACACTCAGAATCGACCCCTGGGGTACACCACTCCTCTAGATATTCTCTTGGGACAGCGTGTTGCCTATACGGACATGAAAACGGCGAATGAGTAAAGTTAAAAAGAAAAACAACTAAGTGACCGCTTAACCGTGCAGAGTACGGAGGATGCCATAGCGCCAAGTAGTATCGTAGGCCTTCTCCAAATCAAAGAAGACAACCACGACATGCTTCTTCTGGGGAAAGGCATTCTGTATGTAGGCCTCCATGCGCGTCAAAATGTCGACACTGGAGCGATGGCGACGAAAACCGCACTGAACATTGCTCAGCAGGTTATTCTTTTCTAACACTAAGCAAGTGTTAATCATCCGTTCCAAGGTCTTGCAGACGACACTCGTCAGGCAAATAGGGCGGTAGCAGGAGGGAAGTGCCCGGTCTTTTGCGGGTCGAGGGATAGGGATGACAATACCCTCTCGCCAGGAAGACGGAAAAACCTGCTGAAGCCAGATGCGCTTATAGATGCTCAACAGGAAGGAAAGAGCCGCAGGTGGAAGATGAGGCAGCATTTGGCGGTGGATGTCATCAGAACCAGGAGAAGAATTCTTTGCTAGGGACAAAGAATGCGCAAGTTCCGCTTCGGTAAAAGGTACGTGAGTGAGTAGTGGGGTTTACGGGCCCGTCGACAACTAGGTCATTAGGGCCCGAAGTCCAAAAATAAAAACAAAGAAATAAAACCTCACCCTTTTAAAGCTAAAAAGTGAAAGTTAAAATACCTAAAAATGAACATTATAATTACTAAAAAGAGAGCTAAGACAGCTAAAAAAGGAAAATTAAAAACCGATAAACACTTAAATTACGAAAGACATAAAACTGGTTACTGTTAAAAAGGGCTAAAAACACGAGTAAAAACATCCTAAAAGTATATTTCCGCCAAGATAAAAGAAACCTTACACTTGCTTACCAAAATCGATATGCGCAACAAACCGCAGTATTGTATTTACAGCTACTGGATCGTTGCCTAACACGGTGTACAGTGTAAGACCCAGGCCAAAGGACTGGCGCTCACGAGCATACCGCGGACAATCAATAAGGACATGTGCAACGGAGAGTGGGACATTGCACGTCGCACAGACAGGCTCCGGATCACCGCGCAAAAGGTGTGCATGCGTGGCTCGAGTGTGGCTCATCCTCAGGCGGGTTAAAATCACCTCCTCACGCCTGGAATCCCTGCAAGATGTTTGCCAGGGTTGTACCGTGTCCTTGATTGTCCGTAACTGAGTGCCAGCTAACGCTTCCCAAGATTGTTGCCAGAGAGTAAATAGATGGCGACGAAAGTACTTCTGCACATGTATATAGGGTAGGGTACGGGTGGAATATTCCGGAAGGCGGCATGCAGACTTCGCAGCCGCATCCACCGCCTCGTTGCCCGGAATACCCACATGGCCTGGGATCCACGTAAAAACGAACTGGTATCCGCGAGATAACAACTGAGATAAAAGTGCCTGTATTTTAATAATTAATACCGAGTTGCCAACAAATTGTTGCAGCGCCTGAAGGGCGCTCAGCGAGTCGCAACACACAATTAAATGTTCAGGAACTGAACGGGAGATAAAAAGTAAGAAATAAAAGATGGCAAACAGCTCGGAGGTAAAAACTGAACTGGCGTCTGGAAGGCGGTATGTGTGAACCTCACCGTTGTATATAAATGCGGAACCCGTCGTACTACCCAACTGGGAGCCATCGGTGAATACCGGAGTATAAGTCCGGTATCGGCCCAGCACTGCGGTGAAGAGTTGACGGAACACCGAAGGAGGGGTAGCGGTCTTTGCACAGCCCGACAGCTCCAGGTCAAAGCGTGCACGCTGGAGTTGCCAGGGAGGACAGTGGCCAAGTGAATGCCGCTCTACAACTGGCAGTCGGAGGGCGTTTGCGACAAGCAGTTCTCGAAACCTGATGCCACTTGGACGGGAGATTGTTTTATTCCGCATATAACGGTGAGCGAGGTCTGGACGCAATACAGGTGGAAACGAAGGATGACCTGGATGAGCGGCCAACCTTGCCACGTAAGAACAAAGTAACAACGAGCGTCGAACAGACAGTGGAGGTTCGCCAGAATCAGCATACAGACAATCCACTCTACTTGTGCGGAAAGCCCCAGTAGCGAGACGGATACCAGTGTGATGAATTGTGTCTAAAAGGCGGAGTTTAGAGGCTGATGCAGAGCCATAGATAAAACAGCCGTAGTCTAATTTGGACCGGACCAGTGAGCGATACAACCTCAACATTACCGTGCGATCGCCTCCCCAAGATGCCCCAGATAGGACCCTGAGTACCCGAAGCGAACGACCGCAGGAAGCCCGAAGGTGACGTATATGGTGCTCCCATGTGAGTTTGCTGTCGAGGTGTAAGCCCAAGAACTTCAGGTGCGGAACAAATGGAAGACGTGTGCCACGCAAATGGAGATCAGGAGCGGGGTGTACACCACGGAGTCGGTGAAAGTGGAGACACTGTGTTTTCGTAGGAGAAAACCGAAAGCCGGTGCGAGACGCCCACTCGGCGATGGATGTTATGGTCATCTGAAGTTGACGCTCTATGTGCTCCAAACTATAAGAGCGATAGTATATCGCAAAGTCGTCAACATACAAAAAGGTACGTTGTATGGTTCACTTTGGGCACTGTTAAAATTAAGAACTATCCGCTCCGCAAATTCCTTGATAGCTAAAAGCGCTCTATCATAGCTTTGGGCTTGGCTAGTAGAGGGGAAAGAATCGGCAAGGGCGTCGGCGATGTCCTGCTCGTTTTTGTAACGGGAGCCCTGTGCGGCAAGACCGGGGATGATCGTCCGGCGACACTTGCCGTGCATACGCCGAACAGCAGTCCACACCTTTTGCGCCGAACTTCGACGCGAAAGGGAAGATACATACTTTTCCTACGATTTGCGTCTCGAAGTATAAATCGCGCCCTAGCACGAGCACGCTTAAAAGCGACAAAGTTCGCCTCCGTAGGATGTAATGTAAAGATACGCAAAGCACGCTTGCGTGCTTTAATAGCCAAACGGCATTCCTCGAACCACCAAGGCACAAGAACGTGACGTGGTGTAGATGAACCTCGAGGAATGCTGGAATCCGCTGCGCGAAGGATAGAGCAAGTAAAATACTCCACCATGTCGTCAATGGTAATAAACCATCGTCGGTAAGGTGAATGAGGGAACGAAATTTCCCCCAGTCAGCCTTGGAAATAATCTAGTGAGGAATGCGTGTTGGCACAGAATGGTGGCCGGATAGGTTAATGTTAATGGGGTAATGATCACTGCCAAATAAGCCGGAAAGTACCGACCAATCAAGTACAGGTACCAGTGACGGGCTGCTAAAACAAACGTCAAGCGCGGAGTATGTGTCATAGGCAATTCCTGTATACACTTCTCATCCAGAAACTTCGCACACTGACGCGAGCTGGATGGATGGTTCCCTCCACAGTTAACACAGAGAGCATCCCGTGTACATGTCGTGTCCTCATGGGCTGGGTAAACCACAACGCGCATATATAGCAAGATTATTACACAAGGTCTTAGTATGGCCGAACCGTTGGCACCTAAAACAACGCATGGGGTTCGGCACATACTGGCGTACGGCGGCACGTTCGTAGCCACAAAATATATACTCGGGCAATTTAATACCTCTGAACGTCAGAAACATCATGCGCAAAGCTAACTCCTTACCATCCTGCTTTCGAATAAGATAGTAAGCCTGACACACACGCTGGTCGGAGAGGCAGTTGGTAATCTCATCGTTCGACAGATGGTCCAGACTGGACTGTGTTGAGCGATTTGTGTGGGGCTACCCGAATTGGGTAGGATCCCAACAAACTCGCTTTTTAACAGTTTCTGGGTCTGGTCTGCCGTGTTGGTTTCGATCAACAGCGTACCGTCTCGAACTCTGGTCGCGTTCTTAACCGGGCCACATATTCTGTCGACTTTCCGTTTTATATAAAATGGCTAAGATCCTTTATCGGACCTTTATGGCCAAAGTCAAAACTAAAAAATGGTCAAAAGAAGAGGTGCTGCGCGGATGCATATTGAATTGGATCCCCATCGGAACCGTCGGCGTCAGCCTGCCATCCGGGGCTCAAAGGATAAAATACACCAAAATCTCCACGGTCTGTGCCGCCATGGAGACCCCTCCATGACTGACCTCAAGGCGTACTTCAGAGGGACTACCTTCCGATTTCCACTGCTTGTCCACATGGTTAAACCGTTCACCACGCGCACCCCGGCTTTATACCCTCACCACAGGAATAACGCCTGTGGCTCCCCGCTTTAGGCCACGCTGCCTCAACGGAGTCAGCGTGGATTCAGGGGACTTCGGGTTGATTACACCGGGGTTCCGTCGGCGGTAACACGTCCGGCCGGTGATACTATCCCGGCGGCACACGGCCGTCGGGGTATTAACACAAGCCGTGCCCTCAGGGAGCCACGTGGGTGTACATGACGTGTAGACGGGCTCCGCACCTAAGGCTACACATGGGAGCAGTGTGAAGGGTCCAGCCAACCTTCGCGCCTGAGACGTCCGAAGAGCACACAAGTCGGGGTCGCGCTGAAAACCGTGGGACAGGACCACGGAGATGGGAAAGGTCCCTGCTGGTGAGACAGGAGTTATAAAACTAAGGCCTTACTTATAATCACAATAAACCTAGAAGAGGAAGAGGGTGATATAATGTTCTGAAATTTCAAGGTCATATTTTCTACTGACCTGCCAACACATGCCTGCTGCAAACCATGTGACCATTACCATTATTTAATGAAACAATACACATGCTGTGACCAGATGGTGCATATGACAGTATTTCGTAATTTTTTACTGAAGCTGCACCATATATGAAAATGGCAGCAGCATGACTTGCAGTTATCCTAAAATGATTAATTTTACATGTGCCATGCATGGGTTGCGGAGAACACGTGAGGTATGTTTCCTAACATTGACAATTGGGAAAGAAGTGTTCATCAAGTCATCTAAATTGATTGAAATTTTAAGAACAAAAATCCATACACTTCGCTGCCTCTTACACCTGTGGTGACTCACTGAGGAACATAGTTGGCCACAGTTCAACACTATGCAGAAAACCTGGATGATTTTACTGCTGTCATAACTAAATTGTAAAGATGCAGTATAATTAACATTTTTTAAGAATTTTTAAGTGAAACTGTTAAGGAATGGTTTCCTCTGTGATTTCATAAACAAACTGGAACCAGTAGGAATGCTTTTGACGAAGCAGTTAAGTACAGTGCAACATAGATTGACCAGATGGCCCTGCAGCGGCAACGGACCAGGCAATGATCAGTGCCCCCTCTGCCAGTTACATGTAAATGACCAGCATGTCATGGATACAGAACACCAACTACTGTACTAACTTACATTAGGCTTCCCTGTATCACAACAGATATTTAAATTTATGATCTTCAACTTGAACACACTGCCTTTATCTCCAAAAACAATTCTGTTTTACTCAAAAGTTCAAATTGATGGATGCCTGTATTTCTCTCAAGAAGTTGTCCTTCAATTCTTCTAATGTGTGCAGATTTGATGTGTGCACTTTATTCTTTAACGTTAACCATGAATAAAACTCGCATAGAGACAGGTCAGGGGAACAAGGTGGCCACAATCCTTGACTAATTATTCTGTCACCATACACACTTCGCAGTTCACGTATAGAATTCACAACAGTATGTGCTGTAGCTGAATCCTGTTGAAACCAGCTATACAATCTTTCATTTCTTGTTAGTTACGGAAACAAATATTTAAAATAGAATTTAAATGAACATGTGAATCAACTGCTTTGTTGTAAAACATGGGGCCAATAATTCTAGGTGCACTCACTGTACACAAAACCCTAAATTTTGCCATGTACTGAAGAACTTCATGAATAACATGGGGATTTTCGGTAAACCAAAATCATTTTGAGAGATATAGGGAATGTGTTCACGTTGAAGGTTATCAATTTCAAAATCTGTTGTGATGCAGATAAGTATAATGTAAGTCAGTATGGTAGTTGGTGTTCCGTACCCATGAGGTGCCAGTCATTCACGTGTAATTGCGGTGGAAGGCAGGCTGGTCCTTACTTGGCCCAGTGCCACTATGGAGCAGTCCGGCCAGTGTACAAACACACTGATGTTCAGGACATGGAGAAAAAAAAAAAAAGAAAGCTGAATGTTCTTTCTGGTCCTGCAGCACACAACTTAAAAAGAAAATGCAAGAAAGTGCTTGAAAATAGTGGATTTAACATTATCTGAAACATTTCAAGTGTGTTGGATGGGCATTATGAAAAAATTATGGGCATTATGAGAAATTACTGATGTGAGTGTGAGTGACATAATTATGCTAGACTTGCTTCTTATGACATGGAGTGATCATTTTCAAAATTAATGACATTCTTCATAATAATTACTCATCAGGATGGAAAATATACCATATACACTTCTCAATTTATGCATAGAATTAGCAGCAGTGTGCGCTATAACTGAATCCTGCTGAAACCAGCAACACAATCTTTTATTTGTTAGCTGCAGAAAAAAAATATACTTAAAATGGAATTTACATAAACATGTGAATCAACTGTTGAATGGATGGAGTTTAAGGGCCCATCGACAGCAGGGTAATATGGGGAATCAACTGTTGTCGTAAAATATGGGACCAATAACTATGTGCACTTGCTGCACACCAAACCCCAACTTTTGCAGCGTGAAGAACTTCATGAATAATATGGGGATTTTCAATAAACCAGAATTGTTTTTTGGCGATATAGGGAATGTGTTCGCGTAGAAGGTAATTAATTTCAACATCTGCTATTACAGATAAGCCTAATGTAAGTAGTACAGTAGTTAAGAGTTCCCTACTCATGACTTGCCGGTCATTTGCGTGTAACTCTGGCGGAGGGCGTGCCAGTCCTCGTTTGGTCTGGTGCCGCCATGGGGCAGTCTAACCGATCTACGAATGCACTATATATAGATTGCTTCATTAATTTGTTCAGTTTCAGGTTCATTGAACATGCTATAGTTTATCATCACAAGCTTGGCAGAGGACTGCTTTACCATGTGTTGTGATAGCACTTAACAGAAATGCACATTTTCAGCTCTGACAATAAT
The DNA here is from genome assembly GCA_030765045.1 of Tenodera sinensis. Classification (NCBI taxonomy): domain Eukaryota; kingdom Metazoa; phylum Arthropoda; class Insecta; order Mantodea; family Mantidae; genus Tenodera; species Tenodera sinensis. Next base: position 62,253,670 of record CM060964.1, read on the forward strand.
GTTACAAGTGCAAAGGTTAATTTCAACGCAATTGATTGCTACAATTAATAGTAACATAAGACCATGAAAGGAGAATGTTTAAAATAAGTAATTGTTGTCTGCATGAAACTTATACAATACTCTGAATGTAATGGAAATTTATGGGATTGACTACAATGTGTGAGTAGCATAATAATAAAAAGTTTGAATTAATTTTTTCTCCCATTCTTACTACAGTATTAGACGATAACAACAACAGTACTAGTAGTACTAGTCGTCATCGCGGTAGCGGTAGCTGTAGCCGCAGCAGTAGTAGTAATAGAGGTGCAAAGCCAAAAAGCATATCGTAATACTGTAATCTTACAGTACTTGAAATTATGTGGTATGGTGTGAAATGCACTATTATACCAAATATGTAAAAAAAGTTAAAAATAAAATTTATGTAGAATATTCTTACATTTGTATCTCACCAACATTTGCTTTTTATATACACATAAATATGAAGCATTAAAATATGTAAAGTCTGCACATCCTTAGTGGATGATTGACATTTCAACCAGCTCAGACAACAGTCTTGCCACTTTTAATACCACCATCAATGTGGTGACCAAATGTGCAGTAGAAACGTAAATAATAACTGCCATGCAAACTCGCAAGAATTAACAATGATTGTACACAGTAATGGATTATAACAGATTAGGGCAGCAAACAAAAAAGAGAATGAAGATTCAATTCAAATGTTTAAACATTTTATTCGATACTTACATTAGCATTTATTATAAAAGTGGATTGATGAAGTTTAGGGGCCCGTCGACAACTAGGTCATTTGGGGTCTTGGTCAGAAATTATTTTTATTATTATAAAATAAGCAATAATCATCTGCATAGTACCGTCTTATAAGAAAGTTGTTAAGGAAACTTAAGTTCTTGTTTGGTTGACTGTAACAAAACATGAGAGCCAGACTAAATGAATATACAGATATTTTAATTACAGTATATTAAAATAACCATATCTGCAATTTTATGTTTTATTCCAATGGGAAAATACAGCTCTTTCGCGAATTACTATCATTAGCAATTTATTCGAAAACCACTTCTGAAAACACTAATGTTTATTTTCCCAAAAGCTTTAGTTCGTCTTTTTGATTTTCATCATTTTCAGTCGAGATAGTTAAAAGTATTTAAAGCTGATACACATCCACCTACACGTAATATCACTAAATTTTGCGTTTGTAAATGCCATTGTAATACCAAAACTTCACGAACTAAACAGCGAAACAAGTAAACTAACGTACCACATACATGATGTCCGTGACTTAACAATTGACAGTGCAATACAATAGAAGACTATTAGCATGAAATAAACATTCCCAAAAAGCAATCCAGTTGCTGTCCTAAATGGAAAGCACGTGGTATTCAATGTTACTTCTGGCAACCCCAGATTGTGTCTTTTGTTAACAATGAAATAGCTAGCAACAGCTTGCCTCTAATTGGTGCTTTTATTGGATGCTATGAGACCGGAGTGACATATGAACCCACTCGCTCCTCCCTGCTTCATTTTGTAGGGCACATTAGCATGTGGCCAAGAAATGTCAATCACCAACTAAGAGGGTGCCAACTATGGTTACCTATTATCTGGGTTCTTGTAATAGTATTCCAAATTTTATGTGGTAAATAACTAATCATCAAAGAGTTGCCAGCATGACTGAATGCATGTTTTGTATGTGAGGTCATTTAAAGACATAACAATTGAAGTAATTGATGTTTAGATTATTAAAATCAGTAAATTACAGTTTAGGTACAGCTTTCTAAGCTACATATTTTAAATGTAAATTATGCATACCATAATTACAAGCAATTTACTCACCTAACCCTGGTTAAAGGAAAATCTTGTCTCCAATCATAAAAGTATATTCTGTTTGTCTTATATTATTTAGTTAAATTTATAACATATAACGCAACAAATAAATGATGCAAAAATGTGCTATTTAGAAAGTAGAAAACCGTACCTCTGCTAGTCTTAAACCAGTTTGAAGTGCAGCTATGCACCATGTTACTCTTAACCAGCTGTCTCTTGCAAATTAAGAATAAATACTGTATCAGTTGTTGGCTCCAATCAGTTTCGCCAACTGATGTTAAAATTCTCTAACATGTTTGCTAATCTTTATATATATATATATTTCTTCTGTCCATGTGTATATGACTGTAGGTTCCTAAACGGCTGGACCAATTTTTATGAACTTCTGGGTATATGATAAAGGTAATTTCAGAATGGTGTAGATTCACAATTTCATCCGATAGAATGTTCATTTTAATTAATTAACTTATGTGTTGTTCACATAACATAATATCTTTGGATGGTTTAGCTTCACAACTAGATCGCAAGGAGCGCTGGGATCGCATTGAAGAATTTCCGTTATTTGGTAGTGCCATGTCCTGGGAAATTTTTGTCATACCTAAGCATTAATATTACATTAGAAGTGCGTGCTTATTAAGAACAAGTAATTAAAAGTGTAATCAACAAATATACATTGTGCAAATGTGTAAGGTGCAGTACTGAAGTGGGTATTTTATATCCCAATGATGTATACAATTGCATCATATAACAATAAGTTTAACCTACAAATGTAATATATTAGTATTTATTGAAGTAAGGTGTGAAAGTGCAATTGAAAGATATATTATGCAAATGTGTAAGATGCAGTATAGAGGTGAGTATTGTAGTTGATATTTCATAAATTCCAATGGTGTATATACGTGCATTATATCGCAATCAGCCCTACAAATTTCATATATTATTATTTATTGAAATAAGATGTTAAAGTGTAATTAAAAATACACATTGTACAAATTGTGCTAGAGCCTTTGTAGTATGTTTTCTTATGCAGTAATAAAATCATGATAGTACAACAAACATGGCTATCTTCCTGCTACATTAACCTACAAATGTAATATATTAGTATTTATTGAAGTAAGGTGTGAAAGTATAATTAAAACATATATTATGCAAATGTGTAAGATGCAGTATAGAGGTGAGTATTTTAGTTGATATTTCATAAATTCCAATGGTGTATATACGTGCACTATATCGCAATCAGCCCTACAAATTTCATATATTATTTATTGAAATAAGATTTTAAAATGTAATTAAAAAATACACATTGTGCAAATTGTGCTAGAGCCTTTGTAGTACGTTTTCTCATACAGTAATAAAATAACGTAAATACAACGAACATGTTTGCAAGCAACGCCTACATGACGCGGCCTACACCGGAAGAGCCAAGAAAAACAATACAACGAACATGTTCATCTTCTCACCACAGTACATGCGCAATGCCACCTTCTAAGAAGAGAATTAAGTGATTACTTAGGAGTTTTGTGATTTTGTGCATTGTAGGTACAGCCTGGAACCCAATGTCCACCTCGGTAGTGTGATGGTTAGCGTGTCTGACTCATGTTCAAGAGGTCGCGAGTTTGAATCTCACTTAGGGTAAGTTATCCAGGTAAGGTTTTTTCCAAGGTTTTCCCTTATCCTGAGCAGACGAATGTCGGGTGACTTAAAGCTCCATGGACCTCGGGCTCATTTGAGCATCATTTCACCCACTTCATTCACTCACCGTCTGATATGACATTACGTTCGAGGACGTTAACAAAAAAAAAACTTGGAGCACCCCAACCATATACCCACCATTTTAGTATGTTTTATTATAGAGTAATATAATCACAACATGGTCATCTTCCCCCTACAGAACATGCACAAAGACGACTTCTACGAAGGCAACGAAGTAATTGCTTCGGAGTTTTGTGATTTTGTGCACTGTAGGTACAGCCTGGAACACACCCAACCAACCACCCACTCTTTTTAGTGCATTTTATTACACTTCAAAAACACCTAGTCTTCCAATGGATACCAGCTCACTGTGGACTGAGTGGTAATGAGAAAGCTGATTTTTTTGCTAAAAAAGGGTACCAGCGGTTTACAAAAATCTATAGTTAATCTACCATTTTATGCAGCTAAAAGATTAGTCAATTCTGAATTCAAAAAAATTATTGCAGAATACTACTACGAACAATCAAAGAGTAAAAGATGGGAACTACCAAACATTCAAACAGTAATTCCTGAGTATCCTCGAAAAACAGCAGTTGTAATCTTCAGGTTGATTACATGACATGATTGTCTGCAAAACATTTAAACAGAATTGGGATATATTCTTCACCACTCTGTCCTCTATGTGATCTGCAAGAGGAAATGGATCGAGACCACCTTCAAATATGCCCGGCCACTTCTAGTGCCCCATCCATCAGTGAAAAATATTGGAGAGCAAGAGGATGAATGACTTCATTGTCAGAAATCCAGCATTAGCGAACAACATTACACAGTAATATAATCACGTAACTATAACACACATGGCCATCTTACCCTACAGAGCATGCACAATGACGACTTCTAATCCAAAAGAGAAGCAAAATTCGCAACATTAGTGATGTTTTGATTTTTTTTTTTCCTTTTACAGTGAAACATTGATACTGGATTAAACGATAGAACATAGCTTTTAATGGAGTGTGCATATACTATTGGCCCTTTTAACCCTTCCCGAGCGAACGTGTATTATGGCTCTGAGCGGAAGGCAATTTTGCTAAAGTATGAAACTCTATTAAATACAATTAAAACTATATAAAAATGCTCAAATGTACTAAAACACATAGTATACCTTGCTTTTTGTTGAATTGGATCATAATTGTCCTCCAGGAGTGAAGTTTTGTTAATCTGCGTAAAAATGTTGTTACAAAAACGGCATAAGTAGCACTTCTCCATTTTCTACAGCATAGGTCATACGTATAGGTATTCACAAATAAACCAGCAGTGCTTCAGGAACTAAATAGTGTCACATTATGATATTTAATACTTCCATTTTTAATAATAACGGTAATGATAACAAATTATAAAAGTTTTGATAGAAATGTGCAGTTACACCTAGCTAGGGCAGGGTATCTAAAATGTGTATATGATTTTCACAGTGACTTGTTTATCTCAATACTATTGAGATAATACTATCTCAGTGCTTTTATATCGGCAATTTCTGGGAGATTCCAAGAAGCAATCCTGGTTTTTTTCGTTGGTGGTGTCGCCTGTTGTTTTTTTTATATATTTCCCTGAATACGTCTCCTCAGTAATTATTTCCATAATTTCGTCATCAAAAAATAGGCCGACAAATTCTGCTGGAAGCATATTCTCATCAAAATGAGAAGGAAGTATTGGTCCCTGCTGGATATTGTGCACTGGCATCCTAGATGTAGGGCCAGGGTCAAAATTCCTCACCTCTATCCAGCTAGGTGTATAGCTGTCTGCAGCGTCACTAAGGTCACTCTCGCTCTCACTTGCACTTACACACAATTCTCGCATATATCACTCTCATCATCACTGAGTGCAAAATTTGATAACTATCACTTTTGTTCAACAATTCTACAATTTCTTGCTCCACCAACCCTTTCTTTCCCGCCATTCTGTCAGAAAACAAAAAAAACTCTCGCTTACTGGATGCAATCACCGCAATGTTTATTCCTACACTACTGAAAACTACGACAGAAATTATTAAATATGGAAAATCGGTGATGAACTGACCACAAACATCTGAAAGAACATTTCCTGCCATCTACTGGCAGTATATATGAATTATTTGAGCGAGGGGATCCGATCACAATAGCTCTGTGACTCCAAACCCATATATGGGTTTTCGCTCGCAAAGGGTTAAGTTGCTTTTAAGAGTAAATAGAAACGAATGACAAACAAATTGCCAAAATGTACTCACCATTCAACAACAACAACAACAACAATAATAATAACAATAACAATAACAATAATAATAATAATAATAATAATAATAATAATAATAATAATAATAATAATAATAATAATAATAATAATAATAATAATAATAATAATAATAATAATAATAATAATAAGTATTGGAAATCTCACACAAATAACAAGGACTATCTCTGAAATGATTCACTCGAGGAAAAAAAAGCGCATAAATTGTGCATTTTAACAAGATCTACTGATAAACTAACACATAATTGATAGGTCGAGCTGTGATAACTGTCCATGTGATGGCATCAGGTATTCTAATAATACTTCTTTTAGATATTTTTTCATCAAAATATGCGAAACAATTTAGTTTATTTACATTTTATAATTTTTGGATATACAATGTTTGAACAGAACGTCTGTCGGGTCCACTAGTATTATGTTAAAAGTTTAACTGTGTTAAAATCCTTGCATTTCATCAAGTCTTTATAATGCATTCTTAAGGTTGACGCACACTGGTCCGTCTCAACTGGAACGGAATGAAGCAGAAAATTTCAGCGAGGGTCAGATTCGTGTTATTCAATGACCAAATGCACACTGGCAGGAACAGAAGGATTCCGTTTCCAATCGTGCTGGGAAGGATACTTTAGACATGACCCTGGAGGAAGTTCCGCTGGTGACGAGATAACATTCGTTATCTTACGTATGCATTCGGCTGTCTCAAGATGCATTGTTTTGCACATACACATGTAAATAGAAGCCAGCTACCAGCAATAATGGCTGATGAAATTCTTATATTGACTGTGCATAATTATTAAGAATTATATGATAGTTCAGACGCCAACTACCACAACCAGATATGCCATGAAGTTATCTGGGGGGAAATAGGAAGGGAAATAGGCTGTTCAGGTAAAAACAAGTACTCACTACACTAAGTCTACTGCTGCTTTTGCTGTAGTATCAATCCATGTTTGATGACCAACTAAATTTTCCGGTCATGATATTCCAAGCAGTGAGTGTTTAAGCTTCCGTGGAAGACGGACAGTTGCAATTTCGTTCATTTCGTTCATGACGGACCAGTGTGCATCAACCTTTAGCCAACATGTTTTATGTTGAAGACAACTACAAACAGCTTTCAACAAGGCAGTGACTGAACTGCAAGGCTTCTGAATGTGCTGTAATGCTCTTTTGTCTATGCACCACAGCACTTTCTGCTTCAGTATCAGACAAGTAGTTACATTCATACACAATTATTACTGTGTGAGTTTCCTGATTGCTTGAAGTTAGATCTGCAACATTGAAAAATCTAGATGCAGAGGTAACTAATGTTTCACTGCTCACTGCTGGTCACTAAGCATAGAGCAGCTATGGTCATTGGAACAGGGACAATGATTTACATTATACACTGGCGGAAAAAAAAAAATGCTACACCAGTAAGGACTGTGTTTATCAACACATGGGCATAGTATATGGATATTGATAGGTTACAGAACTGATGATTGATATATCATGGTCAGTGGACAATAGACGGGACGGCACTGCACAGCAGTGTCTCTATGCCTTCTGTGCCCACGGAGCAGGCAGTCACTGTGATACCCTAACAGTTGAATGGTGGTGTCAAGCGACACTCTAGGGTGTAGCGATGCCATGACAACGCACACGTGCTCCTGTCTCACAGCTAGAGCCATTTGAATGGGGTCAAATTGTTGGCCTCCGCGAAGCTGGATGGACCAATCGACAAATTGCTGCGCATCTTGGGCACAATGTATCGGTGGTGTGTTGGTATTTTCAGCAATGGTCTGTGGAACATTCTCACTCCCGTAGACCAGGTTCTGGGCAGCCATGTTCTACAGACGCATTGTACGGGCATCAGTGAGTGCCCGAACAGCATCCAGGGAGGCGATACAGGCTCGGGTAGCACCTGGAGTGTCAGCACGGACTATTGGAAACTGTCTTGCTGCAGTAGGACTCAAATCACGTGTGCCCCTAGCCAAGGTACCTCTTACACCACAACACCGTCATGCACGTCTCCTCTGGTGTCGAGAAAGGACTCACTGGACAATGGAATCTCACTCTGTTGTTTTCAGTGATGAGAGTAGATTCTGCCTGTATGCAAGTGATGGTCATGTCCACGTACGGTGTAGAGCTGGTGAGCGAACTCGTCCAGAATGCATTCACCCAGGACACAAAGGCCCAACTCCTGGCACCATGGTGTGGGGTGCCATCACTTACAACTCGCGCTCACCTTTGGTGTTTGTGCAGGGACGTGAAACCAGTGCCAGCTACATCCAGCAGGTAATTAATCCTGTGTTACTGCCATTTCTTCAACAGGAAGGTGAAGTGCTGTTTCAACAGGGTAATGCACATCCCAATACAGCTACAGCAACGCAACATGCTCTGCATGGTGTACAACAACTGCCCTGGCCAGCACGGTCCGCTGATCTCTCTCCCACTGAACATGTATGGGACATGTTGGGAAAGAAAGTGACTAGGTCTCCACGGGCAGCCACAACCATTGCCGAACTGAGACAATAGGTGCAAGATGCTTGTGACAGTGAATCACAGGATGCCATTCATCTGCCTGCAGGAATACATGCCTGTATTACTGCCCGAGGGGGGTTACACCAAATATTGATCCAACTATTGGGACATACCTCCTTGTGACATGTCTACGTCATTTGTGCTGATTTTGTTATCATATAATACTATCATGACATATTACCGCTCACTTAACTCTGTATTAAATTTAAGCAATCCTTTATGACGTTGCATTTTCTTTTCCGCCAGTGTATAATAAGATGTGAAGAAACAAGGTTGTGGAGGAAACAGTTTATACCAAAGAAATGGAGGAGAAATAATAGAGGTTATGAAAATTAAGATAATGAAGTTATAAAGGAAGAGGATATAAAGCTATTAAGTGAATTTATGGCAAGAATAGAACCAGGGCAGGCCCAACTACATATACATAATTATGAAGCTAAAATGTATGGTGGGCCAAAGAATAAAATTAGCAACTCAAACAATGTAGGAAAAATATCGTAAAATTGAATGCATGGTTTATTGTATATAAATATCTATTTTTCTAGTAGGTTAAGGGAATAGCTGCTGGTTCCCAGTAGCTAAGGTGTGTAAATTCTAGCTGGTTTCCAGTTGGAACAGCTCTGGCTTCCAGTAGTTGAGATAATTGTAGGAAATATTACTAGATTTAATTATACTTATTTTATTTTGTTGTTAGGATAAATTGTATTGTTTTTGAGCATTAATAAATTTGTTCATTCAAGTATAGAAAAATTGACAGCAAAAATCAACAGGCCTGAAATTGAAGGACGTAGCCTGGGAGGAAAACCTTGAAGAAATTTAATCACAATGCACACATTCTTCTCAGGTGCAATAAGCAATTGTGGCAATTTTATGGCAACATAAAACGTAGCACTAAAAATGTGAAGAGCATTTAGAACGACCAAACTGAATGCTGGACACTACACTGAAACTGAACTGAATGAAAGTCTTATCATAAATTAAGGATCAAGCAGAACCCAAAACCACTTGCTTCTTGAAGTAATTGCTTCAGAAACCTTCTGGATAAATCCACAAACAGTAGCTTTGGAAATGCTATCACTTACCATTAAATGAACGTACCAGTAACCTAAAATCTCAAGAATAATTAATACTTGTAGCATAGCATAAATAGGCATGTTTCTGTTGGTAGTATTCTAACCTCTTGTATTTCTTCTACAACCATGCTAATGATGGCTTTGGATATTCTTTAAAAATACCTCCTTTTGCAAGTTTTCAAATTCAATATGACAAGCAGTTCTTCTTTGTTTAGGAAAGGCACTCAGAAACTCCTAATACAGCAATTCTGGTTCAACAGCTTGATTTGTAGCAGGCATTTTCAAAATTCTAAAATGTGTTACATGCCTTAAACAATGGTAAGACAATGTTAACATAATACAAAGTTTAATAATGTTGCAGCTAAAACTGTTTGATGAAACAACCTTCAATTTAACATTGTGTTAAAATTTAATATTGGTTAGTAAAATTGGCCAAGACTTGTTCAACTTACCAGCAAGTAATGGTGTGTTGTCTATAGGTCCTGGGTGATCATCTCCTGCACTGGTTATATCCCATGCTTCATCCATTCCAACATACTGCTTGAAACTCTTGTACCACTTGCTGTCTATCAAATACCTATTTAGAAAACAGATCATCTGAGCAATTCATTCAGCTTAATGCAATTGTAATTCATTCTTTTGTTAACTATAGATGACAATAATTAACAAACTTGCACACAAAACCAATCATTTCCAAAATAACTTTGTGTTCCCACCTCTTTCAGAAAATGGAAAAATATACTACATATATTTGCTATAAATGGAGAATCCCCTTATTAGCATAGCCACATCTTTTGATCACATGGTGCTACTAGAACTGTCCCAGAAGTACCCGACCTGAAGTATAGATACCAGTTGTGGTTTCAAACAAATTACTATGGTAGAAAGTACCAATCTTATAGAGCTTAAGTTTGACGATGCTATGTTGTTTAGTATTTGTTTGGCAGCCATCAACAGCTGAATGCTCTCAGTGAACTTGTAAACATGGATAAAACTGATCATGTGATACAACACTTTCATTTAAAAGTGTCTTAGTCCAACTAATATAAAAGCTGGGCTAGATTCTACTCTGGGGGAAATCTGCTCCTTCATTTACAACAGCAAAATATTGGGTGGCAGAGTTTAAGCGAGGCCGTATGAGCTGCCAAGACGAACACTGCAGTGGTCAACCAAATGAGGTGACCATGAGACAAATTGTAAAGAAAATCCACAAAATGGTATTGGATGTCTGTCAACTGAAAGTATGCAAGCTAGCAGACATTGTGGGCATTTCAAAAAGTGCCATACATTACATACTGACTGAAATTTGGACATGAGAAAGCTGTGCTCTAGATAGGTACTGTGTTTGCTCACAACAGAACAAAAACAGCATCATGGCGATGTTTTGCCACAATAAAGTTGAGTTTTTGCACCGATTTATAACCATGAAACATGGGTCCAACACTTCACATCTGAGATGAAGGAACAGTCAAAACAGTGGAATGAAGGGGCAGAATTGACTCCGAAGAAGGTGAAGACTGTTCCATCTGCAGGCAAGGTCATGGCATCAGTCTTTAGGGATGCATGTGGGATAATTTTCACTATCTCCAAAAAGGAAAAGCAATCAATGACAAGTATTATGAGAACTTGCTGCAGCATGTGAGTGATGAAATCAAGCAAAAATAGTCACATTTATTGAAAAGAAAGTTTTGTTTCATCAAGACAATGTACCAGTTCACACATACGTCATCGCCATGGGCAAAGCCAATGAGTTAAAGTTGAATTGCTTCCTCATGCTCCCTATTCACCAGATTTAGTCCCCTCTGATTTTCTATTTCTGAACTTGAAAAAATGGTTTGGTGGAAAAAGATTTGTCAACAATGAAACGTAGCAATTGATGGCTATTTTGCAGAGTTTGATGGTTTTCACTATAAACAAGGTATCAAGGCTATTGAGCATCACTGGGAAAAGTGTATTGAGCTGAAAGACTATGTAGAGAAATAGATTTTTCCCCAAAAAATATGTGTGCTTTCTTCGTTACGTCGGGTACTTCTGGGACAGCCCTCTTAACACTTGCAACATACTATCCAAGCTGTTTTAGAAATATAAGTTTTTCTTGTCAGAAATGGAAATGCTGGACATCTGAATAGTAGGGATGTATGGAACTAGTAACATTACAGGTCTCACTGAACTAGCTGGTAAATTCATGTTATTTGTTTTTAAAAGAAGTTTGAGTTTACGAAATGTATGCAAACTGACTTATGTAAGCATTGAATTAGCACAAAAATCAGCTATTATAAAAAATGCCAGACTATTATGCTCCACAGTGCAAAAATTAAGGATGGCCATTTTCTTTTCATCAGTTTCCTGTAAATAAGCTTTTTGTGTAAAGCTTGGTTAGATTTCATAAGAATGAAAAACCTTACTGGAAAGAACTTGAGCAAAAAAATGAAAGTATATTCATAGCACTTTAAACCAAGGAATTTCTATTGGTTTCTCAAGTCATATCTGGAATTGGATCATGTCAATTTGAGCCGAAGAAAGCTCTAATTACAAGACCAGAAGAGAATATTGGGAATCCAGACCTAGTAAGTAATACTGACTGGTGTAGTTGCAGAGAATGTGTTCCATCAGCAACTTGTGAGTGTTTCTGCCACTATGAAGATTTCATGATAAGAGACTTGAAAGAGCTAAGTGTATTATTACATCATATAATTCCTTTCACTCTGTTGTACTAAGCAGAGATAACACTGCTAAGCACATGATGGTGAGGGCAGAATCCAATTTTGAAAGGGAAATATTACAAGTAATGATCAATAGGAATATATGTTGTTAGCTAATGCTGGATTTCTGACTGCTATTGCAATAGGAATATATGACACTGTTTTTAGATAATATGTTTATGATAGTAATGACCACAAAGAAGAAGTTCAACATCTACACCATTTTCAAGTAATCTTGATTCACATGCTGGCTCTTCCATATCTGTAATCTGTCCCTTTTGGAGTACAACAAGAGCAATTACTTTGTCGGTGCTAATGTTCAAAACTGGATGTGTTACATCCTTTGCAGAAAATCCTGGGTCATCAAATTGACCATCCTGGCAAACCAAACCTTTTCATTTTGTCTAGCAGTATTCTGCTGTTATGTTGTAATCACACACACTTTATTGCAGGTGAAACGTAGGGTGTATAATTCAATAAAATGAAGGGGCAGACATGAAATAGAAATTAAAAGTCTCAGGGAAAGAACTAAAAAAGAAACGAATCATTCACATAGAGATATTGATAATTTAACATGAAGAGCTGATTTGATTCATTACGTTCTTTTGCAGATGCCATGTGAATTTATGGTCATTAATGCATTCAGTTTTCATGCATTATGAAGACACCCTAAACTTTGGCTACATAGGAATTAGTTTTGCCATATTTATAACTAGGATTCGAACCTTTATACAGCTATCGCAAAATGAGGCATTTGCAAGTTGCCTGCAACATCGGCAGACATTGCGTGAGTACAGTGACAGCACAAAACACAACTACACTCACTGGTTGCAGTGCATAGTGTCACTACTTGTGCACACAGAGTATAATGCCTCCAGCATGAAAATTGAAATATTCACGTATTGCTGAACTTGTATAAGAATTTGCGAGTGAATATTTTACTGCAAATGGTGACAGCATTGAATGTAAGTTATGTAACAAAGTTAACATTCGTGCGTCAACTGTACCTTGACTCCTCTGTGCTGTGATCATGTGACAGACTGACCCCTCCCACTTTCTTTAGCCCATACCCTGCAACCTTTTGTTTCCTGTATGAAGGTTCGCTCCCTATTTATAACTAAAGGTAAACAGAGATAGCAAACGTTTCCATTCAACCAAAAAAAAAAAAAAAAAAAAAAAAATGTAGCACCCAGGCATGTTTTTTTAATTTTGTTTCTGGAAACTTTTTGTCATCTGGAAACAATAGAATAATCACTAGCGCTGTTACCAGTTGTCTCATAAAAATACACATCCATGTCATTTCCCGATTTGTTTTAGGAAGTTTCAGAATTTAAAACTTCCCTAAGAACTTCCTTATCCGGCTCACACTGCACTCCTAATTCAGTTGATACATTTACACTGCCACAGTCAGTTTACTCTTGGATAAAATATTTGTGAAAACACTTGTCGATATTTAAAAAGCGCTTATTACTCCACTTAACAAGGCTAGCTCAGGAGAGAGATCCTCTTCGTCCTAAGCTAATTGGCCAGATTTCCTTGTTAAGAAACTGTCTCCCCCTTCACTCATTGCCTGGTCTGCTTCTGTTCCCACTAGTCAGCCATAAGATGTCTGTTGCCGGTACTTAAAATTTCATTACTCAATTCATGTTCCTGATGACATAAATATTCTCTCACACTGTTAATTCCCATTGATTTTGCCAATATATATTTCATGACAATCCTCATGATTGGCGAGGTAGATTCCTGATAATTTGTTAGTTGCAATGGTATTTATTAAAGGATGGTTAAGCAAATTTCTCATACTATGTTTGCTCAGAGAAGCCTTTTTTTATTATAATTCTTATAAATCTCGTTGAATTTGAACACTTTTGGATGATATGAGAATTTGCAGTATCTTTCTTGTATATTTCCTATTTTTAATTTACTAACATCTCTGGTAGTTTTCTATCTTCTGTTTTTTAGTCCATTTGGTTACAAAGTTGGATTTAAAACCATTCAGATTTATGATATATTTAACTTGTTCCAGTTCTTCACTATATTCTCCATCTGTTAATGGGATGTTGATCAATCTGCAGCGTGAACTACGAAAGATGGCATACTGATGTGCTTTGGGCTTGAAAGTATTTTTTTATCTAATTATCCACAGATGTTGGTTTCCTTGTATATGCCATACTTCAATCTATTAATTTCTTATTATTTTCAAATCCAGAAAAGGTAGCCATTCACCTTGTTCTATTTCAATAGCAAATGTTATAGATTACATAGTATATTTTATTTTTATTGACGCGCTCCACTGCTTTAAACACCTCATTTTCATCATTAGTTTTATATTGCTCATGGGTATAGCTCTTTCCTGCTTGTTCATGCAAAGTCTCACAAAATTCAACACATACACTTATTCATAAATTGCTACTGCTTATTTGGCAATCTTCATCTTCACATACAGGCACTACAGGCACTCAGATTGTAATGTTTGCCTAGTTTCAATTTTAGAAAGAATAGCATGGTTTTCTTTAAAATCAATCTAATTGTTCTGATGTCCAGAAGTCCATTTTTAAGCCAGGAGGTAATTTCAAAGTCATCTGGAATGAAATGCTCACAACGAAACTTAAGATAGGCTTAAAATTATGCCAATTTATTCTAGTCAACCATACTTTGAATCTGCTTAGTTATCTATCTTGATTTGGAAACTTTTATTCCTAAATCTAAATGTTAGGTGCTGGAGCACCCAAAAACACATTTACAACAGACTGGCATGACATACAGTGAGACACAAGCTGCTTGGCCATACGATTACTGCAGTGAATGGTGGGTGACTAGGGATCTTGACATCACTATGTTGGAAGCCTCTTCAGTTTTTATTTGAATTTGTGAGAACAAAGGATCATAGAAACATGGGGTTTCACTATTGTATTTTACTAAACAAAATCTTTTTCTGAGTGTCACTTCAGTTTAAGTTAACGGGGCTCTTAAATCAGTGGCAGCTCATGATTCGCCAATTTGGGTAGGCGGCATAGTATATTTTCAGAGTAAGCATGCTTTACGTGACAGTTAATTCCAAATTTCACCAGAAAATATGTGAAAAGAAAAACCATATAAAGCAAAAAGATGGTTATGCATGACCTTCAATCTCTTCATTAAATGCACCCTATTTTAATTCCTAAACATTAGGTATGCAGGATCACCAGCATTCATCACCAAACGAATAACAGAAAAATGCATTACGTATAGTAAGTAAAGGAACCATTATATTCCACCCAAAACATTGATGCCAAGGTTTCACCTGAAATATATGTTTTGAGGCTCCCTGAATCCAAATATAAGCACTTTTAAAAAAGCCCTGAGCGCACGTGTGTCTGCCTATCAGACTGTGGACAGCACAACTCAAAAACGAAAAGTTAGTATTTAAGTTTAATTTCCTTTAAAGAGGCAAGACAAAGATTTTGAAGAGAATTCCTCCACCCTAAACTACCCCTTACATGGAAAATGTTTGAAAATTTTGATTTTCTCGAAAATGGCTAACGATTTTGATTAAAATGCCATAATGCATATTTTAAATTTTCTGGCTAGAGCCCATGTAGTCCTGTTTATTATGGATGATTTTTGCATAACTGGTAAACTGTAAGAGAGAGACAGAATCTTACTATACGTAAATTGTACATCTTGCTAAAACGCAATTTATGTCTAAATGTTTTTTTTTTTTTTTTTTTTTTTTTTTTTTGTAGAGTGAGCCACTTTGGAGATATTCCTTGTTATTTGTGAGAGTTCTGGAAAACAAAATTTCGTCAAATGGAACATTGTTATTCATTTTTTTGTGTTAGCCATACAAAGAGAACAGAATTTCAAAGACTTAAAAGATGTACCTATCACTCAAGGCCTACTGCATTTCCATATTCCCCTTGCACCTACAAGGAAATAAGCAATAATATTTCTGCAGATGTTTATCTCAACTAACATGAGAATATAGGAAAACGAGTTTGTAAGAACGGTTAGTACAAGAGTAGAGAAAGTCATGTGAATGCAACACATTAGATTTTTAATTTTGCATCCGCAAGGCCAGTCCACATACCTGCACAGTTAAGGGTTAAATTTTCTGCTATAACCACCTTTATTTCTGCACAGATTTTGAATTTGTTTAATATTCAATACTGGTCTTGGCAGTCTGAGCTTCGTAAGTTCCAATTGAGATGCAAAACTCGTTATACTCCAGCACTGAGTATACTAGTTACTCTCTTCATGGTTCACTAGTTTATTTCACAGTCCCTGTGAAGATTCACACCTTGATACTACTCAAAAACACTGCTAAAACTATGTTTAACCACTTCCAAACACAGCGAATTACATTACGTAATACGTTAATAGCAAAATTAGCAACAAGAATGTAGTATTAATGTACTTTCTTGATATCGTTTTGCCTATAGTCGAAGCCATCCCTGCACCTCTCCGTACTGCTTGCATTATCCCCAAGATGCGAAGATACCAGACGGGCGAGGTACAGTCCAAAATTACATCTGTAATGAAAACAGTGCTCTTCCATGTATTAGCGGTGTAAAAACATTTTTTAACAAAGCAAAATAAGTAAACAGAAACAGGAAGCCTAGGAATGTATTTTAGCATGATGTCTGATGTCAAGGATATCTGAACTAGTGCTTTCAATGTAACGTTGCCTTTTCTTTCTTATTTTTATTTATTGGGAGGATGCCGTCCTAGAGACCTTCATTGCCAGCTGCCACTGCTTTAAATTATGCAAACAAACTGATATAAATACAATGATTTTATGAAGCCATTCTCATAATAAACCATTTAAAAATTGTCATCAATTCTTTATAGTCCACATACTTTTTCATTTACATTAGTTATATTTATAAAGTATATACAGCAATAAATATGGTTTTAAATGGCTTTAAATGGTTTTAAATGCCATTTTTAATGAAAACAATAACCTTTGATTATGGCGAAGAACTAGCTATGAAACTAGCTATTTGTATATCTGGAATTTTAAGGCTTTACAAGAGTTGGAACCTTAGAAATTATGCTGTGTGTTATACTCAACTGGAATAAAAACTTAAATATTAGGGTTTTTACAATTCCAATTATGAAGCGATTTGCTGCACTCAAAACTTATCTCCTCTTACAAATTTCACTATTTGATCCTGCAACTTTACGAGTTGTTCTACAGATTGAATAGGAAGTTTTGATACCTTAAAATAAAAAATAGGGTATTTAATATAAAGCACAGAAAATTAAGCGTTTAGGAATTTATCATTATTATTACTATTATTACTATTATTATTATTATTATTATTACCATTAAAGTTCGTCCGATATGACACAATGTTGGAGGACGTTAATTTAAAAAAAAAAAAAAAAAAAAAAAAAAAAAAACATTAAAGTAGGTGTGTATTAACTTACCCTTACCCACAAAAAAAATATTTAAGATCTATGCTTTTCCAATTGATAATCATAGTACAGTATGGAAACTGATAATACTCTTAATCTTTTTAATTCCAACTATTTTATATTTCTGGTGAGAAGATAAGATTAAAACACTGCACTATTACTTCTCAATTTCAGTGGGTGCAAGGAAAAGCACCAAAGAGAAGGGAAGCAGTTTGCAGAAAAGTACTCAGTGATCCTCAAGAACCACACCATCAAAACCAGAGTAAGCTGCTGTTCCAGATTTTGCCAATGAAGAGACTCAAAACAAGCAACTAATGTATAAACCTTCACCTTATGTTTAACTGACAGCAGCACTTAGACAGTGCTGGCAGAGAATTAAGATACCATGCCTGTGATGAGTAATCAATAAGCTTATCACATTATGCTGGATTCAAGGACATGAATATTTTAATTTTGGTTTTTGCTGTTCTACGAATAAACAACCTTCAAGTGTTTCCCCTCAAACCAAAACTCTTGGTCCTTCCTCACAGTGCACTGTGGAATGATTCCAAAGGAAATGGACTAGAGTCGTGTTATCTGACCATGAGTGAAAATAGGTTCTGCTTCCTTCTAAAATGCTTACATTTTGATGATATAAGAGATAGAAATACTTGCAAAGAAATTGACAAATTTACACATATACTACAGCTTTTTGAGACAGTCGTAAACAACTTTCAGAAATATTATTCAGTTAGTGAATATCTCACAATCAATGAGCAACTTCTTGCCTTTAGAGGAAATTATCCATTCATACAGTTTACTCCCAGTAAGCCTGCTAAGTATGGGATCAAAACATTTGCATTAGTAAATGCAAAAATGGCTTATACCCTCAATCTGGAAACATACCTCAGTACTCAACCAGAAGGACCCTGTAAACTTAGTAACTCACCAAAAGATGTTGTGATGAGACTTGTTGATCCACTTGGAGTAATAGGAATATTAAAGGAGATAATTGGTTTAGCATTGGAGTAATAGGAATATTAAAGGAGATAATTGGTTTAGCAGCATTCCTCTTCTTTAAAGTCTACAAGAAAATGGTTTGACTTATGTGGGCACTCTCCACAAAAATAAAAAGGAAATTTTCAAGGAATTCATAACACTATCACAAAGACCTGTAAAATCGTATTTGGCTTTGATAAGAACAAAACCCTTGTTTCATACTGCCCTAAAAGAAATGTTTGTTCTGTTAGTTTCCACCATGCATCACAATGCTGCTATAGACCCTGAAACAAATGAGGAAAAAGAGCCGGAAATTGTAACATTTTACAATATGACAAAGGTAAGCGCGGACTTGGTGGATCAAATGTGTCAGAAAAACTATATTTCAAAGAACACCAGATGCTGGCCTATGGTTGTATTCTGTAATTTGCTAAATACAGCTGCAATCAATGACTTCTGCATTTACAAAGCCAAAGAGAAAAATGTCAAGGTGTTAAAGAGTGCAGATTTCATTTTCAAAATTCTATGGAAACTGATAAAGTCACAGATTGAATGCAGGTCTAAAATGCCACAAATTCCTACAAAGATTTGACGATGTGCTCAAGAATTGTTTGATGTTGAAGAGACAGTTGTGGAAGACTCTGTACAAAGAAAAGGATGCAGAGGACATTGTTATGAATGTGGAAGATCAAAAGATAAATCAACCAGGAAGTGGTGTATAAAGTGTTCCAAATGCGCTTGCTCTAGTCATTTGAAGGACATATGCGTGAACTGCCTCTAAATGACCATACTGTAAATAATGAACCAGAAGAAATGAGGTGCAAGTTAGTGTGGAGCGGGATTCTAATAACAATAGACGATACCTGGGAGGGTAAAGAAAATATGTAGGTCTCTTCAGCTATATCTCCAAAGGAAGTGCTATTAATGTGAACATCTAAACTGAGTTTTAAACAGAATATGTGAGATGTACTTAATTTTATGAGTAAATATGTAATGGCCTTTTGGGGAAAACAGCATATAAAATCAAAAATACTTTTAGAAAATGAATCATTGGAACAAGTAAGAGAGTTCAACTATTTAGAACGTAATTTGAACTATACAATGAGAACTGTGAGACATGAGCAAAAAGCTTGCAACATTCCAAATTATATGTGGAACAGTACATAGAACCTTCAGAAATAAAACAAGAAAAGGTTAAAAGTTCTGCAAAACAATGGTGGTCCCTACCTTACTCTATGGAAGTGAGACATGGAAAAGTCAAATACAAAGTGCAGAGATGAACTTTTTAAGGAAAACAAAGGGATGCACAAGGTCAGATAAAATAAAAAACAGACATAAGAGAAGAACTTAACATAGACTCAATAAGTAGCAAAATTGAAACAAATCAAAAGGAATGGATGCAACATATGCAATGAATGTCTAAAACAAGACTGCCTGAAATTACATTCCAGTATCAATCAAAAGGGAGGACCCAAAAAGACGTGGAAAGAGTAATCATTGTGAGATGGAACGGGCACTCTGCCCATGCCTTGAAGTAAAGAAGATGTATTAGTATAAGTATCCATTTTGTATTATGTATGTGCTTACCACACATTTTCTTTTTCTATATAAGTAAAATATAGTTGATTATTAGGGCTCGGAAGTTCATGCCCTAAAAAACACTGAAATATGCATGCAAATATGCTCTTAAAAACTTCAAAATATGCCAAGAAATATGCACTATTTCATTAGAACAGTTCATGTCCCTTTGCAGTAGACGAGTTAGTGTAAATAATAAAGTTACCTTATTCCTTAGAGGTTGAAGCAGAAGTGGTCCTGCTGCTACTATTAACTGCTAAATTTCGGTTCACAATCAACACTAAACAAATTTTCAAAAGTAAAACGTCGTCTATTGTCTGGTAAAACACTTTTGTAAGGTGAAAAACTTCTTTACACGTCACAAGATGTTATAGGGGCATATTTAAATGATGTTAACTGTTTCACAGAGAGAGTCAACTCTCTTGGTGTGACAGATGGTTTTCTTTCAAGGATGTCTCGAATATCGCACATGTGTTTATAACCAGAATTTTTTGAAATTACATAATTCACTTTCTCTTTTTACTTTTTGTCATATGCTACCAGGAACCGAACTTAGATCACATATTGTTTTTTCAAGCACAGTAAGTGATTCATGCAAAGGAAATCCTACAGCTTCCAATGCCATTATAGCTGTTGGTAAGAAAGAAAAATGGGTAAATATGAAACTAAGATCCTTCTTTAATCCAGTGCCTGACAGAATATTTTGCACAGTTTGTATTGATGAAGCATCGTTGGAGTCCAATGAATTAACAACCTCTTTGATTATTTCTATGTGCTCAGCATAATATAAAACTGCATTGACCAATGTTTCCCATCGAGTTAACACCGGTGCAGGAGGAAGTCGGATATTAGGTGCTGTTGATCTAAACAACTTAACTCTTTTAGGAGATTTAACAAAAATACCCACGATTATATTAGCAATAGAACGGCGTTCAGAATCAGAGGTTTCATCAACAGGCAACCACACAAACTGATCCGCTAAATTTTGTATATTTGACAATACGTTATTGTAACAATGCCCTACATAAGTCTTACGCAGTGTACTTTCTTCAGGCACATGTTGAGTACACTTGGTAAGAAAGTTTTTAAATAACGGATTATTAATTTTGAACAAGGGAATACTAGCAGTTAAAAATACTTGGCACAAGTCAAAGGAAAATTCAGTAACCCTACTTCCTAAACACTCTACTAATTGTTTTAGAACAGGTTATTTGTTTGCGAGTTTTCTGATTAAATTCTCCTGGTGTTTTGCTGTGTTTATGTGCTGAACTATTTGAAATCTTTTCTCACTCCCTATATTTTTGTCACACGCTCCACAAAACAGTGCCCTATTATCTGTAGATATTAAATCACCCGAAAACCCTTTCTGTAAATTAATTAAAATTAATATGGTTTTATTTTCTGCATTTGAAGAGCTTTTTAGCATTTTATACACCTAATTTAATTTGGAGAGAACCAGTTCACAACACTGTTACGTTTGAAGACCACGCAGGGGCAAGCATTGCTCTAATCATGCTGCTCAAAATGTTGACCTGCATTTTATCTTTGTTAATATACACCTCTCAGATAACGCACTGATTATTCTCTACGCACAAACATATAATGAAAGGATGGAAACATGGGATTCACTACATAACATGACTCAGCATTGCTTCTCGCCACCTCGCAAGTTACATCATCATATGCAACACTACCAATATGAAAAATATTATCCAGGTGGAAAATCAAAACCATAAAAATCATTAAAATATGCTATATAGAGGCTATAGTATTGAAATAATATGCATTTATCAAAATCAAGAAAATATGCAGTTATATGCACCATAAAATCACGTCCAAATAACTTAAAATT
The DNA here is from genome assembly GCA_030765045.1 of Tenodera sinensis. NCBI lineage: Eukaryota > Metazoa > Arthropoda > Insecta > Mantodea > Mantidae > Tenodera > Tenodera sinensis. The sequence goes on from CM060964.1 coordinate 62,275,581, forward strand.
CCATAATTCGTGCACATAATGTAAAAGCATACATTTTTAACCCCTATGAAAAAACATGCAAATGCATTAACTTCCTAGCCCTATTGATTATAGTCCACAGAACTATATTAACAAAATGTTGAAAATTGATGTTTAAAGCAAGAATGTAAAATGGGTGAACATCTGTCCTGCTAAACAAATGGAATATTAGACTTTTATTTTGCTCTCTTCACCTAAAAGGTTCTATTATACTGATATTTCACTTTTCTTCACTATAACATGTTCTGTGAATTATTAAAATTCACTAGTAAAAATTAGTTTTAATTCACACTTTGCTATTTTAATATGGCATTTATATTAATTATATCAAATTACTTTGATATGTTTCCTTGCAAATCATGATCAAAACTACACAATTCCTTTTAAATCAGCACTTCGAAGACATTTGTGACATATCTTTTTGGCTTAGGAGAATTGTACTGCAATGAATAGAATCCTTTTTGGAATAGTTTTGGATCATTTACTTGTCTGTAAAAATCACTTACATTCCTACTATTGTGGTCATGCACAGCAACATTTGTAGTAAAGCAATCATAATTATCTGCAATAAGCTCATAAAATAATAAATGCGTAGGCATGTGAGCCAACACTGCAAAGAATTTGTTTTTGTAATAAAATGTACCTACTGCGTAAACTACCCAAAAAGGATTATTTCAGGTCATAAAACAAAGTTAAAGCAGACAAAGTATGCTAATCTCAGGATATTTTGTTTGAGAGGACTGTTAAGACTTCCTGAAACAAAACATACTATGCTAAATTTTTTATACACAATTTCTACATGACTTCCCCAAATGAGCTCTCTGTTCATTTAAAAAAAAAAAAAATTATTTTGTTGTTTAACGACGCTGTCAATTGCCAGGATCACATCAGCGTCGCCGGTGTGCCGGAATTTCGTCCCGCAGGAGGTCTTTTACATGCCAGTAAATCTACTGACATGGAGCTGTCGTTTTTAAGCACACTTAAAACCCATCGGCCTGGGCCAGGTTTGAACCCGCGACCTTGGGATCAGTAGGCCAGCGTCTAACCATCTGAACCATTGTTCATTTAAATAACTTATATTATTACATAACTATTGGATCTACTAATTAACTCAGTTACTTACTTTGCTTAGTTCTCAATGTAATGTTATTAATACCATCGTATTCAAAGCATAATTTTCTATCTAATTTCAGAGGATTTTCTAACATCTGAAATTAAACCATTCTTTGGTCCTAGTGATTTAGAATGAAGTTAGCTTTTGTTTGTTTCTTTTATACTGAAACTTATTTCAAACAATAATAGTATACTTTTTACAAGTCATCAAACCTGCCATTTGTTAGCATGTGTGAGTGAGTGAGTTATTAGGGTTTAAGGGCCCGTTGACAACTAGGTCATTAGAGCCCGAAGTCAAAAAATAAAAAATGGAAAAAAACTCACCACCACTTAAAACTCAAAGTTAAATATTAAAACGGAAGCTAAAACAGATAAAAGGTAAAACAGTTAAAGCGTACAACTTGTCTAAAAGGTAAGCTCAAAACAGTTAAAACGTGTAAAGTGATCGAAAAAGGTAAGCAGATAAAATGTAAAAGGTAAAAAGTAAAACCACAAAATAAAATTTAAACCTGCTTACCAAAGCCAATACTGCCGACGAACCGCAGCACTGAATCAACAGCTACCAGGTTGTCGCCTAAGATTGACTTTAAAGTGGAACCCAGGCCAAACAGCTGGCACTTACGATTGTAGCGCAGACAATCGACTAGGACATGGGCCACAGAGAGCTGAACGCCACAGGTGGAACATACCGGCACCAGCTCACCACGCAGGTGTCCATGCGTGGTTAGCATATGTGAAAAGACAGTTTCATACCAACATGGGATCCAGAGCCCTAGCCAGAGGGGGGGGGGCTAGGTCGGGCAGCGCCTGCACTGGAAATAACTTTGCCCCGCTCAGAGAGTCCCCATTTGTCCTTTTGTGTTACAAATATTTCAATAATAAATTAAGGACTAAAATAACTATGCATTGAAGACTGTATTTATAGTAACAATGCTGTAATAGTTTATCCATTGTCTTATTCCAGTATGACAAATATCCAAACCTCTTGGCAATATAAGGCTGCCAAAATGCAGTCAAACATGTACTGCAATGTAATACATAGCATGATTCGTGGGCTTTAGAAATCATGTGCAGTCGCTTCGTTTCCCCTCCCCACCCTTCTCAGTAATGAATCCAAACTTTGAAGAATCATTTTTCCGGCTTAATCTTTCCTGGAGTCTTTCCTTTTTCCAGGATGCTTTGTAATGCTGTATAACATGGCAACACGATATATTATTACAAGTAAATAAAATGTTCTATGCCGAAGTTTTATCGCTTAATGATTGCGCATCGTCATTTTTCTAAAAAGAAATTAAGTTAGTATAAATGACACATTTTTCACCTAATTAATAGTTAATTTGCCGGGCCCTGCGACAGTACATATCCTCTCCTACCAGATCCCTCTACTTGTCCACACAACGACAATATGCCCAAACTCGACGGACTCTACAACAGGCCAGGCGCCTCGAGTAGAGAAACTATTGTTCCCATTTCTCACCCCGCGTCTCGTCCTGCGAGATATGGCGTAAACTTCGATGGTTCACGTCGCGTGTTCGGGGACCCATGACTCCTTTAGATTATAACCCCGAATTACAACTAGACTTTTTATGTTCTGTAACCCCAGACTATGCAGCCGAGCGTACGGCGGTGGAGGACCCGATTGCCCGTTTTGTGGAGTTTCTTCCTGGGAGACGGGAGTTAACTTCCTCGGTGACAATCGAACTACAAATGGCTCTTCAACGGCACACTCACTCTTCTAAGCTGGGTCCTGATGGTATTTCCTACGACATGATCCGACATTTTCCGACCAATCTTCTCCACCTACTTACTGTGTGCTATTCTGACATCCTTACCAAAGGAAATTTTCCCGAAGGTTGGAACACATTTTATGTGATCCCTATCCTCAAACCGGGCAAGTCAGGCGAAGAAGCAGCACACTATAGAGTCGATAGTACTCGCCTCCGTGCTTCGCAAGCTGTTAGAGCACATTTTGGTTTCGTGGCTGTCCTTTTACCTGGAGCGCGTTGGCCTCTGGCCGAAGGGACAGCATGGCTTTCGCAAGTCTTTTTCTACTATGCATAATCTCTTACAACTTACCCACGACGTCCGAGTCTCGTGGCATCATAACCAAATGGGTTTTGGCCCAATTTTTAGATATTTCCCATGCATACGATTCTGTGTCTGTTGGCCCATTAATACAGGGCTTACGCCACTTTACCTTCCCTATTTACACTTTTTATCATCTTCTGTCAGATCGCCGAATTTATCTTCATCCTCGCTATATGTTACAATCCCGACGTTTCTGTTCCCAAGGCCTCCCCCAGGGCACTTCCCTTAGTCCTCTCCTTTTTATCCTATATCTATATCTTTGTATTTCCAATTCCACTATCCTGTTTTGTTAGAGGACTCTTTGGGCGCCCTTCGAAGCATCAGCTCAACCAGCATGCCTCCGGGGGCGGACTGGTGGGAGGTGATGTGCCGTTTGGAAATCTCCAAACACCTTAACTGACGCAATACTATACAATTCTTATGGGTTCCCCGCACCGATGAAACCGGTCGCCCTCCCTTGGAGAGATGCTACACGGCTTATATCTAACCACGTGGTTTCTCATCTTTCTAACTTTTCCGACCTTCCTTCCCTGACGAAGCGATCTCCATGGTTTAAGAAATCCACTCTCTGTAGAGCTGCAACCTCTTTGATCTCAAAAATCCGACTTGCAGTTGCCGTTACACCGACCTACTTATTTAAAATCTGCCAAAGGTCCTCCCCAAACTGTGATTGTGGTGTCTACGGCGATATCCACCACATCTTTTTTAACTGCCCCCTTACATACACTTTCTGTTACGCAACTTACTGGCACACTAGCCCAACGTTATGGCAATGGCCCATGGAACATATCCTCTCTGGTTTATAGTGCTGATACCCATTTGCTAAGGTTACTACTTCGCCATCTCGTTAATTGTAAAATAAAACTGTGATCTGATCTTCCTTTAGTGATTCATCGCTTCTTTTATTGCTCCTACTCTATTTCGATTCGACGCAGACATCGGTTACTCCTGCCCGGAGTGTGATAGTGCATCCATAAACCTCAAACAACAATAACAGTTAATTTAAGAGCAAGAATGAATCATAAACAGGACCCGGATGTTTATGACATGTCATAGCTCCATTTTATCAATGGTGATTAAATTACTGTTACCAGTCTTGCTCAAGAATCTACTTTTGAAATATGCACGACCTATATTGCCTCTCTTAATTTGCTGTGTGTATCTTTTTATAGAATAACTGATATTAAAAGAATTTTCTTGGAAGATTTTACGATTTTTTAAACCTAGTTTATAAATCTCGTACTCATTTTAATATAGTTTTATGTGGTGACTTCAACTTGGACTTGCTCGTAAACTCGAATGCTGTTACTGAGTTTAACAATATACTGGATAGTTTTGGTTTACGTCTGACTATTAAACGGTCTACAAGGCCAGGTAGAAATGGCAATTCTGGATCTTGCCTGGATAATATTGTAACCTCAATTCATACTGATAAATGTAGGGCCATTGTACACAATACCATTCTGTCTGATCATAAGGCTATTCTTTTTTATTTTAACAATAAGTATGATTTTAATAGTGACATGCATAATTACCTAAATCTTATGCGTCCTTTAAATGATTTTAATGCATATAATTTTATTTGTCAATTGAGACATATATGTTGGATTGAGTTGTATAGCACTACCAATTTTAGTGAAAAGGTCAAGCATTTTTAATGCTTTTTTAGAAATAGTAGAAACACATTTTCCCTTAGTATCTCGTGCTGTTAAATCCACAAGTAAATGGTACACCCTTGAACTCAAGAACTTGAAACATGAATGTTTATATTACTATGATATGTATGCACATTTTGGTTTCGCTGACTTAAAAAGCAAATATACAGAAATTAAAAAGAAATATAAAAATATGCTTAAATGTACAAGAATGAGGTATTATTCCTCACTAATTGAAAACACTTCAAATAAACCAAAATGCATATGGTCCATTGTATCTATGTTTATAAACAATAGTTCAAAAAGCAATTATATTCTGTCTGATTTGACTACTGATATTTTTAATTCATTTTTTATCAGTAAGGTTCAAGATATTGTTAACTCTCTACCTCAAAGTAAAAATAAGGCACTCCTCTTTTGGACAATCTGCCTAAAATAAATTGCAATTTTAAATTTCATCACTTGTAGGTTAAAGATGTCCATTCAACTATTCTGACCCTAAATAATAGTACCTGCCTTGATATATATGGACTTAACTCAAAGATACTTAGAATAGCATCTACATATATTTCTGAACCTTTAGCTTATATATTTAATCTTTGTTTGGATACTTGTGAGTTTCCTGATGTTTTTAAATATGCAAAGGTTATACCTGTACATAAGAAAGGGGACAAACATGATCTGGTAAATTATAGACCTATTAGTATATTGCCAATTATGTCCAAGGTCTTTGAAATTTTGTTAAGTAAACAAATTACCAAATATTTTGAAGATGACTCACTGTTTTCAAATAGTCAATTTGGATTTCGAGCCAAACGAAGTACCATTGATGCTGTGGTTTATTTTTTAACCAGGTGTTATTCCAGCCTTGAAAGGGGAGATATTGTACACAGCCAATTTTTCGATTTGACAAAGGCCTTTGACACTGTTTCACATGATACTTTGCTCAAGAAACTAAAATACTCTGGTTTTAATAATGGTAGTCTGAAATTGATCAGATCGTATTTGTCACACAGATACCAATCTGTATATGTTAACGGAATATTTTCTAATTTTGTGATGGTGAAACATGGTGTCCCACAGGGTTCCATACTTGGACCCTTGTTTTTTATCATATATATAAATAATCTACCATACAATATTCAAGAAAACTGCCTAAGGACATGCCTCTATGCAGATGATTTGGCAATTAATATTGCTTTAAATGACAGAACTCTGGTGTGTTCTAAAATAACTGATTTGTCTAACAGGATTGAAAATTGGTGTAAGCTTAATAGCCTATTAGTTAATAATAACAAAACTGCTGATGTTGCTTTTAAAATTAATTCAGCCGATCCTGGCTCTCTTGAATCTGTGAAGTTTTTGGGCATCAGTCTTGAATCTTGTTTGGGTTGGCGCACTCATATTGAAAATGTTGCTGGAAAATTAAGCAGAGGGCTTTTCCTATTACGAATTTTAAAGAAATATTTATCCTTGAACTCTCTAAAAACTTTGTATTTTGGATGCATTAATAGCCATTTGAGTTATGGCATTTTACTTTGGGGAAACCATGCTTCATCCAATAAAATGTTTGTGCTTCAAAAGAGAGCTATTCGACTCACGTGTGGAACATCGTCTCGGACACACTGTAAACCGTTATTTATTCAGTTGGGCATTTTAACTATGCCCTCTTTGTTTATCATGAATTGTCTCTTGTATGTTAAGATGAATATACATTTATATACATTGTCTTCTTCAGTTCATAATTACTCCACAAGAAATAGTTCTCATATTTATATTGCCAAACGCAAATACAGCAAAGTTCAACATTCATTTGAAATTACATCTTTAAATCTATTTAATAGTCTTCCTAATAATGTCAAAGCTCTGCCATTAGTGCCATTTAAAAGAAAAGTTAAATTTACATTGCTCTCAAATCCTGTGTACAGTATCACAGAGTTTTATAGCAGTAACATGTTTCTGTAATGTTTTAATGTTATTTTTATGTATGTTTTCTTGACGTTGCTACACAACCTATGTATTGTTTTGGCAAATAAACCATACCTATCTACCTATCTACCTAGCCACCCACCTACCTACCTACCTACCTACCATCTATCTATCTACGAAATTCTCATGAGTCATATAGTGTTATATTTTGCCTTTTTTTTTAACACGTTTTTGCCATTTTCTTATCATTTTTCATATTATAGTCATATTTTCTGTCAAATTTTGGTACATTTCTATTCCAGTTTAGCATCTGCTTGCAGCTGTCCCAAAGACGATCTTTACATCTAATTCTTACCTGTAATATTAGGGGGTATTTTTACCATTACAATGTTGCGTGCAAATAGAAGTTCGTTCCTTTTTGAAAACATTAACATGTATTTAATTTTGCTACCGTAATTTTCTTTCTGATCACCCTTCCAAATGTGACATTTATTTCATTCTGTGCAGAGCTGAGGGTTAGCTCAAGACTGAGCAATTAAATAAATTCAAAATGCAACAACAAAATTGAGTGTGAAAAATGTTTAAAGTAGGAAATAATGTTAATTTAAACATTAAAATTGTTAGGTTATATTTATCCTCATATTTTCTAATTTTTTCTGTCGTAAGTGCTTGCATATTTCTAACATTTTTAAGTCATGAACATCCGGGCCCTAGTCATAAATGTTTAATTATGCATCAATAAAGAAGCACATCATCCCCCTCCCCAAATTAAAATTATGACAAGAGTGACTAATTACGCAAACAAATAATGTATAATTTAAATATTCATAAATTTTAAACTACCTATTATAAAGGGCGAAAACTTGCACCGTTGTTATTATGAAATAAACACAGTAATGTTCAAAACTTGGTGATTATACATATTATAACACTGTAGATATTAGAAAATTGAGCTCAATGAAAATAGATTCCATTACAAAGCTGTGGAATTCTGTTGCTCAGAATTTGGAGAAACCCTGCTCATGTGCCCCTTGAATTAAATCTTGTGGTAAATGATTCAACACAAACATAACACAATCTGGAAGGCATTTTGATGAACATGCATGCCAATTAACAATAAAGTTATATTATGGTAATAATCATGCATGCACAGTTTTGTATGTATGTATGTATTTTCTGCAAATGGGTATTACCCGGTGGCAGAGTTAAATGTACAAATTAAGGTTACAAACAGAGTGCACAAACAATAGTAATACAATCATAATACAATAAAGAACAATAATAAAAATATAGATGAAATGAACTAAATACTAATTAACACTCATTAATTAATTATCCTGTCAGTATAACCAATTTAAATTTAGCATTAGTATTCACCATCAGTTCAATAAATGTCAAAAATACACGTGCGTAAACTTTATAGTAAATTACACAGCATTTACTTGATTTACGATATTTTTCGAAAATTTCTTCACAGATAAAGGACAGCCCTGAAAGACTGCTACAGGTAATTCATTCCATTCCTCAATGGTTCTATTGACAAAGGAGAACTTTCCTATGTTGGTTCTGTGCCTTCTACCATTAATTTTATACAAATGATCCTTTCTTCCGTAATATGTAGGGTTGTCCAATCTTTCACTAATACCCACCCATGCATTTGAACCACGATATGTTTGAAATAATGCGCATAACCTCTGCCTCTTACGCCGGACTTTTAGAGGCTCCCATTCAGTCTCCTCCCCTTTTTTAGGCCCAAAAGATTTACCTCGTTTTATAAATTTTATAGCCCTTCTCTGTATTCTTTCTAGCGAATCAATTTGACTAAGTCTATATGGGTCCCAACATACTGCTCCATATTCCATAATCGGCCGCACCAAAGATTTGTAGGCAATTTCCCTGGACCTTCCGCTCCCCTTTTCCAGTACCCTCATTAAGAAATGTAACGCTTTCCACGCTTTCCTGGATGTAGAATTTACCTGGTCGTCCCACCCAGCGTTACTCGTCAGGTACACTCCCAAATACTTGCAGCTATCTACCTGCAGAATTTTTTCTCCCCCCATGTGACAGTTATGAAGAATTTCCCTCTTAGATCTTCTAAATGCAATGGACTTGCTTTTCTTAGCATTAATCGTCATCTTATTTGTAGCAGCCCAATTACTAATTTCATTTAAATCACCCTGAAGCAGAGACTCATCTATGGCATTCCGAATTTTATTATAGATAATGCAATCGTCTGCAAACAGTTTTATCTGACATTTAATATTTGCACTTATATCATTAACAAAAATAAGAAAAAGTAGCGGACCCAGTACTGAGCCTTGGGGTACTCCCGAACTCACTGTGCCTCTCTCTGAGATTTCTTTACCTACCTTTACCTGCTGTGTTCTCCCATCCAAAAACGCTTTGACCCATAAAACCACTCGTTTGTCTATTCCTGTGCCAGCTAGTTTCCCAATAAGTAAATTATGTGGCACTACATCAAATGCTTTAGAAAAGTCTATTACCACTGCATCAGTTCTTCCTCCTGCGTCCACTTCATCTACTAAGTCTTGAAATAAGGAAGTTAATTGACTTTCGCATGAGTACCCAGGTCGAAACCAATGAGTTTTCTAACTCCTCCCTTATATATTCTGCTATTAAATGCTCCATCAACTTACACACTATTGACGTTAAACTAACTGGTCGATAATTATTTCTGTTTTATTACCCCCTTTATAAATAGGAACTACAATAGCGGTTTTCCAGTCTTCTGGTAAGTCACAGTTATTGATTGACATGTTAAACAAAAACATTAGATAGGGAATCACAGCTTCACAATTTCCTAACCTCTCTACGACAGCAAGTGAGTCATCCAAACTTGCCGAAGCCCCCATAAGTGTACAAAACAGAGTGATTCAACAATCACAGGTAATGATATAATATTGTGGTACACAATTGTTTTTCCCACTTAGCAGCCTCTCAAGTATCATCGTGCAGGCTAACACGCAGCATACCTTTGTTTCTCGGAAAGCCGACAGCATACACTCTTTACTTCGGAGGACACTTTCTTTTGTAAGTAGATCCGCTTTCGTGATATGAAGATACAAAGCTAAGTAGAAATTGTTGGTACTATGTTATATGCATTGTGCAGAACTCTCATTGCACCTACTAAGCACAGCTCATGTTATTTTTCACCTCAATACTCCAAGAACTAAACGTCCATGTGTCATGCATAGGACATTTGCTTGAAGAAAGAGACAAAGCTGCTTTTGCCACACAGAATAGCTTCACCTTCTCACGTGGCTTTGATGCACTGTATGCTAACCTTTTCAGCAGCATGACAACACGTACCGTCAAGAAGTAAGAACACAGATAGCAATTATCAGCAATCTCACTGAGCTTCCAGATCCTAGTGCATTATTTATATTTTAAACTAATGGAACTAAAGGAGGCAAGGACAGTGAGTGTGTGCATTATGGACATAAGACATATCCTCGGCAAATGCAAATGAGAAAAGCAGCAAGAAGACCCAGTTGTTTCCAGCAACACAGTCCACACCAATCCGAGGCCAGTAGGGCAACAGGAGCAGATTACTTACAAAAGAAACGGGGTGGTCCCATGCTACGAGGTATTTGATTTCAATTTCCTGATCAATACACAAAAAAGTTTGGGAGGTAGTAAGAAGGACCAGTAAGAAGGGGGAGGTCAAAAATGAGATTACACCAAATGAATGGCGGAGATATTTTAGAGATTTGATTGGGGAAAGAAAAAATACAAAACTAGAAATAACCGAAATAGGAAAAATAGATACAACAAATGACAAATTAGATGATAAATTTACAGTGCAAGAGGTCTACCAGCAAATAAAAGGTATAAAAAAAGAAAAGGCAGTAGGGTATGATGGAATACCAGGGGAATTTTGGAAAACATATGGAGAAACAGAAAAGGGTTTAGAAATAATGACAAAGGTATTAAACAAAATAAAAGAAAGTGAGGATATTCCGGAAAGTTGGAAAATAAGTATGATAGTACCTATATATAAAGGGAAGGGGGGACCAAACAAGCCAGAAAACTACAGAGGAATAAGTCTGCTATCTATTTTAGGAAAAATTTACACCGGGATACTGGCAGAAAGATTAAAAAACTGGGCAGAACAGGAAAGGAAGCTGACAGAATTTCAAGCAGGCTTTAGAAAAGGGAGGCAAACAGTAGATAATGTGTTTATAATAAAAACAATAACCAAGTGGCTGGAAAGGATGTATGAGGCAGTAGTGGAATCAAAAATGCTTTATGCAGTAGAGATCTGGGGGGCCACAGATATAAACAAGAAGGTAGATCATATGTATAGAATGTTCTGCAAAGAATTATTGGGACTACCGAGATCGGCGCCAAGAGAAGTGGCCTTGGTAGAGCTTGGGAAAACAAGAAGGAAAGGAATAATAATGGAGAGAATAATAAAATTTTGGTATATGTGTGTGTAGTGTTTAACGCCCGCTTTTACTACTACGGCACCACAGGCGGTGACACTGATGATACATGGAATGTAGATGGAGCACCGGTGGAATGAGATGGCGGGGGAAACCGGAGAACCCGGAGAAAACCCGCCCAGACGCCGCTTCGTCCACCACGAATACCACATGCGGATCCCTGGGATCGAACCCGGGCCGCCTAGGTGGTAGGCGAGCGCGCTAACCGCTCGGCCACGGCGCCGCCTGTAAATTTTGGTATAGATGTTTGGTTAAAGAAGATGGAGAAATTTTAAAATTGTGTATGAAGCAACAAAAAAATCTAGAGAATGAAAACAGTTGGTGGGCAGGGGTTGGAAAAATTATGGAGAAAATAGGAATGGGAGATATATGGAAACTTGAAGAAAGAAATGAAAGTAATGTAGATAAACTAGTAAAGTGTAGGGTAGAAGACATAGAAAGGCAAGAGATATCGGGAAGTTTAGAAAACAAGAAATCATTACAATTCTACAAGCAAATAAAAAGAGGATGGGGGCGAGAACCATATGTGGATTATTGTAACAGACAGGAAAAAGAAGGACTAGCGTGGATGAGAACAGGAGCAATATTTTTAAGAGGGACAAGAAGCGGTAAAATAGGAATATGTGAAATGTGCGGTGAGAAAGAAAGTATAGAACATTATTTGACAGAATGTAAGGAATTAGCATTATGGAGGAAAAAGGTTTGGGAGAAAAAATGGGAAAAAATAGAGGGGAAAATGGTAGCCATAAAAATGTTAACAGTGAAAGAGGAAAGGAAGGCTAGAAGTATAGGTGAGTTTTTGAAGAAAGTAAGAGAAAAATGGGCAAGAAAAGTAAAGAGTGTAAATGAAGAAGGCAGAGTGGGGGAGAGGGACAATTAATTAATATAAGATGGAATAGATTGATCAGAGCTACCTGGGAGGCAAATGGCCTGGGTGCCATGCAAACCAAGGTAGCAATAAGGTTATGTAAAATTTGTATGTAGTTTAGGTTAGAGTAGGATAATTGTAAAAGTTATGTAAAAGAATTGGTATAAATAAAATTCATTCATTCATTCATACAAAAGAAACATAGTCCATACCAATCAGCAGCCACTAGTGCAACAGGAGCTGACTACTTATTGTTTACCACAGAGAGGTGAACCAATAAAGCAAGTTTATTTAAGGATTACTCCAAACAAAGCGATAGGCATAGTTTTCACTCTGAACGGTAAAAGCAGTTTACCTGGTTGCAGTATTCTGTTGTAAAAGATGCTGCATTTTGTTACGCTTGTATGCAGTTTCATCCTTATGGCACAAAGGAGACAAAGGTTTCAGAAACTGGAAAAATGCCTTAGATGCCAAGCGTGGGTTTCCTAAACACAAAAAGTCAGAAACTCATATCCTTGCCATGTCATTGTGGAAGGAACATGAAACTTGTGTAGAAACCTGTACCTTGGTGTCAACTTAGTTAATGAGACCACACTCGAGAAACACCTTTACTATGTTAAGTCAATAATGGAAGTAATATCAAAGAAAAGAGCAGCAAGAAGACTAGGTTGTCTCCAGCAACACAGTCCATACCAATCAGAGGCGAATAGTGCAACAGGAGCAGACTACTTACAAAAGGCAGCAGCAACAGCAGGGGACCCAGTTGTCTACAGCAACACAGTCTACACCAATCAGAGGCCAGTAGTGCAACAGGAGCAGACTACTTGCAAAAGACAGCAGCAACAGCAGGGGACCCAGTTGTCTACAGCAACACAGTCCACACCAATCAGAGGCCAGTAGTGCAACAGGAGCAGACTACTTACAAAAGGCAGCAGCAACAGCAGGGGACCCAGTTGTCTACAGCAACACAGTCCACACCAATCAGAGGCCAGTAGTGCAACAGGAGCAGGCTACTTACAAAAGGCAGCAGCAACAGCAGGGGACCCAGTTGTCTACAGCAACACAGTCCACACCAATCTGAGGCCAGTAGTGCAACAGGAGCAGACTACTTACAAAAGACAGCAGCAACAGCAGGGGACCCAGTTGTCTACAGCAACACAGTCCACACCAATCAGAGGCCAGTAGTGCAACAGGAGCAGACTACTTGCAAAAGACAGCAGCAACAGCAGGGGACCCAGTTGTCTACAGCAACACAGTCTACACCAATCAGAGGCGAATAGTGCAACAGGAGCAGACTACTTACAAAAGGCAGCAGCAACAGCAGGGGACCCAGTTGTCTACAGCAACACAGTCTACACCAATCAGAGGCGAATAGTGCAACAAGAGCAGACTACTTACAAAAGGCAGCAGCAACAGCAGGGGACCCAGTTGTCTACAGCAACACAGTTCACACCAATCAGAGGCTAATAGTGCAACAGGAGCAGACTACTTACAAAAGGCAGCAGCAACAGCAGGGGACCCAGTTGTCTACAGCAACACAGTCTACACCAATCAGAGGCCAGTAGTGCAACAGGAGCAGGCTACTTACAAAAGGCAGCAGCAACAGCAGGGGACCCAGTTGTCTACAGCAACACAGTCTACACCAATCAGAGGCCAGTAGTGCAACAGGAGCTGACTACTTACAAAAGAGGAGCAGCAAGAGCACCAAGTTGCCTCCAATAACTCAGTCCACATCAATAAGAGGCCAGTAGTGCAACAAGAGCAGACTACTTACAAAAGAGAGCAGCACCAATAGGACCAAGTTGTCTCCAGCAACTCAGTCCACACCAATCGCAGGCCAGTAGTGCAACAGGAGCGCACTACTTGCAAAAGGGAGCAGCAGCAGCAGCAGCAGAGGGATCAAGGTGTCTCCAGCAACTCAGTCCACAGCAATAAGAGGCCAGTAGTGCAACAGAAGCAGACTACTTAGAAAAGAGAGGAGCAGCAATAGGACCAAGTTGTCTCCAGCAACTCAGTCCACACCAAACACAGGCCAGTAGTGCAACAGGAGCGCACTACTTGCAAAAGACAGGAGCAGCAAGAAGACCAAGTTGTCTCCAGCAACACAGTCCACACCAATCAGAGGCTAGTAGGGCAACAGGAGCAGACTACTTACAAAAGAGAGGAGCAGCAAGAAGACCAAGGAGGTGACTAGCCAATAAAGCAAGTTTATGTAAGGATTACTCTAAACAAAGCAATAAGCATAGTTTTCACTCTGAATGGCAGAAGCAGTTTACCTGGTTGCAGTATTCTGTTGTCAAAGATTCTGTATTTTGTTATGCTTGCATGCAGTTTCAGCCTTATGGCACAAAGGAGACAACTTATGACAAAGGTTTCTAGAAACTGGAAAAATGCCTTAGGTGCCAACTGTGGTTCCCTAAACACAAAAAGTCAGAAACTTATATCCGTGGCATGTCAATGTGGAAGGAACATGAAACTTGTGTAGAAACCTGTACTCTGGTGTCAACATTAGTTAATGAGGCCACACTCAAAGAACACTTACTATGTTAAGTCAATAATGGATGTAATACAGTTTTTGGCAGTCAATGAGCTGGCTCTGAGCGGCAATTGCAATATAGAGAAGGGGACCAAAAGGGGTCTATTTTTAAATCTTTTTGAATACACCTTAAAAAACTATAAACTTGCAGTGTGTTTAACGCATATACGCAAGAATGCAGCCTATACTTCTCCTTACATATAAAATGACACTATTGAAATCATGGCAGAAAAAGTGAGAGAGATAGCTAAAGATATAATGAATGCAGATGTGCCTTGGTTTACCCTCCTGGAAGATGGGACAAAGGATAGGGACAATAGAGAAAATATTGCAATTACAATTCGCTACATTAAGGATGGTTGTGTTAAAGAATCCCTATTACATATAGCAACAACAAAAGATTTGGATGTTAAATATTTTAGATGCCACAAGGGAAGTGCTGCTGGAGAATGGGGTAGAAACGTCTCCCTTCTAAGTCAATGTTTTGATGGTGCTAATGTAATGAGCAGTAGAAAAGGAAGTGTAGCTGCTCGCATAAGAGAGACCGTGAGAAGAAATGTCCCTTACGTTCATTGTTATAATCATAGATTACACTTAGTAGTTGTTAAAAGTGGCTGAAATGCCCGAAGAAAGACACTTTTTGGAAAAATGTGCTATGTTTCACGATTTTTTTCGGTGAGGCAAAATTGCATCCCTATATGAAGGAAGAACCATTGTGCATCTTCTAGAGTAGCGTTGGAGTGGGCACCTAGCAATTACTAAAGTAATTTTGTCAAACTATGAAGAAGTACTAAAGTGCTAAATGTCATAGGAAGAAATTACTTCAATGGAGAAGACATAGCCAAAAGAGTCATTCCATGTCAAATCGCACAAAATTTGGTCTTCATGTCTCCGATTTCATGAATATTATATACCGTATATACCATAAAAATAATATTAATAAAGCGCAAAATAAGCGTATCACACCAAAAAGAAAACATACGGAGTATTTAATCTCATCTATTGATAAGATTAAAAAATTGGAGAAAATAGTCTGTCAAGTTTCAGAAGTGTTCGATTTGACGTGAAATGACCCATTTCAGTGTTTATGCTAACAGTTTGACCTTGACGGAAGTGGAACATATGAAATGCAATCAGCTGCACGCGGTTTGTATACCTTCTGGCCGTCAATGCAGCATTACATTACATGCAGCTTGGTAAGTTATTTAATTTCTCTGCATGTATTTAGAATTCCATTCTGAACTTTTTCTAGGATTACATGGCATCATCACGCTATGTTTTACAAATTTTCCCGAAAATTTTTAGTTAAGAGTAAGTATTGTTAATGATGTTTGTAATGTTAATGGCCTTGTAAAAATAGGAAATATCAAACTAATTGTTTTTTGTTTAACGTATAAATAAAGTACACATTTCTATGTTCAAAATGAGCTACAGGTCATATTTATCTGAAAAATAGTACCAGAGATATTTATGTTTATGCAGAACGGTGTGCAAGGAATATCCGAAAATTTAATGCTTTATATTTACCAAAATAATTAATTTACAGACAAACAAAAGAAAAGGGGTATCATTTTTTCATTCACAGAACACGTAAATTTAATATTAATGAAATTGGAGACATGAAGGTCAAATTTTGTGCGATTTAACATGGAATGACTCGAAAGCACTGGTTTGAAGACAGTGACAATGTCACTTCACTTTGGCTTTCTGTTACTCTTCAACAAGAAAATACTTGGATTGCTGGAACCAGCTGATAATGCACTCCAGTCTCAGACTACAAGCCTAAATGACACAATTGTTGTCATTAAGTGTGAGAAACAAGAAATCAGCGAGTTTTGGAAAGAAGAAAACTTTTCTTCTGTGCTGAAGGAACTGAAAATCTGCTACCAGAAACTTTTGTCTTCAGTTCCTGTACAAAATAAAAGACCTAGAAAGACAATTGAAAACACTGACTACATTCATTATAGACTGTTGCACTCTACAAGCAGTCCCGACTCACAACAGCTGAAGAAGATCTTTAACGAGATGGTCGACAGATGAACGGTTCAGTGACAATAAAGAGCTTTTACTAGCTTTTGAAAATCAGAGCAACTCGACACTGAAAAACTTCAACCTTTTGAAAATGTACGTGTAACTGTGCCAAGCAAAGAAGAAGTGTCAGTGGTGCAGGCTTATTTGTCCTCAGAACCTAATGAAAATAAAATCGACCTTTTATAAAAAAAATTGTGATGTGTTCAAAAAGATGCATGCATTATTTGCAACAGTAGCAACATTTGGATTCAGTACAGCAACTTGTGAATCTACATTTTCTATGTTAGATGCCATAAATCGACCACAGAGACTAACCATGACTCATCAGCAATTAGCAAGCCTGGCTTTTCTTGCCTTTGAAAAAAAGCAAACACAAGCCTTAGATTGTAATTATTTATTTATGCCAACAAACTTACTGTTGGTACACACGGCTTGTGTGTTTAAAAACACCAACAGTAAGTTTGTTGGCATAAATAAATAATAATTACCATCTGAAGGTTATTTAATCCTGGGATATAATTATCCCAAGTAGTCTTTTTAATAGCGAGTTTAAAAAAAGCTGTATCAAGGGATTTCCTAAGGGCAGCTTATTTTTCTTTCTTTCAGAGTATATTCAGGTATGGGTTGATTTTATGGGGCAGCAATTCACATGTATTAGAAGTACTAAGGATTCAAAAAAAGGTAGTTAGAATTCTATGTGATGCTAAAGCAATGGATCATTGTAAAATACTCTTTGTAAAACAAAAGATTCCTACGATTATAAATTTATATATATATATATATATATATATATATATATATATATATATATATATATATATATATATATATGATGTACTAATATATGTAAAAGAAAATATGCTTAATCACAGTGTACGGAAAGAAATACATAATTACAATACAAGAAACATAAACAAATTGGATATGCCATATCATAGACTAAGCAAGACGAGTAAATGTCATAAACTGATAGGTATAAAGCTTTTTAATGCACTGCCGAACAGAATATGTAACCTAAGTCTTCAAGCATTTAAGAATAGAGTTTATACATGGCTAGTAGAAAATCCTGTATATGATATGCATGAATTTGAAGAGCTGGACAAGAATAATATATGATTTGAAATTTTTAGCCGTAAGTGACGAAGTCTATTGTAAATTGTGTATTTACTTAATGACTTAATAAATAAAAAATAAATAAACTTACAATAGTAAGTCACCATTGGGGTAATTTGTCTCTGATGTGAGACTGCCTTTGTGGTTTACCAGGAGAAATACGAACTGGTTTGAGAATTCTGGCAGTTTGTCACAATAGCTCAGTGGTAGAGCAGCCGCCCGGTAAGCGGAAGGTCTGTGGTTCAAATCCCAGTTGTGCCATTGAATTTTTAAGCTCCAGTTCTACCTCTCAAACTTTGCCCACACATGGCTTGTGTGTTTAAAAACACCAACAGTAAGTTTGTTGGCATAAATAAATAATAATTACCATCTGAAGGTTATTTAATCCTGGGATATAAAGTACTTACAATAGTAAGTCACCATTGGTGTAATTTGTCTCTGATGTGAGACTGCCTTTGTGGTTTACCAGGAGAAATACGAACTGGTTTGAGAGTTTAATGCCATTCTGGCAGTTTGTCACAATAGCTCAGTGGTAGAGCAGCCGCCCGGTAAGCGGAAGGTCTGTGGTTCAAATCCCAGTTGTGGCATTGAATTTTTAAGCTCCAGTTCTACCTCACAAGCCTTAGAGTTTGAAGAAGTTCTAAAAACATTTGGAAGCAAAGGAAACTGCAGACTGCAATTATTCTAAATGGACATTGAGTTGATAACTATGTTTTATTAATCGTTCCTTTAATGAGTGGACTTTTTAATTAAAATAATTAACGTCCTTGAAACATATGCTTCTTACACCATCCAGATCAACTTCTATAATTTTATAAGCTTTGGTCACAGTAATTACTTGCTCTTTAAAAATTTAAATTTTCATTTTAAAATGCCTAATTAATTTTATATAATTTTTTTATGGCTGAGTTTTATTGGGTCTGTTATTCATATTGACCCGGGAAAATCCATTATGCTAAATTTTCTTTTGTAGTACAGGTCGCAACCAAACAATGTGTGTTCTGTAGTATCAGGGCTTCCACAAGTATGTAATCATCACTTTTACCAAGTTTATTTATATAAAATGGAGTGTTAGCGACCTTTAATTTTATTGTGATATTATATGCAAATCTGGTCTGTTAATGTTTTGCTTTTTAAACCATGACGTTCTTTCATTACTTTCATATCATGTAGATGAATTGATGTATTCTGAATTCCAATTTTGTATCATTTTATTTCTGACCACAGAGTAGTTGCCATTCCTGGAAGTGTTCTATGAAAATAATAGACCATTTGATAATATTAAAAATGAACTTTATATCACATTATTCTAGAATTTAAAGAGATATGTTTTTGTTTTCCGTACTATGTATAGTAAGTTGGGCAAATGTGTTTCACCCAAAAATTTGAGTTAGAGGTTTCACCAGAAATATTTATTTGGAGGTCCATTCAATCCAAAGAAAACAGTTTTAAGAAAATGGTCTGTGTGTGCATTTGTGTCAGGGTGTGAACAGCATATCCCAAACAGAAAGGTCGGTTAAAAACAAAACTTGGTAAGTTCAGCATCTTCCAAGAATGCGACACAAAGATTTTAAAGAATCCCCCTCCCCTATTCTAAACTATCCTTTACATGGAAACTTTAGAAACTTTTTATTTTCACAAAAATATAACATCTAATTTTGAATTTTCTGGGAATAGGCTCTGAGGTCCTCTTTATTCTGGATGACTTTTTGATAACCAGTTAGGCATAAGAGATGGACAAAGCCTTACTATACAAAAAGTGTAGATATCGTTTAAATATACAATGTATGCTATATACTTTTTTTTTTTTTTGCAGTTAACTGTTTCTGAGGTATATTGTTACTGGTTTGAATTTTAAAATACTTATAATTTTCTCAAATGGAAAGCCATAATTTTTTTCTCTCTTGAACATGCAAATAGAACAGAATTTCAAGAACATCACATAGCGATCAGCATTAAAACATTTGATTATCACTTAAAGCCTACAGTAATCCCATTGTAATTACAAGGAAGTATGCAATAAGACAATTTCTGCAAATATTTGTGTCAATTAACACGAAGAAAATTGAAGAAAAGAATATAATTTGTACAAGAATGAGCAGAGAAAGTTATATGAGAGCAACACATCTGCTTTTGAAAGTTATGTTATCTGACCCCACCCCCCCATAAAATCTGGAGCCCTGCCTAATGTTCAGCCCTGGCTACGGGCCTGATGGGATCCCATAATGGGCAGAGTTCTGGGATATTGAACACCCCCTAGACCAACTGCTTACACCAATCGCACTTCTACATCCCCTCCCACCCCCTCCTCATACATACATAAGAAATCACTGATCATTCAATAAAAAATGTTCAAGCAGGACAACACTTTCATCAACCACCATAATTATCATGCAGTGCAAAATAATGATATGAAACTTACACAGTACAGCTCATGTATTTCATTTTCATATGTACCTATTAATTCAGTTTAACACTATCTCTATTAAGCCAACATAAGATTCTAAACTTACGCTTAGGTAGAGTTACCAAAGAATTCCTGTACAGAGTAATAGGCATTTTCAGAACTTTTTAAAAGCAGTTAAACATTCCTTCCTCGTGTCTGAGAGTAGCCAAGTGCCAGGAAAGGTCCTATGTATTGTACTGAATCTTGTTCTTTTGATCCCAGAATGAGCCAGGCTCAAGGATATAGAACAAGTCATACAACCATCCAATTTCATGCCATTATTTTATTCCCCCCCCCCCCCCCCAACACAATCATAATAGGGTTAATACTAGTGTGGGTAAAGAAGGTATAGTATTCCTTTATGCTGTAACTAGAATGCATGAGCAAGAACTTTCTCAATTCCCTTTTAAATCTTAAAGTCTTTTGGGTTTTTTAAGACTATAGGAAGACTATTATATATTTGTATGGCAGAGTAGCAGGGACTTTTCTGATAAATGTACAAGGAATTACATGGCCTGTGCACGTTTTAGTGTCTAGTACGTGGTTGTGTACAAGAGAAGTGAATTTAAAGCTATTGAAGTTATCAACCACGTAACACAAGTGAAAAAATGTGTTGACTCATGAGTGTTAGAATACCCATCTTCTTGAACAAGGGTCTGCATGATTGATGGGTTTCAGCACCACTTAAAATTTGCAGTGCTCTCTTCTGTAAGACAAAGATCCTCCCACTTTGTACCGAATTACCCCAAAAATAATACCATAGCTCATGACAGAATGGAGATAAGCAAAGTATAAAGTTCTCAGAGTATTTTGATGTAGCAAGTCATACATGGAACTCAAGGCAAAACAAACTGAGCTGAGTTTAGGAAATAAGTTGAGTATATGCTTGTTCCGGTTCATTTGTTCATCTATTTCTAACCCTAGAAACTCTGTACAACCTACTTTATTTACGGTGAAGTTGTGATAAGTAATATTTAATTCTGGAATAGTTTTACTCTTAGTCCTAAATTTAATATGTGATGTTTTATCAATTTAGAATTAATTTGTTGGTTTCAAACCAAATGTTCAACTCCATAAATGCATTTGTAGTTATGTTTAAGATTTCTCCTCATGACTTCTAAAATATAAGTACACTGGTATCAACTGCAACAAGTATTGTTTTGGAATGTTCATTGAGATTAAAAGATAAATCATTTATGAAAACAAGAAAGAGCAATGGACCCAATGTTCATCCATGCGGAACTTCGAGTTTGATCGTTCCTGAATCTGACTCTTTATTGCTGACAATAGTTTTTTTGTGTTCTATTTGTTAAATAAGATCTAAACCAAGCAACTGAGAGGTTACCCAGGCCATAAAAATGTAATTTCTCCAGCATCAGTTCAAGCTTAATACTATCAAAAGTCTTGGCCAGATCACAGAAAATAACTGTAATGAATCTTTATTATTCATTCAATATTTCCTTGGTAAGTCTATATGTGTCATTGTTGGTAGACAATCCCTTCCTAAAGCCAAACTGATATGTCCAAATGCTATTTTGATCAAGATGTTTCATAACATGATTATATATTACCTTTTCAAAAATCTTTGATAGTGAGGTAAGCAGCGAGATTGGTCTGTAATTAGAGAGCACTTGTCTATCAACCTTTTTAAATAATGGCTTAACTATTGCTAATTTTAATTTCTTTGGCAATATTCCAGACAAGAATGAACAGTTACAGATGTGACTCATGGGTTTACTTAACTCACTTGAGCAGCATTTTAACAGTCTAGTACTTATTCCATCCTGCCCACGTGAGGTTTTACTCTTCAGAGACTTAATTAGTTTTTCAATTTCTGAGGGTGTTGTAGGCTTTATTCTAAATGTATTTTGAATATTGATGTTAGTGTTCTATAGTAAATTTAGTGCCGCTATATTTCGATCACTATTAGTGTAATCCCTTTTACATAAATTTGCTTCCACGGCATTCAGGAAGCATATTTGAACGCATTTGCAATTTCGTGTGGATTTGTTATTTCTACATTGCCCATAAATATTGGGGTGATATCATTAGAACTTTCAGCTCTACCTGTTTAAGTTTTAATAACATTCCATGTAGTTTTGATTTTGTTGTTTGACTTTTCTATGACTTGTGCATTTTGATCAATTCACAATAAGTTCACTTTTGATTAAGTTTGTTGTTGGTCTGTGTAAATATGCTTTTGACATTGAAATTGTAAATTTGTAAATGCCCTTATTATTTCACCTGCTGTATTCATGTCATAAGTGAGACAATATACTCATATGTTTAGTTAAAATTCCTGACTAAAAAACAATTACTCTTTAGAATTTTCCCCAGAAAACAATCTGCACTGAAAATAGGCAAAGCATACCATTTTATTTCTTATAACAATTCCCAAACACTGTGACATGGCAAGACATATAAAGAAAAGGATTATTCTGCAACTGGAAGGTTATCTTGTATTCAGAAAGATACTGTTTATAGTTTTTGTAGGGTCAATGTGGATTCTTTGACAGCAGCTAAATGTATGCAACAGGGAAGTGTAAATATTGCACCTTTGCTTCTAAGTGTTTTCATGCTAAAATCACCACACACAATTACTTTAACCTTTGCACAACATAGATAAGATAGTGTTGTATCCAACTTATTCATAAAATCAGGGTAAGTTCCCATTGGATTTCCATTTAATGCCAGAATTCTAAATATGTCTAGTGGAGAAAGAATTGAGATATGGTATTATAAATACCTGATTATTGATAGCAACAGTAGATGTTGCCTCTCTGATAACGTAGGTACCTGTCATTCCGTTCATACATACACACACACACACACACACACACACACACACAAATGTATATGCCGTAACCCAACACGTGCTAAATTTCAATAACACAGGACCCTATCATTCCGTTCATATACACCCTAACCTAGGCGTCGTAGTCGGCGGGATACGGTCATCTCACAATAGACACAGGGCAGAATTTGACGCAGGTGTTTGTACAGCACATTTTACAAAACTGATGGTTAAATAACTCAAACCTCTAAAAGAACTGAATCAATAAGATATGACAAAAACTAAACCGTAGATTCTCAAGTTTTTTTACAAATTACACTCCCTTATGCAAACCACCTTCACGTTGCAAATGACACGCTTGCAGCGTAGAATTTCCTAAAAATCCAAAGTCATTGATTCTTTATTGCACCATATCAAGAAGTAAATGAGGTTAATTGATCATCAAAATAAATTCAAAGTGCCGGTGCATAATTATTTTCCCGTCTTCCTTTAATAACTCTAAATTCATGAAGACATCCATCAACTTCAGTGCTATATCAACCCAAAGCTCTCTAGGTTTAAAAAACACATTTAAAACGTCTTTACATAACCAACACTGCCCTTATTTGTACATATATGGTGAATTAACATAATTTTCACACGACTTAAATAGCAATTAAAATTCAATGTTATAATAGCTATAATAATATAAAAATTTACCATGTCTGGCCTTTCAGCATTCCCTTTCCCAAATGTGATTTAATCAATCGCTTTTGCATATGCACATCAAGCACATCTTGCTCCTGTCCAGCCATTTTGCTTGCTTTCCCATATAGAAGTATGGAATAGACGATACTAGTAAGCACTGTGGCCACACTGTGAATCAAAACATTCCTACAGATTAACTCCAAAATCCCAGAACGCAACGACTCTCCGCGCCTCTCTATAACCATCTTAGAACATAATTCTCTGATCATAGCAATCCATAGTTACTGTTTGGAGATAACTAGATTTAGTTTCACAGCTAGTTATCAAATCAGAATATTATATAATGTACCAACCTGACTCATTTGTTACCATTTCCACTCGTATAGCACTACGCATTTCTTAATTAATATGTTCTATTAACAGGTGTCCAAAATAGTTTGTTAATGGAGTTGTCATGTTCAAACAGACTAGTTCCAAACTATTTGATGATACATACTACTTGCCAAAGCTATGAGACGTATCGGAATGAATGTAAAACTGCCCAGTTGTTTATGCGAGCTTATCGCACAAACAAGGTGAGACAGAGTGTGTACACTCTGTTCAGATGCAATCATATCTTCAGGGCTGCATTCAGGGCATTCAGGGCAGCAAGGTCTCATACATCGGCAAGCGCGAGAGATCATCTATTTGTATTTTATCACTATATCCACAATTTTATCGCATCGTGTGTAGACGTGTCAGGTATACCGTATGTATGTTCGCCCAAGCCGAGACGCCAGCCATCAGCAGTGAATGAAACAGCCCCATACACACGGTAAGGTGACTAAGTATTGTGGCTTTATTTATCACTTACTATATGCCAAGCTACTATTATTTCGCTCTTCTAATAAACAAGATAAGAAGCGATCGCAACGCTCAACCACCAAGGTCAATTCACCTCGTCGCTTTGCCAAGCCGTACTCTCGAATTTCTTTGCCAGCTTTGTTTATCTCTCTGTATCCAATTTCATGAAAATGGGCATTGAAACCACCTAGAAGAATAGTCTTCTGTGCTATATCAAGGTTTTGTAGTTTAGGCGTATTCTTTGGAGGATTATACATTACATATATTTTAAAATTTTCTTCCATTTCCATATATGTAATTTAATTATTTTACTCTTATCAGTGTCATTCATTTCTTTCACGATTGCAAACTTGTTTATTATGCTGTTTTTAACTCAAACTAGTATTCCACTCGCTATCTGGCGGGATTTTGATAGTAAGTGCATTTGCTGACCTCTGAATTTGCAATATTGTAAAGAACTTTCCCTTAGGTTTGCTTCTACAACAATTAAAATATCAACATTATTTTCTGACAAAGCTTTGGTCACTTCCGTCTTCTTTATTTGTGACATCCCTCCAGCATTGAATGCATCAGAAAAAAATTCAAAATCAAGCTATGAAGATAACAGGAACGATAAAGACTACACCTTTAGCAGCATTAGAAATTGTCACTGGAAACGCCCCGATAAATACAGAAATAAAGAAGATGGCACTTATACAATACGAAAAATTGATTCGGCTCCCTACTTTGAATTTTTGGTTAGAATATAAATCAAGACAAAGGAAACTAAAAACTCAGAGAGGATTTATACAACACGTTGATGAGATTAGAGGCAAATACATTCCAAATACAAAAGTAGAAATATTGGAACAAGCAGAAAATCCACTACATTACACAAAGTATCTTTCAATTTAGAATGATTTGAAAAAGCAAACAAAGGCGAAACTGATAGAAACACATTAAAAAGCTTAGCAATGGAGACTGTGAACACTTTATACCCAGAGGACACATAGCTCCAATTTTTCATTGATGGCTCTCTAACCAAAGCGGAGTGTAGTACAGGAGCCGGAAACATTTCCTATTTTATGCTGAGGCTGGAGAATTAAACACCAATTTCGATGCAGAATTAGAAGAAATAAACATTGCCCTTTCCCAAATATGTGTTAGACTGGATTCCTTTCATAACATGGTCACACTATGTGACTCAATCTCAGCTATCCGAGCCATAGGGAAATTGGAATGTAATGTTACCTCAAAAATTAGAAAAATTAGAGTAGCCCTAAAATAGCTGAAAGAGGCAGGAAAATAAATATCCCTTCCCATATTGGAATAAAAGGGAACGGAATGATTCACTTCTAGTAAAAAATGGGACAAGCATTTTTAATCCAAAGGTATCTACTCTAACATTTCATTCAGCAAAGATGATTATTAAAAATTATTTGAGGCTGAAAGATATGAAGAACTTCAAAAACTAAGCGGAGGAAAAAATGGGCTTACTTTTAAATAAACCAGCACCACAAGGACCATCCACAAGTGAAAATGTAGCAGCTTTTCGCACAGAAAAACGCCATGATTGTCTGGCGGAACACTGACATCGTATGAAAATTATCAATGCGCCAAACTGCATGTTATGTAATAATGACAATCCCATGACCTTCAAACATCCCAGAAAATGTGGTGCACTCCAAAGATTATGGCATGAAACAAAGTGTCAACTCCATTGGGAAGCCAGAAGACTGCAAATGGTCCACAAGTCTAGAGCTTTAGATTAAATAAACTAATGCTCAAACAGTCCGCCCTCGTAGCATAATGGTAATGCGCTTAACTCTGACGCCTGTGGCTCGGGTTTGACTCCCGGTGCCGGCGTGGGGTCTTTATCCCACTGCACAATGGCTCAGATGGCACTCAAAATGGAACAAAAGTATTCTTATAGAACGATTGGTTTCAATAAGAGTAAAATAATATTAACAATTATGAAACACATATCAGTGCTTAAATGTAATATAGTTTGTTATTTAACGGCCTTATCTCAAATGAGTGGATGCATTTTATGCACTATCATACTCCACGTCAGTGGCCGAATGCTGCTGGTCATCATCCATGCTTGCTCCCTCTTCTTCTTCCCCTTGCAAACAAATTTGCGAATAAACTTCTTCACTCAAATACACAAACTTTTATGCTTCTTCATAGAGAGGAGTCTTCAGGTTCTCATACGGCTTTCGTAAACTAGAAATTAAAGGTTCCGATGACACCAGCAAATTGTTCAGCAGATCACTCATTGTATTATGTTACATGCCACTAGCAGCTCCTCCAACAGTTGTCCAATGGATTTTACTGCTGAATTTATAACCTGAGATCCATTAATTAGCACTTTGTGGCCAGTAGCAGAGATGTAAAACCAGGGGTATTTCTTTACAAAAAAAAAAGTAGTGCAGTTCCAAGTTCATATGCTCGTAAGTCAAGTACGCCACAATTTATCTCCGTTCCATAACAAAACACTGAAACACTTATGCGTGAATTTGATGTGATTAGGCCTACAGTATTTTGCTGACGATGGTCGCGTATTTTGCCAGTACACAGTTTTTGTATTGTCATCTCCTTCATCATATTGCAAAAGCGGAACATAGGAGACCAAAAACACTTCTGCATCAAATAAGTAACTTCCATCAGCATGTCTGCTTAAATTTTTGATAACCTGTACTAACATCCCACGCCCCCTGCTGGATAACCTTAGGTTACCCTGATGAAACAAAAAAGAAAGAAAAGAAAAAAGAAGTAGTTGGAATTTATTCCATAACTTGAATAATCCTTCGAAGTGTAACGTCTAGCAATTCTTCTAAATTTATTTCGGCACAAATTTCTGTAACATTAACGTATTCTTTGTTTAGGTAACACATGAGCTTAGCCTCCCGTACTTCACTATATGCTGGGTATAAATCAGCAATGCTATTCTAATCTCCGAGCCGTAATACTGAACATTGGCACTTAGACAGCTTGGTAACCATTATAAGTGCCAATGCTTCATTGCTCTTGCATTTATATTTTCAAAAGGATAGTTTTTATATAATAACTTGGTGGTATTGGTGGGGCTGCTTAGTGCAGTATCAAGTACTTTTCACTGCATCAACTTTCTCATACCTTTTTAGACTTACCTGAGCTACTAGTTGATTCTCGGAGATTCTGTCTTCCGTCTCTTCGATTGCATGCTAACTAATCCCTAGCGTAACAGCCGTTCGCGGGCTAAGGCTTACCACCAAGCCGCTGCGCCCCCACCTCTCCCCACTACAAGAGTCACGAGTGGGGTGCAGTATTGGAGGGTGGGACGTGGTCAGCGCCCCAAACCCTCCCGGCCGGTTATGCGGCCTTCGTGACCTGGCAATTTCATGCTACATTCTGAAATATATCAGTTATATTAGTCCGCCAAGGAGAGCTGAGGGTGTAGGTTTGCTTGTGCTTGGTTCATTGTAACATAAGATGATGTCAAAATTCTTAAACAATCACTGTACTTCAATTCAACATTTTCCTTATTTCTGTAGGATATGTGCCATCGTGAATTGAAGTTGGTGCAAAATAGCTCCACTCTTTTTTTTCACTGTGTAAAATACTTCTCACTATGGTAGCTGGAAGCATCTATTTTAGAAATTATAAAGTCGTAAACAGATTTGTTACTTCGGTTATTGGCCACCAATACCTTGTACAGGACTCGACGTGTACTGACCACCTGCAATGGGAAGTCAGAGTGCTCCACTAGGTAAAATACGCTCTGCATTCAAAAGTTGCAATAAGACGCAAATGAAACTTTGAGGATATGCTATGTAAGCTGTATTTTTTTTTTTTTTCGTTCAGCGCATAAAACAAGGTCAAGCGTCACGAAGCAGAAAAGTTACTACTATTAGAACATAAAAGTAATATTACCTAATCTCTAATATTTGTGTCACATTTAAGCCGACATATATATTATCAAGCTCTATAAAATTCTTAACACTTATAAACAAGTTGAAACTCATTATCTGCAATATTCACTCTTGCAGTTGTATCACTGTTTAAACATTACCACATCACTATAAAAAAGCAAACGGCACACTGCAGCTCTGCGTAATTTCGGCTGAGCAATGGACTTATTATCTAATCTATACAAAGTCACTCTCCATAGGTGCCAAAAAAGGGCTTAGAAGCTATTTATTAATTATTTGCTGTCTTAACATCTCTACTTTCCCCTCCAAGCTTTAAATTCCTAATTTTAAATGTTTTCTTTATGGACTCTTGTTCCATTTTAACTGGCTCATTGTGCACTGGGATGTCTTGTACTGGATGCAGTCTGCCTCGTGATGCGGACTGAGTAGCTATCCCGATTGAAGGGTAATATCCAATTATCTCAAAAAATTACTTTTGGACTTCTGTGGCCACAAAACTAGCTCCTAAAATGATTATACAGGCGCGCTGTGAGTCAATGTACTCTGGTATTTCGGTGATAATCTGTAGGAATGTTCTGATTCATTACATGGCAACGGTACTTACCAGTTTCCTCTATTCCATTCTTCTGTATCGAAAAGCAAACAAAATGATTGGGCAACAGCAAGATGTGCCAGATGTGCATATGAGAAAGCCATTCATTATATCACATTTGGGAAAGGCAATGCCGAAAGGTCAGACATGGTAAATCTTTTATCTGATTATAGCAATAATAACAATGACTTTTAATCACCATTTAACTTATGTTAAATCACCATATATGTACAAAGAAGGGCAGTGTTGATAATGTAAAGGCGTTTTAAATGAGCACTATGGGAAGGGAATCGAACTACGGAGCAAGAGAGTTTTAAGGAGATTTAGAAATAGAACTGGCTCAAAATATGGAAGGGACAGGGTAAGAAGATTAGGACTGGAACTAAGAGGGTTTGAAAAAATAATTTTTTACAGGAAAAATTAGTCACTATACCAGGTCAACTATCTCGGTATAGCACACATTTATTTACGGAAGAAAATATAGATTTTACATACATTGGAATAAAAGGAGAAAAGGCGACAAAGAAGGGGAGAGTCGGGAGTAGTGGGTACATTCGTGAGAAATTCTCTAAGGAAAGAAATATAAGACACGTGATCTGTGGCAAAAATGTTTTGTGCGTTATAATGGACAACAGATCTGCGAAATTTTCATATTATACTTACGTGTAGTGCACAGTGCTCCAGTTTCCTCGTAGTACCAACATCCTGGCTTGATGAAGGTTTTAGAAAGGGACATTGAGAGTTTAAGTGAGAAGTACGAGAATACGCAAGTGCTAATAGTGGGGTATTTTAACATCACAATAGGCGAGCGATATATGAATATAGAGAGCGAGGTGATATTTGGAAATGAAACGAGAACAAAAGGGGATGTTTTGAGACATCCCAGAGAGCGCATACACAAGGGAAGTGAAAAGTATGGAATTTTGTGAAGTGTATGCTCTAGATATTTTGAATGGTAAATACGGTGAATATGTAGTGCGGCACCTTGCCTCTGTGAGTACGAATGGGTACAGTGTCTCTGAATATATGTTATAGCCAGTTAACAAGGGATAAGCATTAAGTAATTTTAAGATAATGAACCTTGTTCCATATAGTTGTCACTTCCTACTGGTGGTGGACATAAAGATACGATTAGAGGAAGCAGCAGAAATTAAATGCAAAGTGGGTACTAGAAAGTATAGTGAATTTAAATAAAAGGAAGAACAGAGTAAAACATTTAAGTTAACATTAGAATCCTGGAATGGTCAAATTTGCCAACATGGATAAGGTTCCTGTCATATAATTATGAAATAATGCTTTGAATGCATAAATAAGAAATATAACATATTCATTTTCAGGTATACACTTCCACAAATATTATCTAGAGCAATGCAATATAATTGAGCAATGCGATAAAATAAACGATGAAGCTACATTAAACACGACATGAAAAAAACAGAATAGCTAAATAATCTAATATTCACATTACTTAGGACAGTGTTTTTCAACCTAGGGGGTCGCGAAGCCTCTTAAGAAAGATCAGGAGAGGTCGAGAGAATTCAGTAAAAAATCAACAAATATTAAAAAGGTAGATATATGAAGAAAATGTTAACAAATGATACTCGTAATGTTATTTATACAAACACTTTAAGAATTTCTTTTCGAGTACTCGTTCATTTTAATGTGAAGGTTGCGCCTGAGTTTGTTCAATCAATTTCTCCCATCGTGGATTCGTTTTTGCAACAATAAGTATTAAATCATTTTCCAAATTTAAGCGATTTCTTAGTTTACTTTTTATTTGGGCCATTGATGAAAATGCCAGCTCGCACAAGTATGAGGTAGAAAATGGAATCAAATACTTCAAAGCCTCAGCTGTTAATTCCGGGTATTCTGTTTTGCTTTTTAATCAAAAGGTATCCAAATTTTCAGAGTTGAATTCCAAGTGTAACATCCCATCGGCAGATAATTCCAGCAGATTCTCTTTTAGCTTAGTTGCTAAATTTGCCTCATTTATAGCTGCATTTAAAACGGATTTAAGAACCATTTTTGCCCAGTGCTATCCGATATCTCTTGCACTGAGAAGTAATGACACAATTCTTTCTTCAAATTATCTAACACCATTTTCATACCAATATACATGAGTTGATGTTTTGCTCGCCTCCGATTTCTTCAATGAAAGATTGTGTCGACGAAAATGAATAAAAGTTGTTTTGATTTATAGATGATGACCGCTATTAAATTTGTTTTATAAACACTGGAGTTTGTCTTTTGCTGTAATACATTTTCATTCCGCCCTTGAAGACCTTTATTCAAGTTATTTAAGTGTTCAAATGAGTCAGAAGGAATTCCGGGTCAGAAATGAATTCAGACTAATGTGACTTGGCTTGTTGCAAATATACTAATAGTTCAGCGCGAAGTTCCATAACTCTGGCCAGTACTTTGCCTTTTGATAACCACTGTGTGATAAAGCAAATTGCGGTGTAGTGTCCCCATATCTTCACAAATTATTCGAAACAATCGGGTCTGCAACGCTTTTCTTTTAATAGGATTTACAATGTTAATAATACTATTTAAAACTTCGAATGTATTCTTGTGACAAGGTTTCGGCTGCTAGAGCTTGGCGATGCAGAAATCAATCCAACAAGCTTTTGGCATCTGCTCTTTCAGTCTAGCAATAAATCCACTCTTCGCACCAGTCATGGCTTTTGGTCAATCACTACAAATAGCAATGCATTTTTGTGCCCAATCGATATTCATATCTTGCGTAGCTTCAAGGAACCTGTCATGCAAGCACTGACCTGTAGTATTCATGGGAAGTGCCTTGCAAAATAGTATTTCTTCCATTAATATTTCATTGGATTCAAAACGCACAAAAGCTATAAACGGCACACAACCCGCAATATCCATTGATTTATCAAATTGCAAGGACGCACAAGAACTTTTCTTTACTTTTTCTATGACTTGATCACGAATGTCAGTCGCCATATTGCTTACCCTGCGTTGGATGGTATTGTTAGAGAGAGGTGTGTTTAAGCTTTTCGGCCTCTTGCTTGCCAAACATAATTTCTGCTATATCTGAAGTCGCTGGTAAAATCAAATTTTCGGCAATACTGTGAGGTTTTCCTGCTTTAGCCACACGAAAATCTACTCGATAGCTAGCGAGCAACGCTTTCTCGTTTAGGTTGGACATTTGTCCTATAGCAGTTTTTTTATGTTCAAGAGCTCTTAATTTTCGCTCAAAAATTCCACGGGTTTGTTTTGATTTGTTTTTTTGTTTTCTTTTTTCCACTAGGATGTTTTGGGTTTAGGTGGCGTACCAACTTCGATGCCTTCATGCTTTCTCTTAACAAAATTTCCAAGCAAATTACGCACTGCGGTTTATTCTCAATCACAGTAAACCCAAATTTCAAATAATTGTCGTCATAATAACGACGTTGTTTCTTTATTCCACTACTCCCGCTAGACGTTGATGGTTCTAATGATCTTTTCAGGAAGTTATCCATTTTCAATTAAAACAAACAACTCAACCGCGCGTGTCTCACGCTCACAAATCACTTTACAATTACTCCAACTCCAAGGCACCTTACACATAGTTCATATAACACCGTAGTTTCACGTCCAAATCGTTTCCACTTATCGCAGTCTTGCTTCCGATTCCACTTGTTTCGCGGTCTTGCACTCAACTGCCGCGGCCGCGGTTGACCCCCCCCCCCCCTATTTATAGGCTAGCGTATTCTAGAGAGAATCATCTCGAAGCGCAACGAAAGGTCTCGAACCTTGTGGACCATTCGCGGAACCCAGGACCTTCTAGATTAACGGACCTGACCCTGGCATCCCAGTTGTACAAAAATGGTGTCGGCTGGTGGGAGTGATTTCTGAGGTGTTTCCACACGCTGTTTTTCGTATTATTTTCTATGTCTTCGAGTTATTGTTTCTTATAGTAATTCCTATGTAAGTTTGTCTTCATATTAGCAAAGCGAGTGTTTCAAAAGTTTTATTTGGGCAGTATAGGAACAGGAATAAATGTAATAACGTTTTGACTGTGCCGTGTGCTATCCACGTGTTCATGTTTATTGTGTTCCATCTAGGACTATGGCTACATTAGCCGTATAGTGTGGTTAATTTATCTGTTTGCAAGTACAATTTGTGTCACGATTACAGTGGTGAGAGGTTGTTGAAGAAAAACTGTTCCAGTAGTGTATATTAATGTTGCCATACTACAACCTAACCTCAAACACGACAATGCACCGTAACTGTTGCATTCCCGGATGCAAATTAAAAATCAGAAACTTTCAGTTAAAACAAAAGGTAAATTACAACATAAAGCTTCTAAATTCAGTATTTAATTACAATAAATTGCAGCGTTATGTGTATTAGTTGCCGGTGTGTATATAACATGGTGAATAGTGTGAATAGTGAAAGACAATAATTTCGAGTGAATTCAATTAGTGGCATCTGCAACACCAACAGTTTGTTTCATGTAAGTAGTATGCTGCTCATATTTGTACATTATCTTTTGTCTTTGTAATTTAAATGTGTAGCTGTAGTTTAGAAGAAATGTGTTATGTTGCTGCATGTAAAACTGTAGACTATAGCAAAGTTTGGTAAATATTTACAAAATCGTCCGCTCGAGAAAACGAATGAAACATAGTGCAATGGACGCAGTTTTTATTGCTGATTACGATCTTGTAAGTTTTATTGTGCGCTCAAGCTTCGTGTTTTATTTATGAGAAAATTTCGTACGGTCGATGAAGTGGTTTTATTTCGCTTATGCGGCGGATATTTAGCTAATAAATGTGCATAAACGAGTGTAATATATGCTACAATGATTGATTAATGCATTTACGTTGAAATGATTGCATAAACACTACCCAAATTGTAAATATTTCGATAACACAGGACCCTGTCACCCCACTCATATGCAAAACTAACCTAACCTAAGCTAACACAATGTTGCTTTACAATACTGATTTAAGATTACGTATTTCATGTATTTCATTTACAGTGCTGTTTTACGGTTATTATTTTTAATATTTCATTTGCTTTTGTGGATTCCCCCTGTAAAATAAAGTGTCCTGAAGTGCTGAGTAATATGTTGTTGCAAACTGAGTAATCAAGTTCTCAGTAATAGTAAAAGCAAAATTTCCCCCTATAGGTTTTGAATTCAGTAGGTAGCTTTAGGTCATTCTAAATAGCAGCATTTGTATATCAGCCATCCAGTATAGTATGTTTTGTGTAGGTATATAACATTATGCACATTGTACAAATGTGAAAAACAGTGTAAACAATGATTAATAATTCTGAGTCAACTCACTGTCAACACTTCTGTTTTATTTAAGTAACATGCTGCTTGCAGTTTTGTCTATCTTCTTTGTAATTTGAGTGTGTAATGCAGTTACATAATGGCATGTAAACCTGTAGATTGCATGAATGATATTTGAGGTTATATATTTCATTGCCCATGGTTTATCGTTTAATATTAAATGTCATTCTTTTTTGTTTACTTGAGTTTATGTTTAAGACAGTGTTTTTGTGTTTAACACAGCCCATATTCAAAAATAGGCGTGTTATTACACCACATTTTTATTTTACTGCGTTGAAATCGTAGCCTGTAGACGAGTTGTTTACAAGTAGTTCCCACCACATAGGCCGCCATCTTGAATCACAGTGTCAGGTCCGGTATTTAGGAGGTCCTGGCGGAACCTGTACTAGTTCCGAGTGTTGCCAACAGATGGCGCTGGGAGTCTCGGAGCTAACAAAATGTTTTAATTTGTTTGTTAGTCATCAATTGGCACCGTATTCGATTTAAAAATATATGTTTTACGTACTTAATTATATATTTATTTTAACATACATGAAAAATGGTTCGGGGGTCGTGAAATATTTTTTGATACTAGGGGGGTCGTGTCACGAAAAAGGTTGAAAAACACTGACTTAGGACATTGTTTAAAATTACATGGTACAGTACATATAACTGACACTTATTTTAGAGGTTACTGATAGGTTCCAGAAATTCCTTTGTGCTACAGAAAACAATGTAAAATACATTTCTTTACAAAATACACAGCTTGTTTACGTAGAGGTTTATCCTCTTTTCTTGTACTTGCGTTGCATAATAGGATTCTTCTGTTGAGAATTGAAGGATGTTTCTTAAAAGTTGTATTATTTTCAATGCGAACTTAATTACGGTTAGCACAAACAAACCGGTTGTGAATTTCTCTATTAAAGTTCAATAGACGTCTATTTTTATGCATAAAGCAGGGGTTTCTATTTTAAAACATGACACTGATAACAATTAAAAGCAGTACAAAATGGTTAACAATACGTCACCTTACATATTGTAACAAAGTGGCAAAATGCAAAAGTCCCGTTACCTTTCTGTCATTTTATTGTCTTCTAAAGTTTACTACAGATGTACAATTTCCTTCTCGTTGATAAAACAATTTATAGTTTTTTCTGCTATTACAATTCACAATTGTTCTTCTGATAATCTTTCTCGGCCTTTCAATGCCTTTCTCTACTTTCACTATCTCTTATATCTTTACTATTAAAATACAATAACTCGACGACACATAGGTACTCGCTGACAGGCTGGCAGACTCACTCACGTACCTAAAAACTAGCTGTACAGAACGACTTACACACTAAACAACTCAACTCTAACTCTAATACTCACTCAACTAACAGCTACTGACTGTGTCTGTCCTATTTATACTAGAGATGGTGTCACATGACCTTCGAGAACCCTCCATACACACGTGAAACGGTGGCTCAGCGGAATTAACTAGAAGCTTCTGGACAGTGGGATGTTATCGCGCTGTGTTCACACACAGTCACTAGTAGTCCTGTAGTCTCCAATACTTCCTTTGTGTCTTGCTGGCATTCTTACGGTCACGAACATACAGCCGCTTGCCGTCTCAAGGCCAACCGGACCCCTCTCGTCGGTATATTGTTGAACGAACCAATGTCACAATATCTTAACCAAGCAGGATGCCTCACGCGGTAGCATCTGTGGCCCGAATTCGGGAGGCCGTGGCCGTGGCCGACCTTTCTTACCTATGGGTTTTTTTCGGAGGTTTCCCCGGGTCGTCAGGCAATGCTAGGAAGGACATCCGTATCCTCCGCATTTCCTACCCCTCCATTTCTTTACACTAATCTCTTAATTTCTGCTTTCATCCCGTTAGGTTTCTTTCAGGCTTGGAAGCGTTGCCGAACATCGCTGCTGCAGCACGGCAGGGGGAATAAATGCGCTCTGGAAATCTCCGGATTTGAAGGCGAGCCACTGGTTTCCAAGGCCCATGGGATGGTGCAGACCCGCAGGGGGAGGAGAGCTAAGACAGTCTCCACCGGGTTGCTTCTAACTGGGAAAATATGGGGACCCTGTGCTCTACTGTGTCGTGGCAACCTTATGGTCGACCTTAGAATCAATTCGCATCAACCATCCTCCCGGGGGATGCCCCGTCAGGAGTACAGGCACAAAAGATCGCCTTTCGGTCTAGGTACAAAGTCCCCCTCCACCCATAGTCTTACAGACATACACATCTTTGCAATGGTTATTTGTTTTTGGGTCAATCCACATCAAATCGAACACCCGTAAAACACGACTTTTTCGTAGGAGGTTCAAAATTTTTTTTATGAATAATAGGCATAAAATAAGGAGACCTGTGTTTTTTATTTCCGTATTTTTAAATTACTTGCATAGTTATGGCTATGAGAAACTAAGCAATTTCTGCGCGCAGCGTAATATAAAATCACTTGTTACTCTAAGTTCATATAGAGTTGAGACCAATCATTATTACACACAAATTTTGGACTGTTTTTGATGGTATATTTTGTAAAAGCAAAAATAGAATTTAAAATGTGTTAAAAATCTAAAAAAAAAAAAAAAAAAATACATACGTATTCCCTGACATTTTATCTATAAAATAAGATGTTGAAAACTATGGAGCTTGCATTAGTGCATTTGCTACAATTTTTTTCTGGAGGCCTGCAAGCGCACACGGACGAGTAACAAGCCAGGTGACTGCAGACAGCCTGCGAATTGCCGCGCCAGCTATGCTAGTCAGATAACTTCTTCTTACTAAGGCAGTACAGTCCATGCAGAAAAATGTCTCCCCAATGTACCTTCTTTCTGATACTCCTGCGGCATCTGATACGTGCTTTTGAGCTTTTGAATTTTTTTGAAAAAATCTTGTGATGTAAACAGTTCTTTGCTTTTAGCTTCTTCCTTCATGTACGTCCATACATTTGAAATAATTTCTCTACTCTGACTATGCTATGTTTTGGTCCCTAATTTAGAACTTACAGGTGGCATAATTGATTTTCGCTATGATCAATGTCTCACAAATTCACTATATTCACTCCTTATCGCAAAGATGCAGATAACACTACCTTCCCCCTCCGTCCCCCTGTGCATGGTTTCATTCGCAGAATTATACAATATGAGCTGATGAAACAGACAAAAGCTATGGATTCGCCAACAGGACCTCCAGTCAAGGTCAGGGGCCAAGAACGATGGGTCCAGCTGTGCTTTAAAATTACACTCCTTCATTCCTTTGTCAAATATTGAAGCTTTAGTGAAACAATTTTCTTTCGAAGGAGGTAAAGCTGTGTGTTGTATGGAAACTTTAGCTTAAAATGCCTATTTTAAAAACGTTTTGAAGATGGTAATAGTGTACATGTAATAGTGCCAGCTAGAAGTGTTCTCCTTACTGTACTGTTGTAACGTCAATGGAACCTCAAGCAATGAACAGTTGCCGCAATGGAAGGTGGCAATTGTGTGAGGTTACTGTAGCCGCCACCGCTGCCACGCGAATTCACTGCACTGATTTGCAAAGTTAATTACAACTGAACTATTATAGACTCCATTCTGATTTTTTCTGAGAATATTGAATAAACTTCATTGTATTTTTAGTTTTTTTTTCCAGATTTTTAAACAGTCGAGTTTATGTTATTATCTAACTTTAAAACTTTAATCGTATAAAATATAATATTAATAATAACTGATAAAATGTTCTAATAAATACCTCACGAAATACTACAATTGATCTTTAATTTGAGCCAAAGATCAAGTAATTTGCTTCATTACAATCGGAGGTATGATTGATCGAAGAGTGAGGAGCGCGCGATTTTTGGGACATTTCAAAAATTAATATCTGCCAAAATAAATATTTTTATACAAAACGAAGAAACACGGGTCAAATATATTTCGTTCCAACACACACACAAAAAAAAAAAAAAAAAAAAAAAAATTCAATAAAATCTGAGAGATCAAGGTCATTTTTGCCATATTTTGTTCCATTTGACGTGGAATGACTCTTTTGTATGATAAATATTTCAGAACTCAATATTAGACTACGTACGACGGAAACAGTTAAGTACATAGGACATATTAGAAGAATGAGTAAAGATAAGATTACCGAGAAAGATTGGAAAGGAGCTCACATGGAAGAAGAAGCAGAAAAAGAGGACCTCGATACTCATGGATGCGGGAAATAAGAACTGGAACGAGAGCAAGAGTACTGGAAGAAATTGCGTGGATAGTGCTGGGTGGAGAAAGAAGATTCTTTAGGTACATAAATAATGCGCAAACGTTGAAACTGTACACACACGCACGCACGCGCGCGCACACACACACACATATATTATTATTATTATTGTTATTGTTATTGTTATTGTTATTGTTATTGTTATTGTTATTGTTATTGTTATTGTTATTGTTATTGTTATTGTTATTGTTATTGTTATTGTTATTGTTATTGTTATTGTTATTGTTATTGTTATTGTTATTGTTATTGTTATTGTTATTGTTATTGTTATTGTTATTGTTATTGTTATTGTTATTGTTATTGTTATTGTTATTGTTATTGTTATTGTTATTGTTATTGTTATTGTTATTGTTATTGTTGCTGTTATTGTTGCTGTTGCTGTCGCTGTCGCTGTCGCTGTCGCTGTCGCTGTCGCTGTCGCTGTCGCTGTCGCTGTCGCTGTCGCTGTCGCTGTCGCTGTCGCTGTCGCTGTCGCTGTCGCTGTCGCTGTCGCTGTCGCTGTCGCTGTCGCTGTCGCTGTCGCTGTCGCTGTCGCTGTCGCTGTCGCTGTCGCTGTCGCTGTCGCTGTCGCTGTCACTATGACTATGACTATGACTATGACTATGACTATGACTATGACTATTACTATTACTATTATTATTATTATTATTATTATTATTATTATTATTATTATTATTATTATTATTATTATTATTATTATTATTATTATTATTATTATTATTATTATTATTATTATTATTATTATTATTATTATTATTATTATTATTATTATTATTATTATTATTATTATTATTATTATTATTATTATTATTATTATTATTCTTATTCTTATTATTATTATTATTATTATTACTATTATTATTATTATTTTATTATTAAATCTGACCTTATATATAGGTTTGCCATGTGACACAGAATAGCTTTCATGTGTTTGAAATGAATACATAAAAAGGTTAATAAAAAAAATAAAAAAATTTTTTTGTTAGTATATGGCACAGTTAAATGATTATTTTATATTTTAGTACTTTCAAATTTAAATGTTATGGTTTCCATACAAATGATTTCAGCATATTGCCACAGAGTATTTTATTGTCGTTAGGACAATGTCGTCCTGCAGCTGTTTAGGGAGCTTATATTGTTGTCTCCATTGCACAAATGATTTATTATTTATATACTATTATTCGGTACAAGAGCCCCAAAAGCTTTTCATGAAATGACATGAAAATATAAATGATAAATCTGTGCTCTGTCTGCTCAGCCCCTGTACCGTTGGGGTTATCCAGGCAGCACTCTAACTCTCCCTTGTCGACAGCTACAACCAATCAACTCGCTTAGGACTATCCGCAAGGGACATGTTCCTCGTGCCACGTTAAAAATAGCACACGGTTGACCGTTCTCTGGTAAACAACTTTTCTCTGCTCGTTCTTAACACAGAGAGACATCAGAACCGTGCGAGGTGTTTTCCCACTGCGCAAACGGAAACACGATAACAGCAGCTGATGCACACAGTGTCACGCAGATGACTTGTTTGTCTCGGCTCTGAAAGTGCAGTATCATGCAGTATTAAACTGACGCGGTATCGTGTAGCTGAATTGTTACCAGTGTGCGTTATTATTTTGTCCTGTACTTAGTCACAAAGCGTACTGTGGCTCAGAATTTGTTTTCTACTGCTCAGCGTGTATTTATTTATGATTCGTATGCGTTAACTCAGTCAACTCGCCAAGTGAAAGTGCGATTTGCATAAAGATTTCCAGGTGTGAAAGTTCCAGCCCGTACAACAATGCATAAACTTTACAATAAATTTCAGGCCACAGGAAGTTTTCAGGCTCAGAAATCTAAAAGACGGCGTTTTACCGAAGAAACATCGGTCATCGTTTGGAGAATCCCCCCCCCCCCCCCACACACACACACAAATCGCTTAGGCATCTTTCACAACAGGTAGGCATTCTTAAGACTCTTTGCAAAGAGATACTAAATTGCTAGAGTTAAAACCATATAAAATATCCATAGCACACGCTCTTGACACAATTGATCCTGTAATTAGGCGCACATTTTGTGAGTG
Source organism: Tenodera sinensis (assembly GCA_030765045.1). Lineage (NCBI taxonomy): Eukaryota > Metazoa > Arthropoda > Insecta > Mantodea > Mantidae > Tenodera > Tenodera sinensis. Next base: position 62,316,242 of record CM060964.1, read on the forward strand.
GGCTCTCAGTAGTGTATGCAATGGCGAAATTGACCTGTATTTAATATTTTTCACCGACTTGGCTTGTTCCACCTTCCTGGATAGATGTGTACACAAAAAAATCGTTATTGGAGCTCTGAGAAACCCAATACTGTTCGTGATATACCCCTTCACGATGAAAAAATAGGTCTATGGTGTGCCATTAGCGAAGAAAGAGTTAAATGCCCAATTTTTTTCGAGTCTATAGTTGACGCCCGTTCATACGTGAATGCAATTTTGCCGGCTTTTTTGAATTAGCAGGCAGGGAGCGTGAGTTCATCCTTTTCAAATAAGCCTCTGCAACAGCTCATACGGCCAATCTTTTGATGAGAATAATTGAAAGTGTTTCAGGATAGAATTATTGGTAGAGATTTTCGCCCCCCTCGGTTCCCCGACCAAACCCCTGCGATTTCTATCTCTGGGGTAACTTAAAGCATAAAGTGTGCATGACATACCCGCACAGGCTGGAAGAATTAAAACAAAATATCCGCCAGGAAAGTGCCAGTATTTCTCAACGTGAACTACGGCGAATGATGGATAATTTCCTAAAGAGGTGCCACAACGACGGTGGCCATTTTCAGGACTTCCTTTCATAAAGTTGGCAAGTAAAGCATTTAAAAGTAGTTTTAAAATGCTATATGGTGTTATCCACGCTGTGGACAGCGGCAGTTGGTGACGAGCGCCGAGGACGCATGGTGATAAAACATAGCGCAGCCGGTTCGGTCTTTTGAATAACCCGTTAGAAAGAATGCGCCAATAACAGTGGCGTCTATTGTGGGCTGTCAAAGCTATCACCGAAGCCGACATCTAAAGTAAACTAGAAATTAATAAGTAATATTGATAATAATTGTAATACTAGCCTTTTTTCCTCATGAAGAATTAGCGCGTAGGATGGAATATGTCTCATTCTCTACCAGTGAACAGAGGGGACAGCAGGGCTTCGGATGCTTGCTGCCGCAGCCCTCACTACGATACGGGAAGAGAGAGGTGAGGTTTCTTTTTTTTAACGACGCTGTCAATTGCTAGGATCACATTAGCGTCGCCGGTGTGCCGGAATTTCGTCCCGCAGGAGTTCTTTTACATGCCAGTAAATCTACTGATATGGAGCTGTCGTTTTTAAGCACACTTAAAAACCATCGGTCTGGGCCGGATTTGAACCCAAGACTTTGGGATCAGTAGGCCAGCTGAATCACGCAGACCGAGAGAGAGAGAGGTATACTATATCACATGAGCGTCTCCGAAATGTGCCGTAAAAACACGACTGGCTGCATAAAAATAGCACGTGGAATTAAAAGCAAGAAAGAATGTGTTTTTCATTGTGCGATTGTTACGGTACAGTGTACCAAAACAGTTGCTAATGCTAATGCTTCGAAATGCGTGAGCAATGTGTAGTAAAATAATTAGTTGTACGACCATGCTCGCAGTTGAAATATGAGGATAAATTAATGATAGTAAAACAAGGAGGGCCTACTCCAGCTCTTCCGCACTTGCAGAATGAGCAGAACCAACAGAAATAAGAATACTTACAAAATGTGTTTTAATATAAATGATTATGCTAAGTTCGTGAGGCTAACTGACTCATGTGAATTAAATAAACTTTATTGCTGGCAATGCCTGTTCTTTGCAACCGAGAAAGCGCCTTGGATTGCGATGAGTTTCGTAAATTTAGTCTATTTAATCCCAGCTTTGGATAAAATTATTTTAAAAATTATTTTGTTGTTTAACGACGCTGTCAATTGCCAGGACCATATCTGCGTCACCGGTGTGTCGGAATTTTGTCCCGCAGGAGTTCCTTTACATGCCAGTAAATCTATTGACATAGAGCTGTCGTTTTTAAGCACACTTAAAAACCATCGGTTTGGGCCGGATTTGAACCCGCGACCTTGGAATCAGTAGGCAACTGAGCCACCCAGACCGACAGCTTTGGATAAACGTAAGAGATCAGCAACGCATATAAAATCTTTTACAGCTTTAAAAGCTTTCGACATTCAATAAACAGACCATTTTATTGAACTGTCAGAAAAATAATGCTGACCGTTTGCATTATGAGAAGATTAAAGAAAACAGAAATGCAGTCAATAGATTGATCGATCCAGTTTTTATACTTCCCCAATCTGTGAATTTTGTTAAGAAAACTAGAAATTCCTTTGTTTCTCTTAATGGTTTACCCACTTTTTTCTCACATTCCACTTCACGCACATTTCAAATTACAAGCTGTATACCTGAAGATCGCAATTTATTATTTTTTCCTGTAGTGTAGTACAAATCATAATGTATATCGTATTCATTCTGCACCCTATCTATATAGTAACATAATGCCAATATATGTTGCGTGTATATTTAAGTTAAATGAAGCTAAAATGGGAATCCAGGAAAGCGAAATAAAAAAAAAAAAAAAAAAAAAAAAAAGAAATACAAGCACATAAGCACAAAAATATAGCGCGGGCCTACTGAACCCCGCGCGACCAACTGTGTTCTACCTGAGCGCGCGCCTAAAGGAAAGTTAATCAACAACCCTTTATTGTATACGTCTGATAGGCCTAGTGATTGCTCAAGTCAAAATCCCAGTATACGTCACTGGTTAATACGTTTATACATTTTGTGTATTGTGGCCTAAGTTTTAAAGGTGTCCCAGTATAGAGACACATGGATCCAAACAATATTGTGTGTTTATACCGTATAGTAAACGTGGAAAGGGACTTGGTCAGAGAAACATGTCCTCTCTGCATTTCACATCAATTGAATCGCCATCCGGCAGCACAAACAGCCACGCTTGCTAACAGCCACCTTCGTCCTTTTAGGATTTGCCACCGGTACTTCTTTCGGATCTTTGGGATTTTTAGCAACAAAACATTACAGTAAAGGATGGGCTTACTCCGGACGCTTCTGTGAGCACACAAATGAAAAACTATGCATGTCATTTCGAAATGGAATACACACTAAAATAATTCTTTAAAATGGCTAACTACACGTAAATTTAAAAAATACTTTGTTGGTCTTGCATTTATTTTGAAACCGTTACAGGAATTGGAAAAGTTTCCTGATATAAGTAATTTTCGCAAAACAGATGTTCAACGTGGGAAGACGCAAACAATGCAGGTTGGATGTTTTGAAATACAATACTGAACTTGACTAATAGAGAAATAATGAAGCGATTAATCGATTTAACTCACTGGCAAGAAAAGAGCTGTTTTATATAGGTAACAACAAGCATTTGGATCCCTTAATTGGGAAAATATATTGAGTTCTTAAACATGCTATCCAAGTATGGCATCACACTGGACACACTCTTAGAAAACGTCAAAGTTTTCAAAGTAACATTAAATCAAATTCAAATCAATGTTATTGAAATTATTAGAGACTGCTCTAGACATAATAACTAGGTTTTGGGTTTTAGGTGCTAAACATTTGGGAAATATTTTTTATTTGCTAAAAAAGTAAAAAATATGTGCCAAAAAATAAAGTATTTTTTAAAATATTTGAATAGCTGCGCTAATATAAACGTAGTACGTGGTACTCATAAAAAATTATTATTGGGAGGGACCACCAAGTACTGTGAAGTTACAGTATATGACTATATGATTCCTCAAATAACTAACGATTGTCACGATGTGTCTTGAATTTCGAAAATGATCGAGAAGAAGTAAGTCTAGCATAATTGCAGCATGGAATATCAATCACTCTCACATCAATAATTTCATGTACCACACATTTGAAATTTTATACATTATGTTAAATCGACTTTTATTTTCCTTGCATTTTTAAGTTTTGTGCTGCAGGACCAGAAAGAAATTCAGTTTTTGTTTCACATCCTGAACTACTAGAACTGCTTCTCTCAAAGGCATTCCTACTATTTACAGTTTCTTTATGGAATCGCAGAGTAAACACAGATTTGCGGAAATGTAGGCTAATTTCCTAGCACAGTGTTACTTAAAAGTTGTTAAAATTTTTTTATTAAACTGGCATTAAGTCAGGAAACATGGCTCTAATTACCTCACGTGTTCTACGCAATCAATGCACAAGACAAGTGACATGAACCATTTTAGCATAACTAACGGCAAGTCGTGCTCTTGCCTTTTTCGTACATGGTGCAGGATCTGTAAAAAGCTAACAAAAAATTGCCATATCGTACAACATTTTGTCACAATACCTGCATTGCTTCATTAAATAACTTGGCAATAGTCACATAGAAGTGCAGCAGCCATGTCTTGACAGGTCACTAGAAAAGATGAGTTTAACATTTCAGAATCATTCTTTAATAACCCTATAACAACATTTCCAAAGTTTCTGCCAGCAGAATCTGGAGTTTCATCTATGTTCAACCATATTTTTTCATTAGCAAAATGTTTGCACATATACGCCACAGTTTATTCGTAGCACTTGTGAAGGTAATGTTTTCACAAAGTTAATTCATTAGGTGTGTCAATGTTTGTATATTTCGCCGGGAATGCTTTAAACTGAGGTTGGTTTAGTTCCGAAATAGGTATTTCCGCTGAAATTAATCCTCTGTTCAAATCCTTAAAGTACACTGAATATTTGGAAGGTCTTTCTGAAGCACTTGGCGAAGGATCAGTGATAAAAGTCTTTTGTTTTATTTGAATAGGCGTGAAATAGCTGTCTTATGTTTGTTACCACTTAAATATGTTACTTGCGAAAGTGGTCTAGGTTACTTACACTACTTTTCACTTTGGGCATGTTTAATCCCCTGTGAACTCAAAACTATCGGTATGCTACTTCTGAACACCACAACACAACTAAAATGTTGATTGAATTTTGCGGATTCAAAAATGAGACTATACAATTTAATGACCATCTACAGGCATCAGTGCATGGACTAGCCGTGCTGCGAAGAAATGCTTAAGCACATGCCAATGGAAGAATTCCCCGTTCTTATCTTGTGGACTCAGTTAGCTTGAGAAAACGATGTTTATATTTTGTCAAACTGAAGGAATACTATAGCTGACATATCAGTGTTTCTAATAATGGATAACAAATTGCGACATCTGGCCTTTGTAATTGAGAGGTTGGATAGTGACTAGTTAAAAATAATGCCACTGCTTTTATGTGAGAGTTTATGTAAATATGTGATTTGTGTGAATATCCGAAAATGTTTATCTATAAAAAAATCAGAAAATTTACGTTTTTATGTGCAATAAAAATTAAATGTGCAATAAAACTCCAATGTGAATATCCAGAATATTAAACTCAGTTTCACGTTCGCATTAGGTCACAAAAAATATGTATTTACCTAAAGATACGAGACCTTGTAAGGAAAGAAGAAAAACAGGCCGCCTTTGTTTTTTTAACGCTGAATGAAAATATGGATGCAGTAAAGTTATCGCAGCTTTCCATTGCTACGTATTTGTTGTGCAAGAGAGGGTGCAGGCATTTGAGACTTTACAGATGTCAGCAATAATCGAAATGCAGTTGCGTTAAGAGAGCATGTATGTATATATATATTCCTTTCAACCTTTCAGTGGGAGAGTGAGAATAAGCTCGTAACTGAAAAATATAACGGCACTCCATTTTCTGGTCATTTAAGCAGGAAGCGTAAGAATATTCTTCGTGACACTGAATTATGTTCGTTTTTACTTTCTCTGTCACGTATATAGCAGGTAGAGAAGTCATTGCACTGCGCCCATAAATTCGATCAGGAGATTTCATTGGAAACTCACGCTTTGAGGTTCCCTGAATAAAACATTATTTTAGAAAAAGTACTGTGTTTATGTGTGTGAACACAATAAAGCAGGAGCGAAAATTCGGTTAAGGATACCCATCTGTGTAAAAAGGCTAAAAATTTCCAAAATTGCCAAAAATGGATTTTTGTTTTATCAAATAGTATAAATCGTCTGCTTTATTTTTATATGCTTTTTACAGCCTTACGGCCTTTTTATCTATGTCATATGGCCGTGTAACTGATTGTCTGTAAGCGTTCATGTCCATTTAAATCCATACAGTTCCATTATTCTTGCCAAGACTTCAAACTTAGTTTTTCCATGTTTTTATTTTTAGCACTGTTTGCTCTTTAAAATGCTCCACGCGATGCAATTTTCAGTACTTATGCATGAAATTTGGTGTATCTGCTTAGAAATAACATTAAAAAGAAATGATGAAATAATTTCCTCATAAAGTGAATAACTGCTGAGTAATTAAATATTAAAGTTTACATTTCAAAATTTAAATGAAAAAAATAATGAATTTAAACTTTAAAATTTATTTTTATCCAAACTAATTACAAGATTAAAAAATTATCTCATCAATTTGCTAACATTCTGTTACAGGATATAACTGAAAATTATCAATTTTTTCAAATCAAAATTGCATCATGGGGAACCATTTATACAAATATTAAAACAAATATAATAAAATATTAGTATGTTAGCAACTAATCTGACTAAATGTATGAAATTTAGCACACTTACTCCTCACTATACAGTAATTGTTGTGTTAAAATTCCAAATCAATCCAATGAAAACTGTAGATTTTCAAAATTTCACAGATGGGTATCCTTAAATACGAAACTTGGAATTAACAACTTCCAAGAATGCGACATGATCATTTTCAAGATAATTCCCCAACACAAACTACAGGTTACATGGAAAACCGTCGAAAATTTTTATTTTCTGAAAAGAATGGCTCTAACGATTTTGATTAGAATACTATATGTATATGGTACCTATATGTATATTTTGAATTTTCTGACAACAGCCTCTGAAATCCTCTACATTCCAAATGACGTTTGCATAACCTGTGAACCGTAAGAGATAGACAAAATATTACTACATCAAAATTAGATGTATTAAAGATACACAATTTGTGCCAATTTTTTTGTGGAGTTAGGAATTTCAGAGATATTGCTTGTTATTGGGCTATATTTACCAATATTTATAGTTTTCTAAAATAGGAAGTCCTCGTTCGGTTTTTATATGCTAACCATGCACAGACAATAGAATGTCAAACCATTACACAGCCAAGGCTATCACATAAGCCTAATGTATTCTCTTACTCCTAATGTACCCACAGTGAAATATGTTATACAACAACAATAAGCGTTTATAAGGATAGTTTGTACAGGAATGAGCGGAGAAGGTCATGCAAGTTTAACACATCAGCCTTTCTTTTCTTTGGGTGGGCCTGCAGGTCATGCAAAGAGGGCGCCATTTCAAAGCCATCACACATCGACTAGGTGTGGAAAAATAACAATCACTTAAACTCACTGTAACTAACAAAATTAACCCAAACCAAACCAATCCAAACCGAACCAACACAAACCATACCAACCCAAATCAACCCAATACAAACCAAACCAATCCAAACCAAACCAAGCCAACTCAAACCAAACCAACCAAAACAACCCATACAAAACCAAACTAAACCCCAAACCTAAACCAAATCTCAAACCCAAACGCATGCTCCAAACCCAAACCCCAACCTCAAACCAAACCCCAAACCCAAGACCCAAATCTCAAACCCAAACCTCAATCCAAACCCCAAGCCCAAACCCCGAACCGCAAGCCCTAAGCGTCGGTCTGGGTGGCTCAGTTGGTTAGACGCTGGCCTACTGATTCCAAGGTCGCGGGTTCAAACCCGGCCCGGGCCGATGGTTTTTAAGTGTGCTTAAAAACGACAGCCCCGTGTCAGTAGATTTACTGGCATGTAAAAGGACTCCTGCGGGACGAAATTCCGGCACACCGGTGACGCTGATGTGATCCTACCAATTGACAGCGTCGTTAAAACAACAAAATAATTTTAAACAATTTTGCAAGCCCTGAGCACCCAGGCCCCGACCCAAGCCTAAGCCCAAGCCCAAGCCCAAGCCAAAACGAAAACCAAAATCAAAGCAAACCAAACTAAAATAACTAATGACAGGCTGTAAATCTCTCATATGTTGTGTTATATACGCACTGCATAAGTTGAAAAATACCCTGGAATTTCATTAATATTTAATAGCTCTTCTTTATCTTTTGATTGTAGTTATTATTTCAACCTCAGTTATTGTTTGAAGTGGATAATATTAAAGACTATTTATGTTGCTGTTTTGCTGATGCTGTTACTTTGCAATGTTGCACTTCTGTTGGTCCGAGGTATGAAATGGCTGTAAATAAATATGCTCCAATTCTTTAATGTTGTTTGCTTTTAACGCAATGGTTTCTATAACATTAAGCTTATATTTGCCACTTTCTTTCTCTCTTCCGCTGCCCCCTCCCTTCTTCCCTCTCTCCTTCCTTTGTATCTTTCTTTCCTTCTTTCTTTATTGATGATATTCCACACAACCTTTGCTTGATCTGCAGATGCATGTGATTCTCTTTACATGTTCTTATAGCACCTTTCATGACTTGATTACAGTAGCAACTAGTGTCTCTTACAAGTGGGAGGGCTGCTAGAAACATTAAAAGGTTACATACCTTGAGATATCACTTATACATAGCTGCTCCATGCTCCGCGGTTTGAGGGAGAACATTTTTAGATGAATTTTTCTTTGAAGTTGGAAATGTTTGTTAACATGATCCTTTCCCCAGGAAGCGGTCAGCTTCTTCTCACCCATGGCGTTTCGTAGTTTCTTCAAAAAAGAGTAACGGTGCTTTGGCTTGCTCGTAGCCATATGTAGGGTGACAGCCTTTTACGAGTTTTACATGTGAGAGTGTTAGTTCTAATAGGACGCACCTACAACCATCGATCCGAGACCGCGTTCTGCAGAAGGAATGAATTCATAGCTCTATGGAGTCAGCAAGACAGAAATGCCTAAAACCTTTTGAATGAAACGCAGCATCCAACGGTGACAACCACTGCAAAAGATTCCCAAATACTGCTACCTTATACTTCACATATCACAACACAGAAGTATACCACCGGCATAAATAAAATCCAACTCTCAAGCATTGGACATTAATTTTAAACCGGTACAATCTTTAAGTCCAGAACAGTTAACATTATTTACGAGAACCAACAGGATTTGATTGAATACTTTGAAACCTCATGAACTCTGAAATGTGTAGGAACTTTACCATAACTGAAACCCATGCTCTTGTAAAGAATTTGCAAGATCAGGAATTTCCCCTCTGGATCGCATTTTTTCACAGAATTATTGCAAATGCTCACATCTTTTATAACCAACGACACCATAAACTGGCCAATGTGACTACTGTTCGAGGCTATATTTCTAACGTTGAGAGTGTCATTTCGGGTATCGGGAGTTTGACAGAAGGAAATCGAGAATAAAGTGGTTCTGAAAATTCCAAGAAAGTTCGCCAGGTTAACAACAGCAAGTCAAGAATTGCAGCAGCCATGGAAGAGTGTGACGTTATTTACTCAGATAAAAATACGGTAATCCTGGATGGGATTTTACAGAAAAGATGTATTTCATATTGGAAGTTAATAAAATGCCAGTAGGCAATTCGTTCCTGGTTGTTTCACAAAGCTTGTGAAGGGCATGTGCTATACAAGTTATATGCATGTGGTTAGGTTAAAGAGTTTTACGAGTTATATTGCCAAAATATAGCGACTGTATGTATTTGTTTACAAAATAAGATTCTTAATTTTTCAGTTGGTCAAATAACTAGCTACCGCAAATTTAGAGCTTACAAACAGCATGTCGTAATCGTGCAACTTAATTTTTTCACATACTAGATCTACCACGCTTTTTCTGACAAGTTATTTGCAGCCTATAAGAATGGAAAGAAGAACACAGATATTTTGACTCCACATCCACAGATCCATTTATTTTTTCTGTAAACATCTCTACTACATTTCTTAATGCCGTTAAACTTTTCACCTTTTTGTTCTATGTTTATGTGTAGAACAAGAGTAGGATTCCCCGAGTATAACATCTTAACCTTAAACTTTACCTAATCATAATGTATAAAATGGGCTACCTAGTAAGTAACTTGCTATATTTATGTTGGTCATATAAGGAAAACAGCACATCTTACACGTGAGCATTCTACAATGTTCGCTGCTTCTAGTACGCTTCTCTTTCAATCGTCTATTGGACTACTGCCATGAGGAAATTGGGGTAATTAGGCCTGTCTGAGAACACAAAGCAATGCCGTCAATTAATTGGGCATATAATGAAGTATTATACATTCAGAGATGATTCAATAATTTTAATACATTATTTTAAAACTGATTGGCAAAATATATGTTGTTTCAACGTACTGGTCTCTTGAATTTAAGAAGGCTTATACACGCATGCAAGTTGCCGCTAATGCAGCCCCCGTGCAGGATGCGAATCAAGAGATAAACCAACTCTATATAAATATCCCGAACTTTTCAGCCCCTAAGGGACATGAGGACTGCTGAATGGAGGAAGCAGGTGGATTCTCGGTTGTGTTTACAGGCAAATACATGATGGAGAAGCTTTTAAGATAGATTCAGCCCCTGTCTTCCTGCAAGTTCGGCTCATGCTCAACTCGCATCGCTGAGGTAACAAATTCGCTTTTTATTCAGCCTTCATTAAATTATTCTTATAATTATAATTATTACTATTACCACCACCACCGCTATCGCCACTGACACCGCCACCGCCACCGCCACCGCCACCGCCGCCACCGCCACCGCCGCCACCGCCACCACCGCCACCACCGCCACCGCCACCGCCACCGCCACCGCCACCGCCACCGCCACCGCCACCGCCACCGCCACCGCCGCCGCCGCCGCCGCCACCACCACCACCACCATCATCATTATCATTATTATGACTTATGAAGAAGATAGAGTGAGGAGTTAGGGAAATAAAAACCAGGGAGAGCTTGGAAGAATTTTTTAGCATTTTTGGAAAATGATATTACCAGACCTCAGCCAAAAACATACAAGATCTAAAAAGGTTAAGCAATGATGCAAAGTAAAATTTAAAGATTAATGTCATTCCCTCATAAAACTGGTGCACATATATTAAAGATTTGTGGTTTACAACTCTAACTTCCTTGGAATTAATACAATCTGACGAAGACCATGTTGTCTCCATTGATAGTGATGAATTTGAAATGGTATTAAATTGGACGAAGAATAACAAATCTGGAGAAACCTATTGAATAATGAACTGTTTAAACACTCATGCCTCTCTTTTAACCTCAGAGTTTAGAAACTTCTAAATTGTATATGACATTCCAGAAACCTGGACTAAATCAGTTGTCATTCCTATATTCAAAAATCTGATGTGTTTCACTCACGTGAATTTCTCTACTCGAGTACTAACTGTTCTCACGAACTCTTATTCCTCCATCTTCTTAATGTTAATCCATACAAACATTTCAGAAATTGTCTTATTACTCATTTTATTGTAGGTTTATGGGGAATATAGGAATACAATGGGCTTTGAGTGACAATCAAATATTTTAAAGCTTTGAAATTCCATTCTCTTTACACGGCTAAGATATAATAAATATAATGAAATGTTATATTTGTATTTTGAAATTATAGACAAAATTGATTGTATGTATATCATAAAAAGGGGGTTAAAATATATTTTACGCCCGCCCACCCGCGAAATCTGCATACTCATACCCCTAACATTTGTGTGTGTGTGTGTGTGTGTGTGTGTGTGTGTGTGTGTGTGTGTGTGTGTGTGTGTGTGTTGTGTGTGTGTGTCTATATATATACACATACGGGCTGTAAATGAAAAACACCGCACGAATTTTACGGGTAATAGAGGATTCATAGACAATCAATTTGAGATAGGAAACCAATGGTCTACGACGTCAAATTAATAGGTTATACGTATTCAAAGTAATTAGAGATTGTGACCAATAAATCATAAATAGAAAGATATGTCAATATTATCCACTGGAATTGAAATAGGTCTTATTAGGAAATTAGTAAAGTCTGTCTGCTGTGTCTCTGAAGAAGGATTTCTAAATTGTAGCGCTACCAAAATCGCTTAAGTTGGAGCCTTAACATGTGGCTGCACACCACTGCAATGGGTAACAGGTTGTAGCGAGTGGTTATAAAAATATAGCCTAGTTCCAAAATGTGTGGCTTGGCCGCACGGTTAACCCGACTGACCGTGGACCAAATGATTCAGAGAAATCGAGTTCAAACCTGGAGAGGGCTAAACTTCTTTTACCCCTTTTCTTTTCCGGTTTGAGAGCAATGTTGTGCTTATGCTTTAAAATAACAAAATACCACCATCATATACAATGAATATAGTATTGTTTACTTCTATTAAATAATTTACTTCCTGATTGTTTCTCACTCTACAATTCTGTGCACCACAATTTACAGGTTCAAACATTTGTCTGAGTGTTTTTCTCTCGTTCACCATTCATTGCGGCACACCAAACCTCAGACCCATAGGTTACTACTGGCCTTTAATGGTTTATAAACTTTGGGTTTAGTATTTCTGGTTATTATTCCATTAGAGAAAATATTTTTATTTACATAATGAGCTCATTCCCAGCCTGTATTCTTTTTCTTATTGTATTGTTCAATTTCTGTCCTGCGCCGTGGCGTAGTGGGCTAGGGCGTCATGCCTTGGTTCCCTGCCACGGAATGCGATTCGATGCGATGTGGTTCGACCCCACCCCTGAGGGTGCGGATTTTAAGTCCCGGGTATAGGACCAGTGCCTACTCAGCATCATGAGGAAATTGAGGAGCTTGCGATAGGTAAACGGCCCTGGTCATGAAAGCCAACTTTCCGGCAGGGGATGTCGAGATGCTGACCATATCTCCTCCCCGTATCGGCTGGATGATCGCCCACCTCCCATGCGTATTTGGGAGTGAGGCCGGCAGTCGGGTTGGCAGGCCCTGGTCCGATATGGACTGTAGTGCCACGGGTTTAACTTTCTTTTATCGTTATTGTTCCATTTATTATCAGATTTAATTAAGGTACCAAGATATGAAACCTGCACTTACTCATTATTTATTTCCTTACCTTTGTTCTGCTTGTATCTACCTATTGTATTGTAATATTAATTCAACCTATGTTAATAATAATTCAAGCACATGTAGCTCTTTCAAGTGCTAATCAATCATTTACTTGTTTCTAAACTGCTAGTTAGGCTTGAACCATCTGATTTAAGTGAAAACGAAGTTCTCAGTGTGTTCATACTATTTAGGTCATTTAGGTGTAAATAATAAACAAAAAGTTTAAACATTAGTTAAACGAAAAGTTACAACGCATCAATAATGTTTCCTGTAAATAATATTAAATTAAGCATGCGCTTATGATGAAAGAAAGAACCAACCAAACTAACAAATAAAACAAACAAACCTACCAAACAAACAAAGAAACAGAAACAACGAACGAAGTAAGGAATGAATGAATAAATGAATGAATGCATGAATGAATGAATGAATGAATGAAGGAAGGAAGGAAGGAAGGAAGGAAGGAGGGAAAGAGGAAGGAAGGAAAGAAGAAGGAAGGAAAAAGGGAGGAAGGAAAGAGGGAGGAAGTAAAGATGAAGGAAGGGAAGACGAAAGAAGGAAAGAGGAAGGAAGGAGGAAGGAAGGGAAGAAAGGAGGAAAGAAAAAGGAAGGAAAGAAAGAAATAAAGAAAGAAGGAAGGAAGGAAAGAAAGAAAGAAGGAAGGAAAGAAAGGACAAAAACATGGACTTGTTGGTATTTGAACCTGCGCTTTTAACAGGTGCGTGCCTTCGCGTCGTTGCTCCATATCCAATATGCTATGGAATTCACCCGATTGTTCCCTCATCATACGTTACAGCTGCGGTTGACATTAGCAGTGGCGTGCATACCCTCAAACAATTTTAAGGCACAGTTCTGTAATTTGTAATCCTAGACCATATGTTTCCTATCTCAACCTGATTGTCTATGAGCCGTCTATCACCAGTAAAATTCGTGCGGTGTTATTGGTGTTCCAAAAAACACCAACAACGCTTCGTATGTGGTGTGGGACGGCTAACTGATTGGTTTTAAGATAGGGACCCCTGTCCAGAAATCCACGGTTTGGACGCTGCAGCACATCTAAGTGTGAGATGGGTGTACGTTCACATTTCGTCAATAAACCTATCATCGAGCGTTCTCCTACATTACTAACAGGCTTCGAACTGTGTACCTCTTACGTCATTGCAGAGCTTATATCAGCGGTGGTGAGCCTCATGCACACGACCCAATTCGTGCGATTGTCTTTGAAGATTTTCAATCGCTCCGTGGACTCGAGTCATAAGATCTTCCGCTGACGTCGCAGGGGTGCCACGCACCATACTGTCCATACAACTCCACATAAAACAGTCGAGAGGTATCAGATCCGGCGACCATGCTGTCCATAGAACTGGTCCACCTCTACTAATACATCGATTTGGATATGCGACGTTGAGGTGATTCCGCACATTTACATCGAAATGTGCTGGAGCTCATGTCGACCATTTCAGCAGCTGTGTACTGGTACGTGTCACACTGCTGTTAAAATGTTACTGTGCTGGAAACTACAGAAGTAACGCAGTAGGACGCTTACTAAGGACTCTATGGAGGAATTTAGCGCACGCACAGGAATATTATTATGATCAGGTCGTTTATCCCAGTACACAGATGGCTAATACTTTCGGTATTAAGATACCAAAACGAATCTTAACAAACGTTCAAAATCGTTCGTTCTCAAACTTCGACGCTTTCCAGCGTCCAAACCATGCATTTCCGGACAGAGGTTCCTATTTGGAAACCAATCAGTTTGCCGTCCCACACAACATGCTAAACGTTGTCGGTGTTCTCGTTTAGTAGGCTGAGGGAATAGCTGCTGGTTTCCAATAGCTAAGGTGTGTAAATTCACATCCAACTGGAACAGCTGCTGGCTTCCAGTAGCTGAGATAAATGTAGGAAATATTATTAGATTCAATTATATGTTGTATTTTATTTTGTTATTAGTAGGTTAAATGGTATTGCTTTTTGAGCATAAATAAATTTATTCATTCATTTAATAATGGATGTCTGTATTACTGATAAACTCCAACACCTGTTGACAGATCACCATGGAAATTGGCACATCTAAGTATTTTCGTATGGAGGTTTTATGCTATCCATCGTACTATGGAACATATTACATTCACATCGTTTTCTCTGCTCCCTCTTCTACAAACAATTCATACAACTTTTTGTTTGAAATAGAAATGCAATTTATTAAACTCACACGGGTCTCTCTACTCACTTTTCTTTTAGGAAACACAAACAGATATATTTTTCTACTACCTGCTCTATAAACAATTCATACGATTTTCTATATGTTTGAAACAGGAATGCAACGTATTACGTTCGCGTGGGTTTCTCAACTCACTTTTCTTTTATGCAACACATTCACATGCTCTTCTCTACTCGCTCTTCAACATACAATTTATACAATTTTCGCCTAACTGCACTTAGCTTATTTTTGATCAAACACATTCACATGTCCTTTACTTGCTCTTCAACATAATACATATGTATAAATAGAAGTTGGCATTTTGAAATTGATAAATTCCAACACAGGTTGACCGATCACCATAAAAATTAGCACATCTCATTTTTAGTGGAGCCTTATTTCTCTTCTAATATAATTCATGTAATTTTCTTTGTTTGAAACAGAACTACTACGTATTCCATTCATATGGTTTTCTCTATTCACTTTTCTTTTATGAATTACAATAACATTTCTTTCCCTATTCCCTCTTCTACAAGCAATTCATACAACTCTCTATATGGCCGAAATAGAAATACAACTTATTACACTCACACGCCTTTCTCTACTTGCTCTTCTTCCTGTAGTACTTGTGATTGTTTAACAGTAACTTAGAATAGTGTCTTCCCCATGTCTTTATTTCTTTTGTTTATTTTTGTTCTTTATAGTATCCTAAGAGTATAACTCTTTGTTTAAGCGTATTAATATTTTTTAAAATGTGTCCAAAGAAACAGAAGGCTATTTCCCAAGAGAAACCTAACTCTACACATTCGTCTTCTCAGGATAAGGGAAAACCGAGAGAGAGAGAGAAACTTATCCGGATAACTTACCCTAAGCGAGATTCGAACTCGCGACCTCTTGAACGTGAGGCAGACACGCTAAGCATCACGCTACAGAGGCGGGCGCAATGGCGGATGTTTCAGCTAGTCTATATACATTTTTCTTTGCTTGTGCCATATGTGTTCCTATACAATTCATCGAATTGCGATGAAATGTTGGCACAAACAAAGCTATTCCCTTAGCCTACTAAAGAAGAAATAGATATTTATTCACAATACCTTTACATTCAATTTTACAATATTTTCTCTACATTGTGCAAGTTGCTAATTTTATTCTTTGGCCCACCATACATTTTAACTCCCTCACTCTCATACCTGGTGCTTGCCTGACCACCCGCTTCCAGGTCTTCACTCTGACCGGTCCATAGGTTCGTCTGCTCCCCGACAGGCGTCTGACCCTAGGCACTGGCTTGTAAGTCTTACATAAGGGGAAGGTAATCGGATAAAGAAAGAAAAAAAAATATATTTATAGACGGCTGGGCCCACCCTGGTCTACATTATTTCTATTTAGTTTCCTATGCCATTTTTCCCTTATTCTTGCCATAAATTCACCTAATACCTAGCTTTATATCCTCTTTCTCTTTTAAACTGCATTATCCTAATTTTCATAACCTCTCCCATTTCTTTGGCAAAAACTGTTCCCTAAACAACCTTGTTCTGCACAACCTATTATATAGTGAAAATCATTACCCCGTTCCCCACAAAAAGGGCATGTATCCAAGCTTACTCCCTTTCTCACTCCTCTTACACACACACACGCCCGCGCGCGCGCACACACACACACACACGCGCGCGCGCAATCTGGTCCATGCTCAACCATCCCCTCCCGCCCTGTTACATACATCCATATATTTCTCTCTACCCCACTCCTCCCTTAGTTGACTATTCCAGGTGAGTCAGCCGACACTTTGGAAGGTAGGCCATCCATCAAACGGCATGTGCGCTTTAGTCGAGTTTTGCGCTTACTGAAACGTATTGCTTGACGTTCATAGAGACGAATACGCAACATTTAGAGAAGCGGCGGTTTAAGGGACAGAACGTACTCCTCACTAAAGTACACCTCAAAAACATATGACTCGTTAACTGAGAGCGAATTCCGGATTGCCAATCGATTTTACAAACTATTTATTAGAGTATACATAACAACGCAATTCAGTAAGCGCCCCATGGAAAAAAGATTTAAAAAAGGACATATGAGTACATTAACAACTGGTACAAAGAAAATGGCGGATTCTTGTACTTAAGAGCCGGATTGGCTGCAAAAAATGACAGACACGCCTTATCCACTAAGGACCCGTACAGTCAAGGCGCACATATTATTAAATAATGGTTTATTTAAATTTTGGCGTAAACTACGTGTCGTACAACTTAAATAACAGGCACAATATCTTTTGCCATTCATATAATACTATTAAAACGCCCAGCAGTGGTTTAAAACTGTTTTAAAGGGCTAAATTACGCTCGAAAAGTCGCGAGGTGGCAATAGCATAGCGCCTGGCGTACTGGTTCTGCGGTTTGAACTCGGAGTGTGCTTTCAGTCAGGCCTCCAAATAGCTGAATAGAATTACGAGTGTATTCCGTGCGCTAACCCCAGGGGCACGGGTTTGCATTTCAGCACTGTCCAAATTTTTTTATGCTCATCAAAACTTGGAAACCGAATTCACAACAATCTAATTTTAAAGTCCCTGAGGGTTTAGGACATAATTTAAAGCGTTTTTAGTTGTCTGTATAGAACAGGTGTAATTACTTCTACCCCAATGGACTGGCATGATATAGTGTGGTATTATGAATGCCGATTTCCTTCATTTCCCAGGCGTATGCTGTCACACAATATTATGTGCCAGTCCTTTACGACATATTTGATAGACGAATACGTTGATATGCCTTTGGTCTATGGAGAAGCAAGAGCCAATGTACAAGCAACTCAACATCTATACTGGGAGAAATATCCCCATATGCAACAGTTCCACAAAGTAGAAATAAAACAATTACAAATTCAAATAATGACAGCTTAACACACAATTGTTCAACTAATGTTATTTGTAAATATTACACAATAAAAATATTACTACATGCAGGGAATTTGTACCAACCTTCACAACACATGGATTACTTATGAATCGTGCTCCCGTTTCAACTGAGCTATCTGATCTCAGAGATAAACAAAGACAAATACATCCATGTTGAGTACTTGGGTGGAACCTAGCTTTTATGTTGTAGTATAAAATGCACATTTCATAAAACTGGAAAATAAGGGGCATCTGACTCACCTGGTATATTGCTAAGTTTTCTTTTCTCTAATACATTGAAATAATTCCTATCTCTCTATATCCTCCACCCTATTCCTTACCTCTTTTCAAAAACCTCTAGCTAATCCCTCCCTCTCCTCCCCTATATTCCCCATTCCAATTTCCTGTAGAGTTCTCTTCAATCCCTGAACCCAATTCATCCCATTACGGGCTCTTTCCTGCATTATTAAACACTGCCTCAAAATATTTTGCTCTTGAACTAATCTTATTCTATACCAAAATTTTAATATCCTTTCCACAATCATTCCCTTACTTCCCACACTTACCATTTCCATCATTACTGCACCATTTGGCACTGACATGGGTAATCTCAGTACCTGTTTACAAAATCTATTTATTCTATCCAGCTTATCCCATCCCTCCTCACTTCCCCAAATCTCTACTGTTCAAAATTAGACAGACAAATTTTTAAACCATAGAAATGGCTGGGGTCTGCAAGAGTACGACAGAATAGGGCACACCGATGTGCTCTTTGTGTTAATCGCAATGGGCGTGTGTTCCAACATTTACTTTGGATACTAAAGCAGTGATTAACTGTAAACAATGAGATGTTTGTGTTTTGTCTGTGTTCTGTATTTGTTTCTTGGATTAAGATTGTGTGCGTTACTAAGACAAATGCAATACTAATTTGCATTGTTGATTTTGCCATAAATACTTAAACTGGGTGGGAGGCAGTAATCTATGACATTAACTCGTCTAGCGCTTAAACGAAGCACTGTAGCAAAGAACTTTCCTTAATATAAAGTACTTAAAATAATGTTATCTGTCAGCTTCCAAAGTTTGTCGGTCTAATTTTGGGACACCTATGTATGTTGAAGAGTGAGTAGGGAAGGACAGCGAACATGTTATGTAAAAGTGATTAGAGAGAACCATGTGAATTTAATACACTGAATTTGTATTTCAATCATATAGAAAATTGTATGAATTGTACATATGTTCAAAGGCGAGTAGAGAAGAACATCTGAATGTGTTATGTTAAAGAAATGCAAGTATAGAGAACTGTGTGAATGTAATATGTTGCATTCCTATTTTAATCATAGAAAATTGTATGAATTGTGTTGAAGGGCGAGTAGAGGACATATGTATAAGTTACATAAAAGAAAAGTGAGTAGAGAAAATTGTGTGAATGTAATAAGTTGCATAGTAAAATGGATAGCATAAAAACCTCCATGAAAAATTACATATACATGCTGAATTTCGCAATGATCAGTAAAGCGGTGGGAAAGCACATTAAGGACAAACGTACATTCATATATGTATTAGATAACTAGTTTCTGGACATAAATTTGCATTTAACATTTTGGTAGGTCACTGCTGCAAGATTAATAGAATTTCAATTGTATCCCTATCTACTGGATATCAAATTAGATAACCATCTCCTCAAATAACTACATTTTTATAAGTTCTCCTTGTAGGTGAGGTTCAATTGAAATAATTCCAAAATGAGTGTCTTTCTTCTCCATTAGAATTTTGAGACAGTTTGATTCTATTGTGAAATTCCACTGGAGGACAGGGACCTCCTCACCTAGGAATTATTTCTGGCCCTCTAAACCCAACCTCTGGGTCCATATCCTAAGTGGTGGAGAATATGAAGCAGGAGATTACTTGCTAGGTCACAGTTTAGCAGGGACTTCAACTGCCCATTCCATTACAATAGCTGTGAAGGCCCAGTATGAACACCAAAAATCTGCAGAAGAGGCAATGCTATCGGTAGAAGAGACTCATTTGAAGTGGTCAACTGCTCTAGGGGAAGGTAACTCTGATAAAAGATCCCTGGCCCCCCAAGTTAGGCATTGTATGAAGGGCTGGCAAGACCTTGTAAAAATTACAATTTACTGCTAAATCTCCTTGAACAAGAAAAGCCAGATGGAAGCTTTGAGGCCGGACAGGTAAATGGCCAAATCCATGGAGAGTGAGTGAATGACTAAGTACTTCTGATTCTCTTCAGTGCTGAAAAATACTTTTTTTCTGAAGATGTAGTCACAGGAATTGTACACAGAAATTTTGGAAGTTCACTAGTGGTTTAATTTCTAAGCTTGTTTGGATCAAAGAACTTTATGTATTTATCTAAGAGATTTGAAGGCTATAAGTATTTGTCCATAGCTTTCATATCACAGTAAATATAAACATTTCATTTAGAATAATTTTAAAATCTTACAGGGGCTCTAATGATCTGTCAACGGGCCCTTAAACCCTAATCACTCACTCACTAAAATCTTATATCCAAGTGGTTATCAATGTTATAAAACACTTTGCAAAAAGTGAGTTTATAGTTGATATTTTTCCTCTTTAAAGGCTCTCCGACAATTTCTTGGAAAATCCTTTCACAGTCATCATCTAATGGGCTAAGGAGTGAGAAGCCTCTTGATTTTCTGTTGAAAGTACAAAATGTCACTTGACTTGGTTCTGAAGGATGCTGTACAACACATCACTGAAGGTGAATATTTTGTCAAAGTTGTTTAAGACAAATACAAATTTGAAATTTTGCAAAAGTGTCAAAAAGACATTTAATAAGTGCCACAATATGAGAATTCATATCTTGAGGGTGTTCTAGCACAGTACTAAATACATCATAATGGTTAGTTCTGCTCCTTCACACAATGTTAACCAATCATGATGACTAATTCCATCATGTTGGAGATACACGAGAAAGTTGATGCTGCAAACACCTGCATCTACATTCTTACAATTTCATTAACACTTTTGACATAAACCATAAAAATATTGGCTATTTAAAAAAAGCTAGCAATAGGGATGTTGAAGAAATGCCACACAGCTGAAGCTCTAACTCCTTAACTCTTCTGCCTATTCATGAATGCTGGAAAATTAATGAACATCAACTATGGTTTCATAATATACTATACAGAGCAGGATGGCTCAGGTGGTAACGTCTGTGGCCCACATTTGGGTGCCCGCGGGTTCAATCCCCATGGCTGACCTTCCTGACCAATGGTTTTTTTTTGGAGGTTTCCTTGGGTCTCTAGGTGAATGCTGGGAAGGATTTCCATATCCTCCGAATTTCCTGTCCCTTAATTTCGTTACATAAATCACATAATTTCACCATTCATCCTGTTAGATTTCTTTCAGGGTTGGAAGTGTCAGCGAGCATCACGACTACACAGCAGGGGAACAGATACGCTCTGAAACCTTGTCCCCCTGATGGTACAAGCCCAAGGGGGTAGGGCAGCTAAGTCAGCTTCCATTGGGGTGCTTCTAACTGGGAAACTGTGGGGACCCTGCCACCTGCTCTGCCGTGGCAACATTCTGGCTGCCCTTAGGATCCATTTGCCTCATCCGTCCTGTGGGTTGCCCAGTCAGGGGCACAGGAACAGAAATTGCCTTTTGGTCAAGGTGCTAAGTCCCCTTTGCAAGTTGTCATCGAGTCATTCATAATATATTAAGTGCTTTTATTTATATATGGTAAGTCAAGTATCAACATCCATTCTGAAACTCTTCCCTAGTTCATCACTCCAGAGTCGTTCAAAATGCATTCTTAGGAGTGTAACTGCTGTTGAAAGCACTGAAGTTTTTTATTGGCATCTCTAAATAAGGGGCCTGTTTTGCATTCACAGCATGAGGTGCCCACTGCTTAAGCAGAATTAATTTTAAGAAAAATAGCAATATTGCACATCGTTAGAATCGTGTTTGCCTCAGCTCTGTGATGCTATACATCATTGTTATTGAGTGTTGTGAAAATTCCCTGTAGTTCACTGTAGCTGGATACTTATGAGAATAATTGAAGAAAATGCTATTGTCCATCATGTGGACATAAGTGTTTACTGTCTGTAATACCATAATCCTTAAATGATGCAGGGAAACAACCTTTTGTGAAAATTCTTCATAAAATATTTCAAAACACCCAATATATTTAAACACTTTCACATTGTGTGCAACGCATTTTAATACAAAACTTAGAGAAGGAATTGGCAAATCTGTACCAGCTGATCAGGACAAAGCAGTTTGTTGTTCTGTCACATTTCTCCCTGCTTCACTCAGCCAGCATTCAAGCCTAGACACACAGTGCTGTACACCACATCAATGACATGGCTCTTTTAAAACCATCACAAACAGGAAAATGGAAAGGAACCTCATAAGGAGGATCAGGAGGGACAGTATTTTTGTTGTGCATGGGTGAAAATGTGAAAGGTCTGTTGTGTTCAAAAATCTTTCTTGGTGTTTGTAGTTCAAATATTAAACATTACAAAATTTGTCATAAAGACCAAAAGCAAGTCACAGGTAAGACATTCATATTTTAAAGAACACAGTAAAACAGGTCATTGTGAATTTAACAATTAAGGCTTTAAAAGTACAATGAAGCTTCATAACCTAGTAAAGAAGTGTATTACCAAGTACACTCATTTTATAAACCACATAATATATAACTATAAATATGTATCAGTAAGGAATATTATGCATTTTACTTTCAAGACCTGCTCATGCAAATCAACTGCAGCAACTTAAAGCTGAAAATTCTGGCAACATTTACTGCGGAAAATAAGGAAAACAGGAAACCAAAGAGAATTAAAAACTGTTTATGTTGCATTAAAAACAGAGAAATCACTCAAACCTTATAGTGAGGTCAGTTTGTTAAAACTTATCATAAGGTTGCTACATTTTAAACACATGAATTTTTCAGCATGTAACATTAAAAGAGGAAAATATGTTGTAACATTGACCTCTGTGAATTAAAATCCAAATTAACACAAATTTGTAGCTTATTCTATTGGTGTTGCTTCAAGTACAGACATTAATGATGCAGGAGTGACCAAAGAAACTTCAGTTCATGAGGTACTGTTGTTCCCAGTGGCAGATGATGGGAAAAATGTGAGAGCCACCAAATATAACCATAATTATTGCAACCAAAATATCGTACCTTGCCACTTTACTTGTATAGGTTGCGCGTTAGTTCTTGACAAATGAAATTTTTAAATGAGAGGCTAGATACGAGTCACTCAGCTTGACGGGAACACTGGCACACAGATACAGAAATAAGTCACATATCATGTACATTGCTCTCATGTTTCTGCACTAAAGAAGTACAGCAACTACAAAGCAAATTATAACACTCCCAGTGACATCAGCAATATGATTATTCTATCAATCGCTGTAACTGGTTAAATTTAATTTGTTTGTATTTCTTCTGGTGTGTGTAGTGTTTAACGCCCGCTTTTACTACTACGGCACCACAGGCGGTGACACTGATGATACATGGAATGAAGATGGAGCACCGGTGGAATGAGATGGCGGGGGAAACCGGAGAACCCGGAGAAAACCCGCCCAGACGCCGCTTCGTCCACCACGAATACCACATGCGGGTCCCTGGGATCGAACCCGGGCCGCCTAGGTGGTAGGCGAGCGCGCTAACCGCTCGGCCACGGCGCCGCCGTATTTCTTCTACTCCCAACATTTCTCCCTCGTCTTCTTCATCTGAATTGTCATTTTCATTATCTCGTGTTAAAACACTGGCAATGGCATGAACACGTAGCACACAAACTTTGCAGTCAACTGTACTCTGGTTTCTCCTTGAAACATAATATAGGGAAGCAGAGATGTTTATTATCGTAACAAATTATTTGCTAAACTGTTTATTGAGGGTAGGCTAGATTTTTACTGAATGCCATCCGTCAAGAACGAATGAGCAGCCTATATGTGAATTCATTCTCCTGATTACCACTCCACAGACATATAATGTAAAGACCTTTATCTTGAAGTTAATAATCATGTTGATCAGTTGCCTACAAATTGGCAATCTTGCTAATACATTGAGTCCTTCCCAACCCATGGTGTTGCTTAAAAATGTTTTCACTCTCTTAAGGGTTCAGAAAGTTACTTCACTCAACTTTCGTCATAAGAATTGTCACTATACTCTTCAGAAGCTTCATTGTTTCTGGAAACACTAAATTCATATTGTTTTCATGGAAGTGCAAGAGCGAAATGACACCCAATGCTTTGCAAAGATCTTCCCTCCAATAAAGAGCCTGTAATTCTGTTATAAGCCTGTTTTTTTTTTCTTTGTTCCCGAAACCTATGATTGTGTTTTAAGTCATTATCTGAAAGTGATTTGCTGAATTTCCCAAAATTTTTAGGTGTACAGAGCAATGCAACAGAAAGTAAAAGTATACTTTGCTGCAAGTAGACCATTGCATATTTGCATCTGAAAGTTTTGTTTTTGAAGCTGGTTTCTCCATAGATCCTTCAATTATTCCAGATGGAAATTCAAACATACTTTCTCTAATTTTAGTGACAGGTACCATAAAGGTGGTTGTGATCTTGTGAACATAGTGTTTCTTTTCTGAATTAGACCAAAAATCATACAAAAATGTAGCATCACTGCATAAAAGAACTCCAGCCAGAACAAAAAAGCTGTTGTCTATAAGAAGTATAATGAACCCAGGTGCTTGAGAGATTGTGTTGTTCAACAAAGGTTTCACAAATGTTTTCAAAATATTCAATGAGACTATTTTTATTTTCATAAGCTGTGTTCACAAATTCAACTCTGGAAATTCCCCTCGTGCAGAGTGGGTACAGATTGTGACATCCTTTTCCTCACAACATCCATTCTATTTGTTGACTGACAGAAAAATGATCCAGTAACTTCAATATCAGACAAAAATATTCTCACTTTCTTAGAGGATGAAGTGGTTTGTTGGATTATTGGGTTGTCCTGGTGGGCATAACAGTGGATACAATTTGCTGCAGAGTAGCGCTCTTTAGTCTTCTTCTGTACACCCCCAACTGACCCACTCATCAATGTTTTTTTTTTTTGTTTTTTTTTGGTAGTGTTTAACGCCCACTTTTACTACTACGGCACTGCAGGCAGTGACACTGATGTTACATGGAGTGAAGATGGAGCACCGGTGGAATGAGATGGCAGGGGAAACTGGAGAACCCGGAGGAAACCCACCCCAGCGCCGCTTTGTCCACCACGAATCCCACATGCAGTTACCTGGGATCGAACCTGGGCCACTTGGTGAGAAGTTAATGGTCTAACCACTAAGCTATGGCATGGCCACTCATCAATGGTGCACCATCACATCCCTGTGCAATTAATTTATGTAGTACTTTATCGATACTAAGTTTTCTAGCACCTTTCATTATGCAAGCTAAGATGTTGTTGGCACATTTGTCATTGAGAGCAAAGAAACCCCAAAAATGTTCACAAATCTGTCCTTTTATTTCACTTCTGAATATGTTATTTGTGCTGCGCAAGATGTATGTTGTCTTGCAAATGAATTGATAGATATCAGTGGCATATATTATGGGCTATCAAAGCTATCACTGAAGCCCATGCCTAATGTAAACTAAACATTAATAAGTAATAATAATAATTGCAATATTAGCCAATTTCCCTCATGAAGACTAAGCCCATCAGATGGAATATGTCTCCTTGTCTATCATTGAACAGAGGAGACAACAGGAGAAATGAAGGAATAAGAACACCAAGTCTTCAGAATCCTTTGTCAGCATTCACACACAAGCATCTCTGAAATGTGTTGTGTGAACAAGGCTGGCTTGGACAGAGTGAAAAGCCAGAAAGGGCATGTTTTTAGTTGTGCGATTGTTATGGTCAACAGCTATATTGGTATTAATATTATTTATTTTCATTGTGTATAGAGTACAAGATATTTGCAAATGCTAATGCTTTGAAATGGAAGAACAATGTGTAGTGAAACAAATAGTGAAATGACCATTCTCGCAGTTGAAATACGAGGATAAATTAGTGACAGTAAAACAGGGAAGACCTACTGCAGCTTTTCCACACTTGCAGTGTGAGCAGAAGTAAAAAAGAAAAAAGAATCCTTACGAAAGGTATTTAATATAAACAATTATGGTAAGTAAGCCCCAGCAGCACAGCCCATGAAGAGCCAAGCCTTACCGTCCAGCCGCTGCGTCCCCCACCTTGGCCCACTACAGGCATCATTGGTGGGGTGCAGTACTGGAGGGTGACACATGGTCAACGTCCCGATCCCTGTCGGCCAGTTATGCAGTCTTCACGACCTGGGGCCGCTACTTTTCCATCAAGTAGCTCCTCAATTGGTCCCCCCAGGACTAACAAGGCTGAGTGCACCCCGTGCCAGACCTCCCAGAGGGGATAAAATCCCCATGCTGGTACCGGGGATCGAACCCGGGTCCTCCGTACCAGAGGCAAAATTATGGTAAGTATATGCTTGTTATTTGCAACTGAGAAGACGCCCTGTAATATGATATGCTTCACAAATTTAGCATATATAATCACACCTTTGGATAAACATAAGAGATCAACAATGCATATAAAATTGTTTACAGAATTAAAAACTTTCGGCACTCAACGGATAGAACATTCATTGAACTATCACATAAAAAATTGCGGACTGTTTGCATACTGAAAATGTTGAAGAAAATAGAAATGTATTGAATAGATTGATACAGTGGTACTTCTTGCTAAATAAGAATGTTCGTTTAGAGGCCATGAAGAAAGTGAGAAGTCATTAAATAAACACAATTACATAGAACTACTACAATCTCTTGCTAATTATGTGGCACTGTCTGCATTTAAAGACAGCTACCGTTTTCAAGGGCGCCTTGGCTCTTATACCTAATGACCTAATCGACTCGTCAGATATTGATAAGGCTACTTTTATTGAACTCATGCTTGATGAAACAACTGATGTCACAAATAAAATTCAACTATGTACTATTCTATGCTATGTAGATGATAAAGGCAATTGCAAAGAACGATTTCTACATTTCACTGATGTGAGTTCTGACTGAACAGCCAGTGGTTTATTTGAATGTGTAAATATGACTATAGATCACTTAGAATGTTCGAAAAATATTGCTGCTCAAACTTTGGATTGTGTTGCAGTAATGGCCGGACATGTTTCTGAACTTCGAAACCGAGTGTCCTGCTGCTATTTTCATCCACTGTTATAGTCACAGACTTTCTCATGCTTTCCCAATCTGTGAATTTGATTGAGGAAACCAGACAATTCTTTGTTTCTCTTAATGGTGTACCTACTTTTTTTTCTTCTCACATTTCACTTCACGTACATTACAAATTGCAAGTTGTATGCCTGAACATTGCAATTTATTATCTTTCCATCTAGTGTAGTACAATTATAATGTATTCATAGTATATTTTATTTATCTTTAATTAATCTAGCACAATAATGCTAATAAAAACATGTATATTTAAGCTAAATGAAGCTAAACATGGAAAAGAAGGAAAATGAAGTTTACAAAACTAAATACAAGCATATAAGCACAAAAATGCCCCGTGTGTTCAAGTGTTCTACCAGGGGGCTTGTCTAATGGAGAGTTAATCAACACCTTATTGTCCGGGTCTGGTAGGCCTAGTTACAATCCCAGCATATACCAGTGAAAGATATTCACCTTCCAGGGTGAATATCAAACTGCACTAACCCTTGAAATATGCCTGGATTTTCATTGTCTTGGCTCTTGTCATGAGCTCTTAGTGCAAGTTCGTGAGTACCACAGAGCTTTATGCAGTCTATAATTCCAGACATGATGAATCTATTTTTGTGCACTTGCTCATGCTGTTTCATAATGTATAGCCTATAACAGGCACTGGCAGGTACATTACTTCAGAGCGGTGGGCAGTAGACAGAGCCAAGAACTTGCTTGCTGACAGCAACCAGTGACATCACAGCAATGGGGGTTCAATGTTTAGCACAGCAATACATGTATATGCCTTCTTGATTAAAATCTTAATGCAGTACTTACTATCAAGGCAACACGAAATATCTCCCCAAATATTCATAGGATGGTCAACAGAATACTAACCAACCAGAAAATAAAACATTTAATATAAGCTGCAGTTTAATTTTCTTGTATTTTATAATGTACATAAGTTATACTTATTCATAATTTCTCATCAGTTAGACCTTTAACTGTTCTAATTGTATTATCTCTCTTGCCTTTTTATATTACAAGATATAATTTTGTTTCTGTTACATTTAAACAGTTCATCATTTTGCTGATTAGGTTACTGTACATATAGGTATAAAATAATTAAATTCATAAAGTTGATAAACAGAGCGAAAGTATTTTGCTGCAAGTGTAACACAGAACTTTGTAATGCTATAAATGTAGAATATTGATTCATTAATAGACTTTCCGGTTAATTTGCTCTGCTGAACAGCTAGTCGTGTCATCAATAAGGCATGCCACTGACATAACCTGAAAGCCACGGCTCTAAGCTAGCAGTGAGCTAGAGCAAGGCTCTATTGGGCAAACCTGCTGATGCCTGGCCTATAAACAATGTTTAATTGAAGACCTATACCAATTTGTCCTAACACTATCAAGTTCATTTCATTCTGCAAGTGCGGCTAATACACTGAATGTTTTTTTCTAAACATTTTAATCGGAATACTAGTTGCCCAATAATCAGAACTACCAAACAGAGAGCAAGAAAAGCAAGAATGCATTGATTTCTTCACATCCGCAAAACCAACTATAGAACCAACATAGAATGATAGAATTTTCTATTATTGTTTCTGTGTTTTGCGCGATATGTACACCCGTGGACAAAAAAGAAGTCATGTCTGGAATGCCAAATTTGTCAAAGTCCTATTCGGCGCAGTGCCTTGTTTACACGAACCACTATGCAGTTGTGTAGTAGCAGCAGCAATAGGTTGTCACAAGTTCCAAATCTTAATATTATAGTACTAACCCATATGATCAATAATCATTACCAAATACATAGCTTTAGCTTCTGTAACTACAAACTATCAATATTAACTAAAAATATTAATGACACGAAACAGGATACAGTTTGGGTTATACAGCATTACTAAACCTGCCACCTTCCATGTGTGTTCACTGTAGCATTGTGGCAAAATGTAGGCTACTCTTATGATGAGGGTCGCAAGTTCGCTTCTCATATGTAGCACATTTTTTTCCTTCTCTTAAGGATGTTGAAACAATGCATAGTGGCTAGTTATTTTAAATATACCTATTTCCTACACAACATTCGTTGAAGTTAATAATATGATAGTTATTATGATGCTCCATTAACGGCTTATTCTACTGAACAATATGCTGCACACAAAAGCATGTAGTGCACTGAGTGGTGTGCAAACGCATTCAGGCAGGCACAGTTCTCTCTCAATGAATCGTACCATGCTTGACAATGGCAGAACGTGCACACAAAGCCATAGCCACAAGGAAGTCACTCTTTGCAGTAGTCAAGTAAAAGGTTTTTCTGCTTGTGAAGCTGCAGCTCGTATTGGAGTTCCTGCATCTACAGCGCAGAGGTGGGTGAGATTATCCAGGGGAGGTTTTGAACACCGTCATGGTTCAGCAAGAGCCAGTGTGAACTCCAGAAATTCATATTTCCCTGGATCAGTTGAAACAGCTCTGTGACATGTAAATGACGCAGGACTTCTTGTGTGAACGGCAGCTAAAAAACATCTGACAGATTGTTTCACCTTGTGTGCGCAGAAGAAAATGCCATCCGCAACTGGAATAATGCGATGTTCTGAGATGAGGTGAGATTTCCTTTCACACGTAAGGGAAAGGTGATTGTCTATCATCCAAAGAGGTCCTGATATGATGCAAAATTTTATCATGGTCACATATCTGTATTGTGTTGGGGCTGGATATCAAGGGACGGTTTAGGTATGCGACAGTTTGACAATACGCTGAAGAGTACGCAGTGCACACTAATATTAGTGTGTACTTGAGAATATTTTGGTTCCCTCTATGAGGATGGGATATCCTGTTGGAATTATTAAATTCGTACAGGATAATTATCCTGTCCAAACATCTCAAAAGGTTTCAAATTGGTTCTCAGAGAGGCAGGATATCAGAGTGGTAGACTGGCCTCCCTGTTCACTGGATTTGAACCCTATTGAGAATGTGTGGGCTGAGGTGAAAAGGAAGCTGTGCTCCAATTTCCCTGTAGCTGGGCGAAGAACAAACTATGGCCTCTAGGCACAAATTCAAGAAGCCTGAGACATTGTAGCTTCTCGTCCACATTACTGAAGGCATTTAATTTTGTGTATACCCCAAAGGTTGAGGGCAGTTTTATGTGCTGAGGTTCATACACCCGATATTAATTATATTTATTTTTGGTGTTTTTGTTTTAGAAGATGATAGGTTATTTACATATATTTTTATTTATTTAACAGGAGTGTCAGTAGAGCAGTTAATGTTTTTGTGTGCATGGATGAGTCAATAACTTTAAAGTTATATTAATACAATATTATGTTCTACATATCCAGTCACAAAATTAAGAAACATAAGACATTGACAAGCGACTCAGGAGTATGCATGGCTTTTAAAAAGCAAAGTATATGAAGCTGAGGCACTGATATCGAGACTGACAACAAAATTGGAGCAGGAAATCAGCTCAATGAAACATAAATCAAACTCCATTTACCTGTTTATTAGATAAATGTAAAACCTTTATAGGTTCCAATCTAAGTAATGGAAATCATTTAACTCTCCTCAATTTCTGGAATTCAAGTTACACCAATTCATGTGGTATCTGCATTGCTGCTTTAAATTGGTATAACTGAATGGTGAGGTTTTCCTTTGCAGACTGCAGTTTGTGTTTACTAGCAAGTTTTGTATCAGGTAGGGGCACAACCCCTTGCTCCCCAGTCAATGTATATCTTGGCAACTTTAAATATTCTCCACCATAGCTGGAATACAAGAAAGTAACACATGGCACAGTGGTAGGAGTCTTGCACCCACAGACAATAGAAAACAATGTTGCGTAATGCACAAACACAAATGATGAAATTGATATGTTGCAACAGTACTAATGTTGAATTGTTGAGCGACTTTTTTGGGGGGCAGGGGGGGTGGTCAGGTGCCCCTGCATCCTCCAACATGGACCTCTATTTAATCTTCCCCCTGCAAGAGATACTACAGGAAAGGATTTAAGCCAGGATGAGATGTATTAGAAAGAAAAATCTCAACTTAAGGAACATGAAATCAGGTGGAACACATGCTATGTTGCAGGGGGAGGGGGTGGGTGTGGGGGGTAGTTTGATATGAGGACTGAAACGTTTAAAATAACTGAACATTACTGAACATTTACAAATGTTTCACTGCATCACACATCAGGTAATTTTATGGGCTGAAGTAATACAAATGAAACATCTTAAGGATATTATTCAGAAAACAATAAATAGGACCAAACCCAACTCACTTCAAAACCTGCTTGAAACTCTAGGGACTCATTCTGAAGATTTAATGTATTGCATTGAAATGGACGCCAAGGGAAAATGATAAAACAATCTTTCTCTCACACATGTACACATTTTATCTCTCACTCACTCAACTTAAATATGCTTCAGGTGTGTATAATAAAATCTACAGTGATATTCTAGGCTTTGTTTTAACAAATTTCTTTCTTCTAAGTTCAATATTCTATACCAAAATTTCAATGCCCTTTCCATAATCTTAACCTTACATGTCATTCTGTTCAGTTCTAACTGTGCTACCTGCCTCACAGTTGCATTTCATGGCTCAAGCATTTCTCTACACAACATCCTATGCATCTCATCTGTAACTTCCCATCCTTGTTATAATCCCCATACTTCTACACCAGTAGCTCCAAGTTTTTAATAAACCTTGAAAAAATAGAAGTAGGTAGTAAATTCATAACTAATTGTTCACCATCAATTAAATTGAAATAGGAATTAATGATACATTATAGGTACAAACTAACGAAGTCAAATTTCTAGCCCTTCTAATAGACAAACACTTAGATTGAAAACCACATATTAACTACATCTGAACTATGCTTTGAGTAACGTGGAAAGATAAAATCTGACTGAAAAATTCAATGCCATAGCTGGGATAAGAACCACAGATCTTCCGGTCTCCATCCTGTTAAAACTTCCTTATGGTTCATGGGAAAAAATGTGAGTCATTTGGAGAATTTAATGTTGTGCTGGCATGTTGCCATGGGAGCTCAGTGGTTAGAGCAACTGGACAGAAACAGCTATATCTGTGGTTCAGATCCTGGCTATAGCATTGAATTTTTCAGTCTGATTCTGCCTTTCCAATCTTAGTTCTATACACAGCTGTGACAGAACAACTAATTGCCATTAGTGCAGCTGTCGCCCCACTGATCCCTCCTCAGGGGTAGTCGTCCCAACCAGCACTGTCATAACGGGCCAGACGTTCAAAGTGTACCACCAGCTTCTTGCCTTGGGGTAGCACCTGGATGCAGTAGATTGCATCACTGAGACTGACAACTACATCCTTCACCATGTGGCATGGTCCTTACCATGGTCGTTGGATATTCAGATCCTTGGAGTTGCTGTTCACACTGCCTTCCAGGGTGCTAAGACGTTTTCCGTCTTCCAGGGCATTTAACCCATTGGCTGTGATTTCCCACTGACCAGTTACCTGTCAATCTTCAATCACCAACAGCACCATTTTCATCTTGGTCATTTCTGTTTTCATCTTTTCCATTCCAGAACTCATTTCAGTCTTAATTTCTTAAGTTCACTGTTGTTATTTAGCCTCCCATCTTGCCCATTCCAAATTTCATTTCTTCCATTCTGGCATTTATGCTTTTCAATCCGGACTCCATCTGCTGCATTCCAGATTTCATCTCTGCTATACTAGCCAGCAGTTCGTCAAGCACTGCCTCCATTGTGGTTTTCGAATCCCACTTCTGACACCAATGTGACAAATGACAAAATTTGGTTACTTTTTTCATAACTTTTATTTCTTTAAAACTGAATCACAAAGCACAGTTCTCTGTTTTCTAATTAACACAATTTGCAATTTGTCATTACTTTGCACAAATACTGCTCACTGCACACAACCAGAAACTGAATCAACATATCTGTCCGACTTGCTTATATAGTCTTTGTAACTTCTCAAACTTCTGGAATCCCTTTGTTCTGAGCATTGCTTAGCAATGTAATAGTGAGGTGGCTGACCTTGAGCTCACTTTGATGTGTGGCGAGTGCAACATTCTTCTTCTTCTTATTATTATTATTATTACTAAGTCATTTCATGTGATAATGTTGCAAATTTTGTGGTAAATAAATTATCATCAAGGATTTGGAAAGCATGGCAGAATAGAAGTTTTGTATATAAGAGCATTAATAAACTTGAAAGGAATTGTAATTTATTGTTTATATTGTTAAGATCAATAAATGTTAGCTTTTTGCTTCATGTAGAAAATAGTTTTGTACATTACATATTTTACATGTAAATTATGCATGACACAAACAGGTCATTTATTTGCCCAACCCTGGCGAGACATTAACACATTCTCACATCAACACAACTGCTCTAAATGAAACTCAAAGGAGTCTAAAGCCAACCCCACCCACCCCCACCCCACCCCACCCCACACACACACACACACACACACACACACACACACACACACACACACACACACCTATCCCTACCCTATCACAGCCCCTCAATCTCGGGAGACTTTCTCATGGTTGGAATTCAGTATGTATTCGCATGTTGCAGTTATATAAATTAAGAGACAGAATAAATATATTCTAGCATCATCCAGGAAGAAGAATGGACGATGCCACAGAAATAACAGAAAACTGAAAAGTAAAAACAAAGTATTGTTTCAGCCTTCATTTCATATGCTAAATGGGGAGTATGAATCTAGTAGTGGAGGTGACTGGACATACAGTGAAGGAAGCACTCGCAGTTGAGGGGAAAATGGAGTTAAGCGAAGGTCAGATAAATGAAAGTTTTAGTAAGAGATAAAGGGCAGGTAGAGATTAAGACAAGAGTGGATGAAACACAACAGGGGAAACAAAGAGATGGAAACGTTGAAATTGGAAATTCAAAATTAAAAAGAACATTGGAATGAATGAAAGGCAAAAGCAGAAGACACAACTTGGTGATTTCAGGAGTTGAAGAAAAATGTGGAGAGGGAGTTTATCAGGATTTAAGAGATCTACTAGTGAACAGATTAGAATGGTAAAACACCAGAGAAAAGAAATATTCTTGTGAAGTTCTCAAACATGCAAATGGCTACAGAACTACTAAAACAGGCAAAAAGATTGAGAGGATCAGCTATTTACATCAACAAAGACAATGTATGCACAAAGAGTGCAAGTGAAGGGGTTAATTGATCAGACACGACAAAGAAGAAATGAAGGTATACATTAAAAACTACAAGCTGCACACAGTTGACCAGGCAGCAGAGAGGAAAAATGAACCAAATGACGGGCAGAGACAGGAATAGCTGTCACTGAACCAAGAAAGGTGGGTAAATG
Organism: Tenodera sinensis; assembly: GCA_030765045.1. Lineage (NCBI taxonomy): Eukaryota > Metazoa > Arthropoda > Insecta > Mantodea > Mantidae > Tenodera > Tenodera sinensis. The sequence goes on from CM060964.1 coordinate 62,350,734, forward strand.
ATAATGCAGTAGCAGCCCAGAAGTGAGCCTGCTGCATTGTTTTGTGAATGGACGACTATTCAGGATTTTTGCAGCATGCAAAGATCCAGTAACAAGTGCAACATTAAGGTCAAGTGCGGGCAAAAGGCAAGGTGGGAGATAACAGTGGACAGTCAGGAGGAAGCGAAGAAAAGAGTAAACTTAATAATACCTTGAGAAAACATGGCAGATGAAATAACTAATTGGTCAAAGATGGTGAGGAGGAAAATGAGAAATAGGAGAGAGGGAGAGAGATAGAGATAGAGAGAGAGAGAGATTTCACCGAGGGTAAAAAGGCTAAGAAAATTGTTGGATAATCTGTAAATGAGGGAGTAGAGGGTGAAAGTGAAGTTATAGCAAAGTAGTGAAATTGGGATGGTGAAGGTCAGTGAGGTTGTAACATAAATCAATTAATAAGAGTTATAAAAGTGGAGCTGATAAGAAAAGTTTTGAATGAGTATGAGAGAATAAATATGAGAAATGAAATAAACCAGGAAAAAGAAATTAAAGGGGAGGGTGGGAGCAGGATAAGATTACTGAAAGGGCAGAAAGCAAACATTCACAAATTAAACATGTGTAATGTGTAAATCATTCATTGATATACTAACAAATCTTCTTAATATTGTGCATGAATGTCTTAATTGATGACAAGTGCAAACCTATCCTGTAAAAAACATTGCAGCTCTGAATCACTGACCTCAGTATCAGAATAATCTGGGCAGTTCAACCAAGTGCTGGGTATCTGTGTCCAAAGTTACAAAGTTTAATTCTGGCTAAGACTGATTGAACTTTAATGTGGTTATACACGACAGCCTCACATCAGTCTAGTTCCCGGTGTGTAATACAAAATAGCTCTTTTAGGACAAAATTCTGGCAAACAGAGTTTAGGTATGACCCTGGCAACAACCTATTTTATTACTTCAAATGCAAGAATGTACGTAATTTTGCATTTTTCCAGACTGTAAAGTCATCTTGTGGCTCTTTTAAGTTTCACATATTAACAAGCTCCTCGTTCTAAAGTGCATAAAGATGCAGAAGAAAATTTCAAATTAAAGATAATAGAGAATGCTAATTTAATATAAGCCGAGAATTCCTGTATTTGGTCATGTATTAAGAATTTTAACTAGGGCAGCATGAAGCACCACTTAAATATTATTCTTTTAATACCGCTGCATAGCATATGTGTTTTCTATTCGGCACTGAAAAATGTTGGAATACTTCTAACAAATTTAATTATTTTTAAAATTATATTATCCACATATACAGGATGGAAGGTACTTGAAGCACCAAATTAAAAGTAGAATATCCATATACTGAAGAGACAGTTTGTTTTTCTTGTATTCGTAGTATTTTAAAAAAACTGCTAAAATTTGACAACACTGTGATTCAGTGACATTAGCGCATGCTCCTTGTACTGTAAGTTGAGCGCCCTTAAACCAAATCCAAATCCAAAATGTACTGTAAGCAATTCTGATGTGGCAAAATAAACAGAGCTCCACAGTAGGTGTTCAAGCCCAGTACCTTCATGTCACTTGACAAAATACACTTCAAGCTTTGCAATGTCATAATAAATGTGGATAGTATTGTTCTCCATCTATCTTTCACATAGCATACTTGGAAAGAAATGTAAAATTTGTTTCTTAAAGTACAGCTACTATAATTTGAATTGTTAATACCTAATTTTAATTTTTTAAATAATGAATGTAACACATTAGTAACTTTATGTAATGAACTAATTGAAAATAATAAATTCCAAATGATGTCTTCACTGCTTACCCCACACTTTGCTCTGCTTCTCCATAAATCACAATCATGTCTAAGTATTCCTTTTGTGTAGGACTCTGTTGTACACTCTGTCACTGGACTGTCGAGCGATTCAAAATGCTTTCATTTGCCTGCATTTACTTATAGGCAGTGGTGATATTGTCATGTCCTACCCCCTTCTTACAATGTGGTGTGCTGACAAGCACAATGGTTTGTAGTGCAAGTTTGCAAGTTTATCCGAAGAACAAGGTTTAATGTAACATTTCAATCTTAATTTCTGAATAAACTCCTAAACCTTGAGAAAGTGACATTAGATAAAATTTATTCTGAAAATGTATAAAATTTTATATCTGAAGTAATGAGCTCTTCATTCTGAGCCATTAATGTGCTGGGTTATTCCAAAACTGTGGCAGAGATAATTGTTACACTCATCTTGTAGAACATTCTCTTAATTTATGACGCATCAAGAAGATACCTTTAACCATGTATGGTTGGAAGAATAACACTACTAACTACTTTTCTAAAGATGTTCTTATCACCTACATATGACACAAAAATAAACATAAAACAGATACCTCATAACACAGGCACTAGTTTCCTTCAGAAATTCCTGGTAAATTGAGAACACATTCATTTATTCCCAGGTTTGCTATAACTCACTGTCTCTCTCACATGGTACCTTAGCTTAAAAATGAAGGGGAAGGCATGAGCTGCTCAATCTGGATCTCAATAAACAAAATCTGCTATCTTTTGTGATAGTTTTACATAACTACTGAAAAGTATTATTCATTACTCTTAACATTGCATAAATATCTCCTAAATAGGAACAGAAAGAACTGAAAATGGCAGCAACAAAATATCCAAGCTAGAATGGAACCGATTACTGCATCTCAAACCAGTCACTTACTGTTCTAAATATTCTTTTTTTCAGTGTGATGAAACATACATATTAACTAAAGAAATGTCAAAGATTTCTATGGCTTTTTTTATTCATCAAATAATTAACACGTTTTTACTAGTGTAAAATATTAAAGCATAATCTGCAAAACAGAAGCTAAAACAATTGCATCCAAAACTATGTACACTGCTTCATACTTTCAATTTGTCTTAACCTTTGGGTCTCATGAGAATAACTATTACCACAATGTGTATGTATATGTACAAAGTGGGATGAATCACTCTAAAACTGAGCTATCTATGAAAATTGCATAAAGTGAAATATTGGAGCACTGATTCTACATGTGTATACATGCAATGTTTTGGAAGAGATTCCAATGTCATTGGTTCTTCTACAATAGCCGGTACAACATAAAACAATAATTATAACCAAAGGAAGAGAATTATATAATACTTTATCTTTAATAGGTACAGGTTGAAGGAGCAGAAATGCATTCTTAATACTTATGCTTGGCTCTTTCAGGTTTAACTGTGTAAATGATAAATGCAAATGTAGGTAGTATGTCAAGTTTTTGCGCTTAAACTAGTCTTATATGCATTGCAGTTTTTAAAAATTAAGTAAAAGCTTTGCAAATGACATGTGTTCTGAATTTAGATGGTTCACACTAATTATTTTCAAATTTTTATTTATTTATAGGAATACAAAGTTATTTTCACTCCCAGGTTTTTGGGATGGATATAAAATTAAGCAGTGTAAAACAATAAATTAACCATAAAGCTCATACCATCTGTATATTAAAAATACTAACTCAAAATACAAAATAAATTTTCCTATGCATGATTTCCACTGAAAAAGCTGCCATTTAACATATACACCATATGCTTATGCCAAACTGTCTCATAGGAACATAAAATATACCTGTTCAGCAATCTGTATTATTATTATTTGTAACGAAAGAAAACAAGCAGATAAAAAGAATTTGCTCTTTTGACTACTATTCACCCCAATTCATAATAATGACACAGAGGGTAATGGTTTTGAAACACATATGATAAGAAGATGGGGTGCATTTTGACTTGATAAATGTTTTAAAAAGTTCAGTCAACAAAAATAAAAATTATAGTAATAGTAATATAAATAATACATAACAACAATAATAATAGTACTATAAATTCTTTTATAATGCTCAAAATATTGGAATGTTTCTCCATATATGCATACACTACTACTAAATATATTTTATTTAAACATTTTTTCATTTGAGCCTTGGCTATACAATCTTACCTTCTGCATATACTTTCACAGAAAACAAAAGAGAGAGAGAAAAAAAGCATCAAGGCAAAGAAAAATGTTATTTAACTGTGTGAGTAACAACAGTTGACCATCAAATTAACAGTATTTTTCAAAACTTTATATATAAAAACTTCTTTTACATTATCACAAAAATGCTATCCATGAATGAACATTACATGAAAGATGTATTATATTTATCCTATTTGTAACATAAGTATATCTATTTTGCTCCCATAATAATTTTAACAAATTAAATTATTAGCTAATAATAATAATAATAATAATAATAATAATAATAATAATAATAATAATAATAATAATAATAATTAATAATAATAATAATGATGATGATGATGAAAATAGAACATTCCTGATATTACAAAATGTTTCCAAATTATATTAGATATCAAAATTCTAACCTCAAGATGTAACTGCTATGTGAATTTAAAGCACAGCAAAAATGAAACGGATGAATTTATGACTTGTTTCTATGCTCTGAAATCTTATTATTGAATTATTTTAGAGTTCCATTGTGTACATAAACTATGCAAAATTATGTAACATTACTCATAAATAATATTTTATTCTATTTAATCCTGCATAATTGTTCATACTCTATATCTAGTAGAGATCAGTGTTTAAAAACATTTGTATGAGAATATGAACATAAAAACAAACTACACTTAGGAACATTCATTATAGTTGTAGATTTGTATTGCTTTTTGTAGTTTTAAATTAAATTGTCACTGCAAGTGCACAGCATTAGTGCTTATGATACAAACTAGAGTAAGAACAATGCTCAATACTCTAAGAGGGTGGAAGAAGAACTGTCAGTTGAACATTATCTTGAGGTTTTGAAAAATCTTTTTATATTTCTTTCTTTCCTGACCCTTTTTTTTAAATAATGCCTTTTTACTTAGTTCAAAATTTCAGAATTAAACAGCTGCTTACTGATTCAAGTATATTTATGCTATGTTTATGCTGTTGAGAATGCAAATTCCCATAAGCACATTTTTAACACTTTGAGCCCGGCAGTGTCAGCTTGTGCTAGCAGTGAAAAGATTACACTATGAATAGGAAAAGTGAACCGTCTTAATGACCTGTTTTGTCACTGTTCACAATAAAAGGTACAAGTAATTACCATATCATCTTATTGCATGGTGCCACCAGCTGGAAACCACCAACTAATTTATCTTATTTGTTAGAAATCTGAGCTCATAGTATTTAAATATATATGCGCATCTGTCATAAAAATTGCACACCTTTTATATGTTAAGCCATAATTTATGTGCTCATAGCTGCCCTTTCCCTAACATATAAAAGCAGGTACTGATGTAAATAATATATATGCTCTGTGGGTGGTGTTTAAAAATGATCAGATTTTGCACACAATCAAGCACTATGGTTCTGATTTTGACAATATCATGGGTGTGAAAACTGTGAGCAATCTGATCCTTGTAAAGTTACATGGTTCTTTGAACCACTCAATATGAGTCAAGACCATTAAGAACAGTTTGTAAAACACACAAAGTTACATCAGAAACATTCAACACTTTTAGCTGTAAAACACTAATGCTTGGACACATTAAAAGAGGTATAATCAAGCTGAAACATTTACTTAATGCTTGGGGTTATGAGCATTTCTTTGCATTCCAATTAATGTTAACTTCTTCCCAGCAGCAGCCTTTTCAATGCACATTAACATACCACTCCCCCTTCCCTTCTTCTCCTAGAAACAAATTCTGTTAGTTATACTACTTCCTCTTCTGCAAAATATTTTCTGGAGTTAGGATACAGATTAATAAAACATGCAAATAGCTGCAAATGTTGCTAGAAAGCTGAAGTTTTATTCTTTGTAAAACACAATTTTAATTTTTCTAACAACTTTCATATATTCATTATTCAAATCAGTGTAAATCCTTGCCAGCACAGATGCAGTAAGCTTTTTTGAACTGCTCTAGACTCAAAGTGTTATATAGCTTAAGGATGAAAATTAATATATTCAGAAGCAGCATAGCTTCCCTTGCAACTTAAAGAATATTTACTGAAAATAAATTATGGAAAAATGAAAATGAATTGCAAAATATAAAACTGACAATGTTTTAAGATGATAAATGCAACTGATGATTCTATTTTCTATGTACATGATTTGTTTTTATTTACCAAGATATTATGTTAACACTTCTTCCAAACACAGAGAAATCCAATGCTCACTTAAAATGTTAGTAATGATAAAATTTTTGGGAACAAGCATAAACTACAGCCTTATTTACTAATTTTTTGTACTCTATGAATGACACAATGCATTATCATATCCCCCAAAAATAATGTTTGAATTAGCTTGTAAAATGCCAACTAGTATGTAACAAAATCCTTTCACAGTTGATGCATTACATTGCCTTATGAATGATGCTGTTGATTACATATTTCACGAAGTAGGAAAGTTTGCTGAAAAAGCAAAACATTTTGCAATGAGCAGAAAGGGTAATGACTTCCCCCTCTCCTTTTGTCTCATTCCATAAATGTGAAGTAGTGGTAATCAGTGGGAGACTTTTATTATATAAGAAAGTAAATGGAAAAAGGAGAAAAACAGGATACCAAATATATTTTGTTAAGGAAAGAGAGAATAAGTGGATTTACTGAAAATATTCTTAGAAATGTTAACAAATACTTACATCTTAGTACATTTACTAATATGACCCATTTGTTGGACTGAATGTTCAGGTGTAGTTCTTTATTTGTGATGCCTTCTAACCAAGTGAACATATAAAAATATTGTTGATTTAGGCATATATGTATAGGTACAAATCTTTGTAGCTCTGCAAAAAGGACTGCTTACCTCAAACTGTTTGTAAACAAATATTCTCCTTAACTGATCCCAAAGCAAGGTCTAGAATCTTAAGACAGATATTGATACAAAACTCTTGGGTGCCGTGTTTCACATTAAATGCACTTTGAGGTTTAACAGATTCATTCAAGTTTTAGGTACTGTAGTATCAAATATTTTAAAAAAGGGGGAAAAATATTCAAGTTGTTTGTAGCACTGCTAAGTCTGAAGTTGCCTATGTCTAGTGTACTGTGTAGCATATGCACCAGGTTGGGTTGGAAAAAAAACCTCTTTTTTGTAAATTAAAAATATATAGGCTAAAAGAGTTGTACTGTACAAAGAAATGATACAAAAAGTATCAGTAAAATAAACTGATGTCTTACTGGATTGCAGCTGCTTCAAAGATTAAAATTCAAATGTAGGAAAGTAATAATCAGAACAATAATCATGTTCTAAACAATATTTATGGCTTATTCTTTATGGAGACTCAGAGTAGATCTTTGGAACTCATATGAGAACAGATGTGCTCTGCATTGTTATGCCTTGGGTTCTAGAACCACTTTCTCTGCAACACAGAGGAAGTTGTTTTCCACTCACAAGAGATTCACCTGACTTTGAACTCTCAGAGCTCCTGAAAACATGCTTATAATGTACCATGAGTCTCAGATTGATATGGAACAGAAGAATGGGTGGCCTACTTGGGCATAGTGACAGCCTCAGATTTGGGTACTATTCTGCAGTCACAGCAGTTGATGCCTCATGAAAACTATGTGCTTTCTGTCGCATACCATCGAGCAGTCTCCTCACACAAAGAACAAATTGGTGAATATGTTTTAGAAGGGTAACAATATAACAGTAAATAAGCTTATGGCACTCTAACCAATGGATTCAAATTAGATGACATTCATAATAGCTTTTTCATCTTGATCAGCTGCATGTTTTAATGGAGGCAATACACATGCACGAGAGGGTCTTTATGGTTGTCAATGCTGTACGCCTCATACTATCTGACAGACTGTTGCTCACGTACAGCAATTACACTGAGTGAGATTGAAGTCAATAGTCAAATATAACCTGCAGTAACATCCATAAAAATGACAGACTGTAGGGGCAGCACCTTAATAGATCCTGCCTGAGATAGGAGATTTTGCAAATGGTTTGCTTATGATGCAGTACCCTGTGTTCAATATACAGTTGAACCTTCTTTATACATAACCCAGTTCTACATAATTCACATTTATACATACATTTTTGTAGGTCCCGGCAAAATGTAATTTAGAAACGTGGTAATAAAACCTTAGTTATACGTAATTCACAGTGATACATATTAAAGTTCAGTGAAATACACCTGAGTTTTACGTAATTATAATGAGCATATGGCATACGTTATCTTAAAAGAAACTCGAGGTGTATTTCCTTATCTCTGTTGATACAGCGCGACAATGTCATAGCAACAAATGAGAAGTAAACAAATATTTTCGGTATCTGGTGTTTACTATTGAACAGCGGTTTTCTCTTTCAGTTCTCACTTACTTTTAATCAGCCATAGAAATCAGAAAATAAAATGCACACGAGAGGTGGAACTTAATCATCAGTAACAAAATGAGATGTACACACTTAATGCAAGAAAAGTGAAACAAGCCAAATTAACTATCTTTAAAGGACGACCAAGTTCAAAATAATGTTTTCTTCATACATATCTTTGTTGTTTGTATAATTTTACATAGGGGCTCTAATGACCTAGCTGTCGACGGACCCTTAAACCCCAATCAATCAATCAATCAATCAATCAATCAATCAATCAATCAATCAATCAATCAATCAATCAATCAATCAATCAATCAATAATTTTACATATGTAGAATCACTGTATTGCTTTTTTAAAAAAAATATGATGCATTATCAAAATCTCAGTTGTAATTCTGAGTTATAAGTAATCTTCTCTCTTCCCCTTGACATAGGCATAGAGCAGGTTCAACTGTATATTAAAAATTGATCGTATTTGACTTAATTACAATTTTTGATGATTTTAAGTAAAATAAAAATGTGTTTAATTTAAAAGGTGAGTTAATTAATAACACTGTTAATTAATAACACTGAACAACACTTACAACATATTTTTCCGGGACGCGTTTCGAAGGTAACCTTCGAAACGCGTCCCGGAAAAATATGTTGTAAGTGTTGTTCAGTGTTATTAATTAACTCACCTTTTAAATTAAATTAATTACAACACTGTTTTCAAACTTCTATGAAAGGAAGATAACAATGTGTTATTTATTTAGATTGTCTGTTTTTTTTTGTTTTTTGAATTAACGTCCTCCAACATTGCGTCTAATGAGACGAATGAATGAAATGAATTGGGTGAAATGATGCTCAAATGAGCCCAAGGTTCATGGAGCTTTAAGTTACCCGACATTCGTCTTCTCAGGGTAGGGAAAACCTCGGAAAAAAACCTTACCCGGATAACTTACCCTAAGCGAGATTCGAACTCGCGACCTCTTGAACATGAGGCAGACACGCTAACCATCACGCTACCGAGGCAGGCAGGGTCTGTGGTTCAAATACTGGCTGTGGCATTGAATTTTTCAGTTCCGATTCTACCTCTCAATGTGTTATTTGCTACTGAGGTTGATATGGAAGATGTTGGCAAATTTGTAGGACAGATGAGTATAATTGTAAGTGATGGTAGCATCAACCACCGCAATTAAAAAAAATTATTTTGTTGTTTAACGACGCTGTTAATTGCCAGGATCACATCAGCGTCACTGGTGTGCCGGAATTTTGTCCTGCAGGAGTTCTTTTACATGCCAGTAAATCTACTGACATGGAGCTGTTGTTTTTAAGCACACTTAAAAACCATTGGTCTGGGCCAGATTTGAACCCGCGACCTTGGGATCAGTAGGCCAGCGTCTAACCAACTGAGCCACCCAGACCGACCCAACCACCGCAATGAATACCATTATGCTGACTGCAATCCTCATTGCTGAAAAGAGTAGCAGCTCCAAGGTCAGCTGTCAGCATTTGGAGGGCATAATGAATGACCAAATCATTGGCCCTATATAATTAAGGGGAAGGTCACTGCTGCATTGACAAGAACTCTAGTTGTATGAACAGGACAACAGTGGAGGTTCTTCTCTTGCAGAGTTTGGTTGCTGGGCATCATGGGGTACATTAATCTCATGGATGTGGTCAAAATATTAGAGGTAAGTTATGGCATCCACATGTGGAAACAATCAGTCAAGAATATTATTTCCAAGCATGTTATGTGGCATAACTTGCAAATACAACAGGAATGATCCAGAAATGCTTGTTATACTAAGTAGGTATAAAGAGGCTGAAGGAGAGGCAGGGTATGTACACAAGCTGACTGTTTCCGTACTCCCAAGCAACATGAATGTTCAAGTGAATGTGAAGATAGAAAACATCTCCACTTAAAATTTCAAGGCCATTTGTATTAGAATTGTTTATATAAATCAATATTTTACAAAGAAAGAAAGGGGTGAATTGGGGGGGGGGGGCAGGGAAGCACAAGACTGTTGCAATAAGCTTAGCGAAAGAGATAATGACAATCACATACTCATATCATTTTAAAATGTAATAAGTTTGGCTTTTGAGACTGAATTGCTTGAATGCATAAGTGCCCTTAAATGTGAAGAAGTGACCTTAATGAGTTGTGTGTGTACTGTTTTGTACCACTCCACTTTGACTTTCTCAGGGTTGGGTGAGTAAATTACTGTATATATTTTACACATCATTTACATGTAAAATATGTAATGTAGAAAACTGTTTTCTACACAAAATAAAAACTAACAATTGGTTGACTTGGACAATCTAAACATCAAGTGCTACATTTTTTTTTTAAGTTTACTGATGTGGCATAGGTACACAAACTATATTCAGACATGCTTTTCAGCTCTTTGATTATTAGTCATTTACTACACATAATTTGGAACATTATTGTATTACAGGAATAAAATTTACTTTGAAGTGTTATAGTACATATAAAAAAGACCATCATTTATTGGTTTGAAATAAATTCACTCATTCACTTTATTCTATGCAGCAAATTGTGTTTACATAAGAATTTGGTCCCTGTTGGGTTTCAAAACATACCTTTTCACTTCAACATTTTATGATTGTGTGAATTTAAAAAGTTAAAAGCTATTTAACAATTCTCATTATTTAGTCAATCTTCACACACTTAAGCTTTAATTTTAAGTGAGTTATGAACAATTACTAATTTCTTTGACTTTTCAAATGAAAGACAATTTGTTAACATTATGAACAAAAGACTACTTAGAAAGTATTCCCTCCAGGTGTGCAAAGCTGAAATGTACAGTTAATTAGCCAAATCTACTAGCTTTGAATGGTGCCTTTTAGTGAAGAACCACAATGCTTTTGTGGATTTAATACCCTTGCCCAAAAGTTTACCAAATATGCATGCTTCTTTTTTAAACTTTTGAAAGCTGACAAGATCTTCTGAAAGCAAGGTTTCAAATATAAATCCTTTCAGTTGATCATGATATTCTACATTGAGATTCTGGCTGTTGTATTGTCATTTAGAGACTGTTCTCAACAAGTTGTAGCTTGAATGTTACAAATAGAAGCACTATTAACAGTGAAGTATTCTCCATGTTTGAGGTTATTTTGACTCACTTTTTTGCACTCACCTTCACTTAAATTGTTTTAAAGAACAGGAAACGTTTTCAAGACCAATTCGGTCCCATCATCAGCCGTTGGGTGACTGACGCTATCTTCTTGTTCCTCCTCTCTGCTACTATCATCCTGCTGCCATCTGGTGTTAGGGACACAGAGCTTTAACACTTCATTTAAAGATGGGATTTCAAAGTTAATCACTTTATTGTTATTTTTGTTTATGTAAAGTTTTTCCCAAATGTGCAGTTCTATTGGTGAATTTAGAGATTTTAACAATTTTATGTTGAGGCCAATGTTGTGGTTTTCATTCCAAAAGTGGTGTTTTTTTTTGTAGTGTTTAATGCCATCTTTTATTACTATGGTACCACAGGCGGTGACACTGATGATACATTGAATGAAGATGGAGCACCAGTGGAAGGAGATGGCAGGGGAAACCGGAGAACCCGGAGGAAACCTGCCCCAATGCCGCTTCGTCCACCACGAATCCCACATGTGGTTGCCTGGGATCCAACCTGGATTTCTTAGGTGAGAAGCGACTGGTCTAACCACTCGGCTATGGTGCGGCTGGCCCAAAAGTGGTGCGCCACAGCAGACTTTTCCATTTGTTTTAACTTTATGTTCCTCTGATGTTCCTGTCGGTCTGGGTGGCTCAGTTGGTTAGACGCTGGCCTACTGATCCCAAGGTCACGGGTTCAAACCCGGCCCAGGCCGATGGTTTTTAAGTGTGCTTAAAAACGACAGCTCCATGTCAGTGGATTTACTGGCATGTAAAAGAACTCCTGCGGGACGAAATTCTGGCACACCGGCGACGCTGATGTGATCCTGGCAATTGACAGAGTCGTTAAAGAACAAAATATTATTAAAATTCTGATGTTCCTTTAGTCCGATATCCAAATTTTTTTTTGTTTTTCCTATATAGCTTTCCTCATAACTATTGCAGTCAATTTGGTAAATTCCAGATTTTAGATTGTAAAGGATGGTATTGTTAAGTGGCTTGTTCAGCAGGTTTTTTAAACTGTATGCCAGATTTATGTTTAGCTTTTTGAAGATTCTTTCAAATTTCCTGAAGGCCCAGAGATGATAGGTGAATTTTCTAAATTTCCAGTTGTTATTTGTGAGTGGTGTTAACACAGTGGTTTGCAGAATTATCTTGAGCTTTTCTGCATTTTTTGACATGTTCCTAATGGTGGCTGGGTTGAATCCATTTAGTACTGCTGTTTCTTGTATATAATGTTGCTCTTACAGAAATTCCTCTTTACTTAAAGGGTCATTATACAATCGGTGAATTAAGCTTCTAAATACTGCTAGTTGGTGTGAAACTGGGTGGCAACTATTTTTCTTTATGTAATTATCCACACATAGTTGCAAACCAGTTTCACACCAACTAGCAGTATTTAGAAGCTTAATTCACCGATTATATAATGTCCCTTTAAGTTAAGAGAACTTTATGAAAGAGCAACATCATATACAAGAAACAGCAGTACTAAATGGATTCAACCCAGCCACCATTAGGAACATGTCAAAAAATGCAGAAAAGCTCAAGATAATTTTGCAAACCACTACGTTAACACCACTCACAAATAACAACTGGAAATTTAGAAAATTCACCTATCATCTCTGGGCCTTCAGGAAATTTGAAAGAATCTTCAAAAAGCTAAACATAAAACTGGCACCACAAAACAAATACAGTTTAAAAAATCTGCTGAACAAGCCACTTAACAATACCATCCCTTACAATCTAAAATCTGGAATTTACCAAATCGACTGCAATAGTTATGAGGAAAGCTATATAGGAAAAACAAAAAGAAATTTGGATAACAGACTAAAGGAACATCAGAGGAACATAGAATTAAAACAAACGGAAAAGTCTGCTGTGGCACACAACTTCTGGAATAAAAACCACAACATTGGCCTCAATATAAAATTGTTAAAATCTCTAAATTCACCCATAGAACTGCACATTTGGGAAAAAATTTACATAATAAAAAACAACAATAAAGTGATTAACTTTGAAATCACTTTAAATGAAGTGTTAAAGTTCTACATCCCTAACATCAGATGGCAGCAGGACCATAGTAGCAGAGAGGAGGAACAAGAAGATAGCGTCAGTCACCCAATGGCTGATGATGGGACCGAATGGTCTTGAAAACGTTTTCCGTTTTTTAAAACAATTTAAGTGAAGATGAGTGTTAAAAGTGACTCAAAATGACCTCAAACAAGTTGTAGCTTGTCTGCATGACCATCAGGCAATTGTAGAACTATCCATAATTTTGCTGCATCATACAGACTACTTTCCAGCTTCTGACAAGTGTTGATGAGCTGGTTGGCAGGATCTAAGGGTGTAACCATTTCATTTCCTTATGAAAGAAGTTTTACTTCAAATAAGAGTGATTTTATTGATGTTACAAAGTTATTGAATTCATCACTAGCTTTTACTTTACACACTGTTGTGAAGTTTCTTCAGTGACAAACATCTCACTGACAGCACCGAGGTGTCCATGGTAAAACTAACTAGAACCACCATTAGATAGAACATTGCTGCTCCAGATCTGAGTTTTTTAATGCTTTCAGTATTTGATTTACATTTCATGAAATGTCATCAAATATCAGCACAGAGTGCTGAACTGCAAGTGCTGCTTTGTAGGTCCACCATCATATTTGATTGACTGTGTGATGTAGAATAGGAAGAGTGAGTGAGTGGGGTTTAAGGACCCAACAACAGCATGGTCATTTGGGCTTGAGAATAGGAACATGCTGAAAGTATTGACTCTTGGATGCTTCTGCAACTGCAGATTCTTCTATGAGCCTGAAGGTGTTCTTTTGCTGTGCTGTTTGGTATCACTTCACAAATGCGACATTTAGCCAGTTTATTCTCAAGTTTCACACAAACAAAATTAAGTACTCTGTAAAATTTGATAATTCTTCTGCCATAATTATTCATAACTAAGACACTTTGTCAGCAAAGAAAAACTGATATTAATATTTACAATCTACTAACTTGCTGAATCTATTCAGTTAAGGCAGTTTGAAATTATACACACTCAGTTTTGAGAAAGAAAGCTCTATACTGTTCTCTTTTCTGACACTTTAAATTTCGACTTGATTGAACAAGTCTCTAGAGAGGAAAAAACCTATAAAAAGTTTCAGAATTGTTTCCAAAATAACCTTGAATTCTCTCTTTTTCAGTAGGAAGCAATGCTTCGATCAGCATCTCAGTCAATGCATAAGAATGGTTTCATGACTCGGTTACAGTTTAGAGCATGATGCATCAATGATCACTCCATTACACTTCCTTATACAGCAGTTATTAACATATGTATTACGAAAGCTGTAGGCCAATACAGTATTTCAAGAACATCACCACAAGCAAGCAGTAACTAGAACCCTATGTGGAAAGATTTTAGTTCTTAAATGTGAAATTAGTTGCACAAACAAGTGTTTTTAGAGCTTTTCTACATATTTTACATGTATTGCATTAGTTATACATATTTTACTGTAATGTAAACAAACTTTTTTGTGTGTTAAGGTCCAACCCTGGACCATCTAATAGAAATCCTGCACCCACACTTTTGAGTAGTACCTAAGGTACCATCATTACTTTAAGCACAGATTTTTGGATATTGATGATGGAAAATGTTTAGCTATAATCATGGCATTCAAATATGCACATCTTTAGACTTCCTTCCTTCCTTAGATTTTGCAGAAGAAAAGGATTGTTCAAATATATTTAAAGTGCACAGTTTTGCAAGAAAAGACTCAGACCACTATTTTGCTGACGAGTAGTTTATACTCTAAGCAAATCTTTGCATGGTTCTGAGCATTTTTAAGTGTATTGCTTGTCAGAGGAGATAAAGAATAAGGGAAAGGGGACAGCCAAAACTGCTATTGCAGTATGTTCAGACATGGTGTTTTCCTCATTGGTATTGTAATTTTCAAGCAATAACAGTAGTTTGCCTGTTCAGGATCAGACACAGATAAAAACACAGTTTAGAGATAACTTGAAGTGTTTGATCTAAAAAACTGAGCCCTTTTTAACATTTTTTTTTCACTTAGCTTTCTGCTGTAACAGTGTAGAAAACTTTATGTACTGTCATTCTCCATACATTGCATTTTATTTATTATATTCAGTGGATGTTAGAATATTTTACACTTCATTAACATTATGCAGTAGATTCACTTTTCTAATCCTTAACTAGACTGCTATTGATTTGTGGCATTCAAGAATGAAATAATGGATTTGTTGTGTTACATAACAGAAAACTAATATCACTATAATTAATATATATATCAACAACCAATAGAATTGAATTTTCAAGGTGACTGGTGCAGAAGTTTCCTTTTGATAGGTGCATTAACAGAAAAAAAGAAAGAAAGAATAGTTTTGTGAAAATTGTCATTAACGCCAATTTACTCACAGAACTTAAAGGCATTTTCACAAACAAAGATTTTAACTGATCAAAAGGACAGGTGTTTATGCCAGAAAAAGATTGCTTAAACAAGAATTTCCTTGCAAATGGAAAATCCCACTGTCTTTTTGAACTCTTTGTTTCAAAAGTATATAACATGGAAGTGTATTACACCAAAATGCGCCAGGTTTTAATCTGAAGAGACTTATTTTCAAGTATTTAAAAATGAACTTCTAGGCTGTGTATCAAAATAAAACACATGGCACATTAACCAGGAAATTTAAAAGATTATGCTTGTTCACATTGAGAGTAGTAGCAATAAATATTATTATTATAATAATGATTATTATTTATTACCCACTACCCTTAACACTCCTAAACAAAAAGCTTCCTTTTCATAGATTCTTGCTTTTGAATTCATTCTAAGGTATTAAAGCACAATTTGCAAGCTAACTAATTAATAAGAATATGTTTCTTCAGAAAATTTAATTTCATTATTTACGTCAAAATATACCACAATAGGTATATGAGCAACAATACATCTTTTACAAAGTGATTTAGCTTTTGTATCTCCCCAACCTTTACTTACTCATAAAATGTAGTTAGCACCTAAGCCCAAAGGAAATTAGGATGAATACTCTTTGATCCAAACATAGATTCCAATTCTGTAATTCCTATGGCAGAACCAACACATATGTGGCAAACAAGTGGGTGTGTGTCTGATCCTAAGTAGACCAACTATGTACTAAACACCAAAGGTCAATTACACTTTAAAGAGATTATAGTGTGGGTGACAAGCAGCCATTGTACCATTACGTCTTAGTTTACAAAATCATTTTTCTCTGCAGCACATTGGAATTTGTTTTCCCCCAGATGAGATGAGAGAGCTATGCTGAGTAATGCTGTTACAATGTGTGCTGAGGGGTGATGCTTTTACTGATGTACCTGAAGATTCTACCTAAATCTATAAAAAGAAACCAGGAATAAATATGCACAAAAAGTGGAGAACATGTTGGCACAGTTGAGGACTTTGATAAGAAATCTTTAACCACATTCCAAAATGTGATGAGATGCTATCTGAGCACCTCTCTTAATATGAGATCAGTCTATTTAGGAGCCTTCAACCTTAATTTTTGGAAATGGAGAGAGAATGAAAGAGACAGAGAGAGAGAGAGACCAGAGGAAATATGGATGCAAGCATCATACACTCCAACTCTTTTCCACTTTATGCATAACCACCATAATAATGAATGGAAAGAAAACTAAGCATATGCGCTATAACAACCGAAATAAGACACCATTATTTTTAGAAAACTAAGACATTGAACAAGTTAAGCAGTTTTGCTGCCTGGGAAGTATGGTCACCACTGACAGAGGAACTGAAGAGAATATAGGAAATAGAATAAATAAGGCAAAAGGAGCATTTGCAATACTAAGACCAATCTGAAATCAAGGAAACTTAACACCTATACCAAACTACACATTTTCAATACAAATGTCAAGTGGGTGTGAAGCATGGAAGACTAATAAACAACTAATTAACAAACTCCAGACATTTTTGAATAGAAGTTTGAGGAACATTCTGAGGATATGGTGGCCGCAAGTTCTCTCCAACAAAGAGTTAGGGGGAGGGGGTTACTATGTTAGCTTGAAAACCATTCAGCAAATCCTTGCCTATGCCTTTGAACAAACAGCAAGTGTAAGCAGTTTTCCTAGTTCTATAACACATGCTTTAACTCCTTCACTACTATGGATGCAACTGTTAGGTCAACTTGCACTGTTTTTCACAAATTATGGATGAATGGTTCTGCCATGCTTCACACACTGTTGTATACTGCAAAGACTTGTTCTAATGTTGCTGTATTTAGGACATAGTTAATTATACATGCTCTGGAATAATTATAGCATGTCAACTGTAAGGAACACCCTCATAGGATTAATACTCCTTTACAGTATTTATAAATTGAAACATTTCATGAGCAGACAGCAAAACTGACACTGACAGGAGAGAGGGATGACTTTAAGTTAACTGTGTTCTAGAGTACCTGCAGTGTGTACTGTTTACAGTATGAGAGCGGGTTCTGACCCATTGCAGTCTACATACAAATCACAGATATGCCAAGTTGTAGGCAATCAAGGATCTGTTGAAGGGAAACAGTCCCACCTGAGAATAATAAGGTACATGAATTGCACATTACGTATTTATGTTTTGCTTGCATAACACCTTGAGCATATATCTTCGCAATACAGACACTGTTTAAGTGAAAACTGCAGGAGATTTACTTTGGAGACTTTTAGAAAATATATTGTAGTGCACTTAAATGCTAACTCTGCAACCATAAAAGCATACAATGAAGAAGAAACAGAGCAATAAAAAGACACAAGCCACAAAACATCTGGTATTATGTAACGAAAGCTATAGATACACATGTATTGTACATTTGTCACATAAAATGGAAGTGTTTTGATTTGAAAATATAAACATTTAATTTTAAGTGTAAAAGGTGTACATTTATATTCACCAATTAATTATATATAAAAATTATTTCTTAGGATGAATGAAATATCCTACCAAGATAAGATGTAATAATAACCCAAGGTGTAACAGCCCTTTCTGGACCAAGGCCTAATGCCCAGCCGGTTTCCCCCACCCACAGGCATCATAAGTGGGGTACAGTACTAGAGAGTGATACGTGGTTAGTGCACAGATCCCTCCCAGCTGGTTATGTGGTCTACGCAACCATGGCCACTATTTTTCAATCAAGCAACTCCTCAATTGGACCTTCAGGGACCTAATGAGGCTAAGTGCACCCTGGACCAGGTTTCCCAGCAGCACAACATTCCCATGCCGGTACCGGGAATCAAACCCAGGTCTCCGCTTGGTAAGCAGCAGCACTACCACTGTGCAAAGGAGATGACCAACCAAGGTAAGTGTGCCATAAAAATTACAGACTTTCTTTTTGAAACACTTCGAAGCGTGAGCAGTGAAGTAGCACAGAACATCTTAATGGTTTGTTTTGACTTACCACTTGCTCCTTCTGCTTGCTTACCCTTAAAGCCTATGGTACAGTTACATCTAACCTGTTTTATTGGTGTGCAAGTTTTGCTGTTGTTCATGAGCTTATAATATCGCTTCTCGTACGGGTATACTGCGGAAGCAAACACTTTTTATTTCCTTAATTTGCTTCTAATTAATGTATGTTATAGCTCTGTTCAAGTATAACAAATATAGCTTATGGGCAAGGCTTGTCAGATCTTGAAATGAAAATGAGATTCTACTAATATTATAAAGAAGAACAACAAACACTATTTCTTACTTCTTTTGTTTATATTAGTGTAAGGAAACATTTCTGGATGCGTACTTCAATTTGACACCAAGGACGAACAAAGCAACAAGTATTCACTATTGTAATACCGGATACGAAGAGTAGAGCTTTCATTTCCATTTACTCTATGGTATATAGACCTGAAAGATGAGGGACAGCTATTTCTTTATTGTTATTGCTGTGTTAACTTATACTTATGTAGTACATACATTTTGTAATTGAATATAATTCATTTTATTACAAGGTTTTTGTCTCACTCAAATGTCTTGAAAAATAATGGGGTAAATTCTTATTTCACATACACCAACAAATTGCACAAGCAATTATGATTTAAACCAATATCAGCTGACAGTGCGCTATGGCATAGACATTTAAATACCTGATGGAATTGAGGTTAAATGAAGGTGATAAAGGAGTTATTCAGTGTCTCTTAAAAACACTAGGAATGATTTTTGCAATGGTATATGTGTCTAATGTTTTATGGAACTACTACCCCTTAACATTTAACCCTTAGTGGTCGTATGCTCTGGTAAAAGTCTTCGCTAGCTGGTCATAATGGATTCCCAAGGGAAAGATTCGTCCAATAAGGACCTACACTAGAAACCCATCAATTGAGATTTCCTTACCGAATGGCACAAGTGGACAGACGTACTGATTTATTCTACTTGTTGGTGCTGCCCTCTGAACCAAATATTTGCAGTCAACTGAAAATGCATGAGTTGAAGCCCAATATAATGTTGCTTATCAAATGTTAACATACGACCGGAGTGGCCAGTGTCAACTAATGTTGACATCTGACCGGTAAGGGTTAATAAAAGCAGTAAATGGATTATGAGATTGCCATATCAGTTCCTATTCATTTGCGAAATGTTAAGCAATCATCCATCATTATACAAAAACATTTTTAGTTCAGATCAGCAGCACATGTATAAAATATGTGACTTTGGAAAAATATGTAGAAAGTCTAGAAGCTGGAACTGGGATGTGCCTATTGATTGACCAATGTTTGCAGAGTAGTGAGATTTATGCCTCCACAGAATATCTGAATAATTACAGATTCCTGGAAAGTTTTTATTCACATATCAGGTATGTTCTATTGCAGTAAAGCATTAAAAGGAAACCTTTTGTGGAGATGCAACTAAGCATATATTTATGACAAATTGTCAAATTTTCTGTGCTGAGCACAAAACAGCAAACAATGGCACCAAATGCCTTGAATGTCCATGCAGAATATTGTGTTGTTGTTCTAATGTCAAATGAAAGAACCTAGCAGTGACATTAATATGTGCAACAAGGCTTCTGAGAAACAGTGCATTTGACGGATTTCATAAATTCATAATACTTAAGCTTAATTTTTGCAAAAGATTACTCAGTTTGACTGAGTGGAATAATCCTCAAATTAATGAACAGCTGTCATGAGCAGTTTCACTAATGAGTACCTCAAGGGAATACTTCTGGAAAAAATCCATTAAACTTGCACATTCCAATATTTTCATGTTACACTCAAGCTGTGGAGAGAATAGTGAAAATTGTTACAGAAATAGTTTCTGCAATTAGTAGCAAATGGGCAAGAGACAAGACTATTTATTCCAAACTGGATGCAAGAAAACAAACTATAACGTTAAATCACAATATTTTTGTGTTTGAACATCAAATATATGAAATGAACATTCAGATTTATACACACTAGCAATCTTTCCATACATACTTACATACGTACACACATTGTAGGTGTTGGGATGGGAGCCTAGAGCAGCTACTTTCCCACTGTGAGTTCTGGATTGGTGCAGACAATAAAGCACTTTATACACTTTCCTTGTTATAAGAAATGTACAGTAAGGCATCTAGTAGGGTGCATGAAGCAAACAGCATAATAATTGCATGGACATAAGCCCAAAACACTTTGAATAATATCAGTTTTAATTTGAAATATTTTGCATGCCTTATCAGATATTCATGCAATGTTTTATTACTGTATGTTTCCTCTTTTTGACCTGCCCTAATATGTACATTAGTTCCACATATCTTGTATTTTAACTATTCCATAGGAAAAATTAATGTCCGTTAATAATGTAGAACCCAGGAGGCAATGGAAAGATTAAGAGTATTACAAACGCAGGCTTTCAACTCACTTCATCTATTGTGTTAACTGCAGCAATGACCTTCAGGTATTAGAATGTAAATAGCATCAGTTTCATCTACCTTTCTTTGATAGAAATTACCTATTTTTTTCTATCTACGAGGGATCTAGATTCCCTCAATTTTTTCACTGATCTGTAAGCCACTGCTTTATAAGAAACAGGAGAGTTTGGAAACTTTATATAGAATAATAATAGTATCTCCTCCATTAAGAGTTTACAGTATAAATGCAACAGTTAAAACAGCTTTTATCACCATTAACCTGTTTAAACAATTCAAACCCTGAAATATAAACGTTATGTCTAAACAGGACTGCCAGTCTTGAATGCAAAGAAATGTGTGCATGAGCAGTCATGGGTATCCAACCACTATTGGGGATTGTCCTTTGCTAAATTGTCTTACCTATAATATCCCTCTAGTACAAATGTAAATAAACAGACGTTTATACATAAATGGTACACAAGGAAGTTTTCTTCCTCTTTTGTTTTAGTATGGATTTCATGTATCACCAAATTTGAAAATATCTGAACAACAGTCTTAATGTATACTTGTAACAACTTTATTTTTAATTTTTTCTTAGTTAAATAAGTATTTTATGTTTACAGCCAATGAAGGCAACAAGCATTTATAATTCTCAATCTGTAAAAATTTACTCAAGGAAAAAAAACTATCTATCTGAATTGCTTTGGAAAGTGCATGAGTAAATACTGTGAGTAACACTTCACCAAATATCATGAACTTCAAGTCATTTACAAATGTAGCTTATTGCATCATTTGCTAAGGCTATCTAGAGCCACTTCTTATTGCATGACAGTAATAAAAACATTTATTTCTGTTTTTCGCTGTTTGTTTCTATTTAGAAGCTTTATTTGATATGGACGCACTAACTCGTATTTGTATCACCCAGATGCAGATATGTTATTTGTGTGGGATTTTTTATCTTTCTAAAAATTATTGCTTTTTTTGTAGTTTATTATAAAATAATGCTAATAACATTAGAAAAAACAATTCTGACTGAAAACATAAAATAGAGACCACAACATTCAATTTTGTTATTTATGATTTCTAGTAGACAAATTAATAAGGAAATAAATGTAGAAAAATAAAAAGCCCCAATTGCTTTCAAAAAATGCAAACCTGTGAAATGCTGTATTACTTAAACTTTTAAACAGAGCTGAAGTACAATTTTGTATAATTTTATTTGGATACATAAAATAACTAAAATTATCATTTGCTTAAAATCACATTTTCTGAACATACCCAAAGTAAGGCTGACATGCATGGTTGAAAATGCTAGTCAATACATAATGGTAAGCAAACATTGGAGCTCTCTGTTCTCTGTACAAATGAATACTATCATCTGACCACATTTCAGAACTGTTTATACACTGCAGTTCCTATTACTGTTCAGAAAGCATCTAAACATGTAGTATGAAACATGTATTTAACATCTTAAGTTCCATATAGCTCACTCCTGTACATGTAGCAACATAAGTAGATCAGTAGCTGCCAGGATATATAAAATAAATTTATGATTTAATTTTGAATTTTTGGAAACATAAGTGAACACAAATACTGGGAATGTTCTGTTTAGCTAAAGAAATATTCCACTTCAAAAATATACAGCAAGAGCCATAAAAATGAATTTATATCAGAGATGCTTGATAATACAAGTAATATATCATAATCTTGGCACAATACAGTGAAAGAATATTGACTATTATAATACACATTATTTTCCAAAAGAAGTGACATTAATATTAATGGGATGAAACGTAGGCCTATCTCTAATGTGCTCCAGATGGTAATGTCCCTGCTTTGTTAACCATCTTTTATTTTGTGCGATGCCAAAATTTATGTAAAAACATAAGCATAAATAATACATTTAATTCAAAATATAATATATAAAATCAAAGTATGGGTTCACTACCGAAAACATTCATTGAAGAAATACTATATTTCCAAGATTTCAATATGCAGTGTACAAAATGCGACTATCAGAAGTTAACAGCTTTACAAAATTTTGATACTCAGGAGTGTGGAGGATAAAAAAAGGACTATTATTGAATAAATCACTTGAAGTGTTCTCAATAAAGTACACTGCACAGTTATCTTGATGTCTGTGGTTATGCCAGCTGATACAATACTTTTAGAATTTGTACAATTTGAAAATCTTTCAAGGAATGATGCTATGTTCCAACATCTACAAGAAATTCATTCAGGTCACTCACACCAGATCAGTGCTAAATGACTGCTTTAGGGGGAAAATAAATGGAGGAAGATTAAGCCTGTCAAATTCCAAGCTTTGTAAAACATGTTATAAACAGTATGTTGGTTTGCCTGTTGTTCCTATTACATTTACTATAATTGGTGTCTTTATACACATTTACCTACATCACTGTCTCCTTTCACTGTTTAAAGCCTTTACAACCTTTTGCAACTTCCTAAATGATCATAGCTCGTTCAAAGTGACAGGAGAAACACTAAACACAAAGGTGGGTTTGAGTCTTACAAATTCATCACGTATGGATACAAGGATAAACATTTATATCAGTGGAATGCTCATTCTAACACCAACACACATTAGTAACCCTGAACCTGAGATTGGATGGCACGTTCACCAACCTGATGCATAACTATCAGGTGGTTCACCAAACACAGGCAAGAATTAGCCCCCTATTGACGCGATGGGGGAAAGAATTTAAAGCAACGAAATCATTCAAATGACAGATACATATTTACATTAGTTCAGTTTTTGTATCAATCGTACAATATACACTAATGATTTAAAACAGAACGCTGATGCAGAAACTGAGCACTTTGTAGCCACCCACAGTGATATTCATCAATTTGTAAAAACGACTGTGATGAATGTGTTCAGACCCAGGAATCACCTCCTGCAGGTGGAGCTGGAGTGGAGGCTGGAGCAGCTCCATGGCCATCCATTACCATTCCTTTGGTTCCTGCTTCTTCATACCCCCACATATCACCTGGACCTGGACCTTCATACTGTGGCTGTGCACCTGCTTCATACTGACGATTCTTTTTCTTTTCTCTATTTACTTGAGCATATAGAGGTTCCCCTGGTTTGGCTGCTAGCTGAAAAAAAGAAAAGTTAAAAAATAGCATTTTTAATGCAATACAAATATTTGGGCAATTATAAATAGTATGCGAGTTTTAGACCTCAAAATAACCCCAATATATGCTTTGTCACATTTTTGCAATGAAATCAAGACTAATGTAATGAATACGAATTCTCCCATTATGAAATCAGCTAGAGCAAATTAAAAGCTGAAGCATGTATTCTGGACACTTCATACCTCTTAAAACAGTGAGCTTTATTGGTACAGACATTTACTAAAATGAGGAGTTTGTACTTAGTGTGGAAAAGTGTAATTAAAGCACTGCACACTGAGCGGCCTTTGTCGTTTTCAACCAACTGCAGGGGGATCAAGATAAGCTCTATGAGAAATGATTTTGCAGCTGTGAAGTTATAATTAGTCTCTCTCATTATTCTTCACATTTTTTCTACTTTTCGCACATTAACATAGATAAATAATGAGAAAATCCAGGTTGAGAATTATTTAAGACTCTCCTCTCAGCAAATTAATGTTCTGTGTTACTCATTAGATTTCCTATACCATTATATTGGAATCAATGTTATTTGAAACCCTGGACCAATTTCAAACAGATTGACATTTGAAATCATGCCAGCATTTTTTGGTAAAAGTTCATTAAAATAATGGGATGCTTTGCTGGGTGCTCCCACTTATAGGCCTTGTTATGGCAGAAAACAATTATTAAGCATATTAACTACATACTGTGTGTAGATGATGAGCATGTTGTGTGCACTAACCTTGCTCAATCTATTCTGAAAGCTTTCTGTATGTTTTGAGACTCCACACTTATATTACTTGTCTCATTTAGATTTATTATTAAGTTGTGCTACAGGTTAACACAATTCCTATTAGCTTTCTATGAATGCAGTAGAAATTCAATGTATAACATGCAATCAGACATGTTGCACATAAACATGAACATTTTTGTTGTTTTAATAGAGAACTCCAAAACTGTATTCATATCCAACATAAAAGCCAGAAAATGAGGCCAATTTCATACACACTGATTATTCTAAGAACAAAAAACACATTTCTGAACACTTAAGATGTCAACAAGCAGGAAGAAACAAAACCAAACTACAGATGAATACTGTGAAAGATAACACTTAGTCAAAAACAGATTTAATCTTTAGTTCTCTCTTGGAGATGCAATATGTGACCAAGAAAGTAGCCAGAATTAAGTAGCTTAGCCAAGAATGAAAATATGCATGAGATAGGGCTCTCTTTTCATGTTTTCTGGCAACTTCTGGGCATCCAAGGACAAATTAACACACTATCTCATTTTCAATTCATGAGGCATAGTCGAATGGAAACGACTCGACTCCTGATGTGACTAAACACACGTTACCTAAAAAGTAATTTCCTTAAAATGTTTACTCCAGTGGGAGATAAGATGGAGTTTCACTATTTTGTAGGATTCAAAATTTTGAACTGCTGCATACGTCCATATCAGGTTGTTGTTGTTGTAGTGTTTAATGCCCGCTTTTACTACTACGGCACCGCAGGCGGTGACACTGATGATACATGGAATGAAGATGGAGCACCGGTGGAATGAGATGGCGGGGGAAACCGGAGTACCTGGAGAAAACCTGCCCTGACGCCGCTTCGTCCACCACGAATACCACATGAGGGTCCCTGGGATTGAACCCGGGGCGCCTAGGTGGTAGGCGAGTGCGCTAACCGCTCGGCCACGGTGCCGCTCCATATCAGGTAAAACTAAATTCCAAATATGAACTTCTTTGTAGAGGAATTACAAGAAAGCACTAGGCTTAAAAAGGGTGTAAATGCACTTTCCCACCAAATCCCAAACAGATGGAAAAAAACTACAAGCTTTGGCACATGACAGTAGAAGAATATCATCTCAACCCTGCCGATTGTTTTAAGCCTCTGAACTCCATCACTATCCTCGGAATATTTGTGTGTTTCTAATAATGGCCTTGCTTTAAAGACACTTTACACTTTTATAAACAAGAAATGACTTTTGTGAAGATTTGAAGCAGATCAGACAAGTTAATATGTGATTCAAAAACATTGTACATTTATTAACACCTATAAGGTTTTAAAGAATGAAACCATTCTAACAGGCACTGAGATGAATACTTTATCAGTTGTGGGGATTAATTTTGAGATATTAAATGCTCTATTACACCTTACGGAAACAAATTAATTTTCTCTTTATCTGCTCCAAGTCATTTCATTATACACCATAATACATATTATTTTGTATCATATATCATTCTTTGGGCACGTAATTATTGGCATATGGGCAGCAAGATCCAGCACACCTCATTATTTCAATTTACTTTCACCCAAAATATTTCTAATGTGATCTTACACATTTGTCTGACATGGTCACTCAGTAAAATAGGGTACATGAGCAATCTCAATGATTGCGTTTCTACTGTAGATATTTGAACCAAACAGAAACACACACTTATATGTTAGCAAAATGTTTAAAACTACATTTCATTTTTATACATGCAATTAAAAACCTTGGGGAAAAATGCAACTCACTCTACTTCATACATAAATTTAATGCATGCATTCCCTTGTTATAAATAAGCATAACATTATGTTCCTATACCTGTTACATTCTTACAGGAACCCTGGTGAATAGCTTACTGCGTATCAATACATCTTATACATGCAGGTGCTAAGATGCATTGAACTGTGTAGGTATAAGCAACTCTTGGACATAGGACTTTAGTGTGTAGATTTAGTCTTTTCTTGCTATTACAAACTTTGTGCAATCAGCTACTTAGCTTCATAAAAGTGCTCTTCCCATGAGTGCATCTCTGAAATCACACTTCTATATTTCCTCTCATTTAGATCCACTAAAAAGTTTGCCAACTCTGCTGAGGGCTAATATGGCTTGTACTAGTTTCTGATGCATGCAAAGTTGGACAAGTGCACAGTTCAACTGTACTGATCCCACACTGTATTTACAAAATGACAATTAGAGCCATGTCAACATTTGGCAGCAGAGCTAGCATCTATTGGTAAATGTAAATGTTTAATACCATTATTCCATTCTGTGAATAGCAAAATCTGACTTGTCTAAAATCAAGGCTACAAAAAACCACCAATGTGACATAACATATCATTCAAAACGTGGGAATATGAATCAAGAACCTATACAAGCTGCAGTTGGCAACCAAGTAAGAAGTTAGCAGTAAAAGGGTTAAGATTAGTAGGAAAAAAGGGGTGGGAAGATATATGTATGTTGTAGTGACTGAAAAAATAACAAAAAATATGGGTGCCTATATCTCACCACAATGTTTGCAACTATTAACTGATTTGGATAAAATTCTCATTTCCAGCTACTTAAGAGTCAATAGGCCTTTTGCCTGAAATTTGAGATTTGGATTATGTAGGTAAAATAACAACTGGCAAGTACTGACTGTACCTTTTTATAAGCTTTAAATCTTTTATATGCACTTTTGCTCCAAACTTGCATTCATAAAAGGAGTGCAGCATGGAATTTACAGTATTAAAGATTAATTCTATTATTTCTAATTTGACAATATTACCTATGGTTTCATTGTAAATGAATTACTTTTCAAACATTCTTAATAAATTCCCTAGTAACATATGCAGTATATATCATCTCTTATGTAAACGCATTTCGGCTGTTTTAGGTTCTTTCACATTACCTACCCAACAGAATTATTAAATAATAAACAAGTAGTTAGGTATGAAGACTTATTAGAATATCTCTTAATAAACCTTACATGCATCTTCTTAAAGTAACACAGATAAGGAAACATCACAAGATCAAGTAATAAAATACCATTTTCCTTCCTGTTCCTTTAGATTTAATAGGTATGCTTCTAGATTTATATGGAATCTCCGGCCACAGTAATGTTCACTGCTGTATGCAGTGTCTCGATACAACTCCTTTGTATGTAAATATAAACTGTGCTCCACAAAATTGAAAATTATTGCATGCCTGTGCGACCACTCTTTAAGCAGTTGGAATTCACCTTGGAAGCACTGTAAAGGGACGCTTTAAGCTAACCATAATTCTGGATTTATCTCTTCTGTAATTTTATTTTTATGTAGAATAATACTTATTTTGCTTGGCAAAGTAAACTTATACCAATATTTATTTTCTTCTTTCTAGATTATGCCCGTTATACCTCTGCTCTTCAATGATTTGATTACATAAATCTCAAAATATTCAGAATAATGCATTTCAAACATGTAGGGAGGAGGGGGAGGCAGAGAGACATATATTTACATTAGCAGCCTACCAGTTAAAATTCTAGAGGTGCATGCAAACATAAATATTTATCAGTCTACTGCAGGGTAACTCTTTGCATGATAAATGTTTGGTGGGCAATGTTGACATTTAATGAAGAAAAGAACCCTGTACATCCATCTGCCTGCCTGGATGTTCATTTGAAAGGGTCATGTATGATGTCATTTGTCTAGCCCCTGAACCCAGAGTTCAATTTGTCTAATGACTTGTGTGTCAGAAAAGTTGCCTGCTCACCAAGGTGTTCAGGTCTGAACGTGAATCTTCCACATCTCAGTAACAGATGGCTTCTAAAATCTCTCTCAAACTGTGTTTTGTTTAATTGATTTTGATGAAATCTCTAAGTGCAGATTTCATAGTGTAAGACAATATGAATTTGTCAACAGTGGGTGTTGTGGTTCCCTGAGAATGTAAATAAGAACAATATTTGGGTGGAACATGGCGACACTGATATGATCTTGTAATAAAGATTAACATGTTTTTTATTTTATTTTATTTTACACTCGTGTGAGCTTGTGAGGCATGTCATTAGGTTACATTTTATGTCATTACTGTATTAGTAAACTTTGGATTGAATGCAGTGCTGGTTAGGCAATTTCTCCATCGCACATGATTTGTGTTACATACTTTCCCTTATAGTTGACACTTGCTTCAAAAGATTAACTCAAAACACTATCATAACACACCTTCAAATAAACACAGTGTATACTTTTTGTCCGATATGACACAACGTTGGAGGACGTTAATTTAAAAAACAAAAAACACAGTGTATACACATACGCATAGTAATGCATTCTTGGAAAATTACTTGACTTTAGACTTATACATTTCGACTGGGCCTGTATACATTATTTTGCCAACTACTCTCGATGATGAGAAGCATTTTTCCTCTTTGGGCACTTGCCAAAGAAAACTTATCAATAACTTCATGGTTGGGGACTGGCTTTAGGGTGTCATTTTTGCAAGAAGGATGAGCATATTATGTAGTCCAACATATCCCGTTTTGCTTCCCAACTTATTTTTGACAACCCACCCCTAGTTCTTTCTCCAGAACAACATGTTGCTGGCAATAAAATAATGATCTGATATATCATTAGGTTTGGAAAGCCTTCCATACTGCTTAAACTTTTAAGCAATAAAACCACTCTTTACTCACTAATTCATACATTTTTCTCTTGACATCTTGGACCAATCAGCTAGATTTGATGATTCATTGTCATGGTCTGGGTTTCCCCCTTCTTCAGTTTTACTCTGATCAGATAAGCTCAGCAGATGTGATAAGGTACTGTTGTGTAACAGACTTTGTACAACTGGTTGAACACATTTATTTCTTCACTAAATTCTTCACCATTAATGCCATAATGCTCGCACAAGTCAATGAGAATTGGGCTTAGTTTCCTTCCACATGTCCAGCATCATATTAATCACAAGCTCATAGAAAAGCATGACACTTGTTTCACAATATGAAGAGAGTTTTCAGGAAACCGTTCTTGCAACTGAAGCATTAGAGAACCAAGTGGCTATAAACATACTTCTCCTCTGACTTTGACATTTGGGTTGGTTACCACCTTATCAAGCAAAGCTCGTCCATAAACCTTTTTTTTTATGAGTTCTTTGGTTGGAAATTTACTTGATTGTTCATCTGTGAATCTGTTGAAGTGACTTACTTTCTCTGTGCTTTGTTACCTCTCATTGTCTACAATTCTGACTTTTGTTTCAGAAAAATAGTAGGTAGGTACTGTTTCATAATTGAATTCAGCCAATGGTATCATAATCAGATATAGCTTTCAAAAGCCTCATTGCCATAGTTTTTGTGTAGTTTTGTGATGTTTGTCTTTAGATATTTCATCTAAGGTTTCTCTTAGGATATTGCAACAATTTAAAACTCTGCTTTTGGGAGCCTAGAGATGTCTGGACTTTTTTCAAGTAGTTCCATTGGTCCATTGGTGAACATTGAACATTGACATGTTCAATGTTCACCAGCCTCCATGGCTACTTGTGAACTCACTGAACGCAATCTAATCTAATCATCTAATTGTTCAATTTTTCAGTAAATGCATGATGCTTTTTGTGTCCAGACACATACAGCTCTTGAAGCATAGACAGAATGCTCCTTATTTGAGGATTAATGTACATCTACTTCTAAACATCCAAGACAAATTTGTGAGAACACCAAATATAAAATCCTTTTAGGTATTCTCTGGGTGCAAAAGACTTTATTCCATTAAATGGACCTTGCAAGTTTGGTACTTTGTTCATATTCTGATCCATCAAACCACTTTTATTAAATCTGATTGCTCACAGGGTATAAAACAGTTCACTGCTTGCTCACGTCGCCAGTTAAGAGTACTGGAATACATGCTAGCTTCGTTTACTTTCTGCCTAAATTTTGAAACATCCATATCACTCACTGTGTTGATCTAAGTTTCAATGTTTATTCTTTTATATTGTGAAGCTTTTCTAAAATATTTATTTCACAAACATTTTAATATTTTTGTATCCCTGCCCAAATTGTTCTTGATGGCACAACTTGCATCACCATTCCACCCAGTGGGCAGCCTTTAAAGTATAATCGTTTTGCAAAGCTATTTGTTTAATTTTCATTATTTAGCACCAAGAAATTATTTAAAATGATAATCACATTCACTTATATGTTTAACAAATAAGGATACTCGGTAATACTTCCATATTTCATATCTTCAATTATTTTATGGCAGTTCAATGACAAAAGATTTAACATACTAAAACGATTTTGTTAACTGCCATTAAAGATTTAATTATAAATTGTTATGACATAATAACTGAAAATCACGATTAAAGAATAATCCAATGTAAAAGCTTATAAAACTAAAAAGAAATTCTTGAGTTAACAAATAAAACAGTTTCTCCCTTTAACAAATTCAGAAAATTCATTTTCCAAGACAAGACTGCTTAGTGCATAATCTTTTGTAGTCACTAAAAGTCACCTAAGTAATTTTAATCTTACAGCCATAAAATAGCTAGGATACAAAGATTTGAAACAATAACAATCTGCTCACTTACATGATATTAACAGACCATTAAAAGTGGTTTAAATAGCAACCAATCATGGCAATGCAAAAATGCCAAAATTGCCTGTTGTACCTCATGCTTTATTCTGATTCTACTCCCTTTTAAATTTTTTTTACCTGACTTTCAATTGTTCATGGCAGGTAAACAAAGTAAAATTATACACTAATATACAGCACCATATGTATTGAAATGAAACAACTAGGAAAGGAAGTTTGGCAAGGAAATGTTCCAGACCTAAGGTTAAAGTACCTCTGCAGCATTTGCCATTTATGAGGATGGAGAAAAACCTGGAAATGGAAAACCTTAGCCAGGGAAGACCGTTTCAGGAGTTGAACCGTAAACCTCATTTTCAAGAGTCCATGCCTTAACAACCTTGACCATCAGTATCAGCACAGTATCCTTACATAGTGCTAGTAAGCAAATGTAATAAATATGCACAGTCCTGTTATGCAGCTGGGTTGCCATGGCTGAAACCATCTTATTAATATTTACAGAATTGTGTGATGAGCACTATATGTCCTTGTGTTATAGTACAACATACTTAACTTTTTATTTTCTTATTTTGGGGCTGGGTGGGTGTTAACAATTTTATACTATATTTGAAGTTCAAGTGTTTATGCTGGGTGGCGCTGTGGCCGAGCGATTATGCTGTTCACCTACCAACTAGACGCCCCAGGTTCGATCCCAGGGACCAGCATGGGATATTCGTGGTGGATGAAGGGGCATCTGGGCAGGTTTTCTCCAGGTTTTCCAGTTTCCCCTGCCACTCATTCTAACTGCTCCATCATCACCTTTCCATTCATAGATTTCACCTGCATTTCATATCATCCTCTTCCTCACTCTCATACCCGGTGCTTGGCTCACCACCTGCTTCCTGGTGTTTGCTCTGTCCGGTCCATAGGTTCCTCTGCTTCCCAATAGGCATCAGAACCTAGGCATTGTCTTGGATAAGGGGAGGGTAATCGGGTAAATAAGAAGTGTTTAGACTATATTCATTAATAATAATAATAATAATAATAATAATAATAATAATAATAATAATAATAATAATAATAATAATAAACAATATATATACAGTCAAAACAAATATTTTTGCTATGTTTGGTAAAAGAAGATAGAAATTATAAACATTTTAGAAAAGCTCCTTTATACTGTTAATTTTAATCTAAATGCAGTCTTATTTTATAAATGTAACTAAATATTAAAAACAACAGTATATTGCATACTGTGACACAGCACAGCATTTGCCACCATAGCTAGGGATTCCAACATCCCAAATTTAAGACCTTTATCTTGTGTCCTGCCTAAATGTCAGGTAGGACCAATGTTTGTCCTGCCTTTTTAAAGAACACTTTCATTTTTAACTTTTTGTAGACGTTTTAAAATTTGAAACACAAGGGACCATCTGTTACAAGATATGAAATGGTGATTTGTTAATTGTTGCTAAGAAATGTTAGTAATTTAAATGCTCTGCAGCCCTGGTATAAAATACTCTTTTGTTATGTCATCCTGCAGTGCATAACACATATGTATGGTTTGGTGGTGGTTGTTGAGCCTCAGTCCGTTACCAGTAGCCTATGTTGTGTTACACATAACTTGCACAAGTAATGGCTTCTGAAAAAAAAGGTGTAATTTTCAGGTGTTCTAAACTGGGAAGATGACCTTGACGAGGTAAGACGTATCATACATTAGGGCATCTTTTCTGTAACTCAAGGTAGCAGAAATAATATACTGAAAGATACAACATCATCAGATATTTCTAAAGGATTCCGTCACATACAACCCAACTCCTGTGATAGAGGAAATGACTTCAGAGGAAATGACTTGACAGATGACAATGCATCAACACTTCATCTCAAAATTAATGGTGCAGTTATATAATCCTATCTGTATTTTTTTATTACAATCTTTCAA
Organism: Tenodera sinensis; assembly: GCA_030765045.1. NCBI lineage: Eukaryota > Metazoa > Arthropoda > Insecta > Mantodea > Mantidae > Tenodera > Tenodera sinensis. The sequence continues at coordinate 62,384,403 of CM060964.1, forward strand.
CTATTTGCTCTTAGAATACATGTCCCACTTTTTCATTTTGAAATTATGTAATCAGTGTAACAGTCACTAGAATCAGCTATTAAAACTGTTTTTTTTTTTTTTCACTCTGAATACATTCACCAAGTTTCCATGTTATTTAAATGAAAGTTGACATCAACTTACTAACAGAACTTAAATGTTTAATGGCAAAATACTTCCTCACATCCATTTGGAAAACAAAATTACAACCTCAAAACCAAGAAACCCTGTAGAATATTGAATAAATGTGCAATAATTACACTCTTAATATGCATGAGAAATGACAGTGCTGTTAAAATTTTGGGCACTGCAGTCAGTCATCAACACCACAATGATCAGTTATCATATAGTAGTACCATATAGTTATACAGGGTTCTTCATTTAAAACCTAACAAGCGCACAGCATTTTGCCTGTGCATGATTGTGTGCCACAGCCGGCTTTGCTCCTACATAAACTCTGTGCATAAAGCATATATAACACTCTTACCTTCTAAAGATGCTGGAAATGTCATCCACCCTCGGCTAAACAAGCATTATATTGGGAGAACACATTCTGATTCACACAATTAAGTTGGGCCACTATGTTTCCAATTTCATTTCCAATATTTCGTTTTAGTTGTTCCAATGTATGAGGATTTGTCTTGTTAACTTTCTTTCAGGTTACCCCACAAGTAAAAAATCACACTGTTAGATCGGGGGAGCGAAAAGGCCATACACCAGCACTAATCACTCTATCTTCAAACACTTCCCTAATTTTATTTATGGACACCTCTTCTGTTTGGGCAGTAGCAGAAATTTGTTGAAACCACTCATATGTTGTCAGTTCATGATAAAATGGGATCAAAATATCATTTCGGTACCTCTCTGCATTTACAGTATGCTCGTAGAATATTGGACTGATTATGTGTCTAGCGCTAACAACACACAAAACTCCAACTCTCCGATTAAAATGAGGGATTTCTTGAATGCGATATGGAATTTCAGAGGCCCAGTACCGACTGTCATGAGTGTTAACACGACCATTTAGGTGGAACCACACCTCAATGGAAAAGAAAAGAACTATGGATCAATTAAACTGTCATTTGCTGATGAAAGAAACCATTCATAATAATGCATTCATGATACTGGGTCACCTTGTTTTAAAGCCTGGGTATTTGTACACTTATAAGGTTTTGGTTTTAAGAATTTAGTTACTCTATGTGCAGAAGACTGAAATTCCCACCTGTTGTGCTAATTTTGGGATGGATTTGGTTGGTGAATGTTCAAAACGTGCACCTATTCCCTCTGTTAAAACTGTACATTTACGCTTTCATTTTTTTTGTTTGCCACAGAACCAATGGTTTCATATTTCTTCACAATGTCATGAATTGTAAATCTAGAAGGAGGCACTTGACCAGGGAATGTTTGAATATACGTTGTGTGAACACGGCTTGGTGATTCCTGTTTATTGTAACTTGCACACGAAAATGCATTGTTCTAGAGGCAAGCACCTGTTCATGTTGGTGGCTGGTAAAATACTAGCCCGTGCACACAGTAGCAGTGGTAGTAGAGGAATCCAGCCAGGTCATAGGACAGGCAAGACGCTGTATGCTGTTTGGTTTTAAATGAAGAACCCAGTACCAAGTTCCCTAGATAGTGAGCAATTTATTTGGTGATGTGAGGAGCTCTATATAGATTATGCAGATGTAAAGGTCTCACGATCCAATTTGCTCCTCAGGTTTAATCAAATATAATTCTTTACCAGATTACTTCTTTCTAAAACAATGGAACTTTTCAGTAGTTTCCTCTGGGCACACATACACTTCAGCCATGCTCTCTCTTCTACTTATTTTGTGGGTCCAGTGGCACTTTTTGCAAGCAGGCAGATGGCATGGAATTAACCATCCCATTTCTTCAAGTATACAGATGACATCTTTGTACTATAGCCACATGGTAGGGACTTATAAATATTATTCAGAGAAAATGTATTTAGTCTTGTCAAAATACAATGTTAAAACTATTCATAAACTTCCATCCTAAAACACAAAATTGGAGGCCAGTGAAGGACAAGCTAGAACTCCCAAGTTTTGAATGTTTTCTCTATCTGTTGTGAATGTGCTGCTGCATGAACTGTAACTACTACAATTAAGGACCACCAAAGAAGTACATGGTTAATGGAACCTGAGAAGTCAGGCCTGGGCAAGCATTAGCTAGCCAAATGTACCTATTAGGATAAAAAAATGAACCCATGGCCATCACTGAAAAGGACAACCCTAAATCAGAATGCGTGGTTGCAGCTTAGCTCATTATGTCGACTAGCGATCAAATTTCATATAAACTGGGCCACTAAGTCAAGAACCATGAAGTGACCTGCACATTTTCTGTGAAGCATATGCCACAGCACATCTTAAAAGACTGTGAGGTCCATGCCAAACAGAGGGGAGGCAAAATTACGGATAAGAAGAAAAGTCGCCACAGCAGCACTGGGCTGGCACATGATGGACACTCCTGCCTCAGCTGCCACTGAGATTTTGGCAGCAATCACCACCGAGTCATGGATCTCCCCCATGGGCGGTCACGACTGTAACACACACATCTACACCATTCGCCAACCGTAGGTTCTCTACACCTCAACGAGCACCTCCATCTGACGATGTGCATAGCTTTTTGGTTGTCGCCAAGGGTCCCCAGACCAGTTTCAGCCAACCTCCGTGAGGGTAAAGCACACTTTGACTGCTCAGAGTGCCCAATTGGCTCAGCAGCTTTTGCACCTTTGACTGCATCGCTGACTCATGGAGGCACTACCACACTGTCACTGTGTCTCACTGCACCTCTGGCGATGTCAACTTTGGCTGCTATGGAAGCTTCGGGCACTTCAAGGAAGCACAGAGGCAATAAGAGTTAGTACTGAGGGCCTCATGTATCTTATGCTCATGAGGTCCCATTCCTCTAGTGTGCCTCATCTTCCTCCACCAGGTCCAAAGCATGGTCATCCAAGTCTCAGGACTGCACGTCTTTGGAGAAAACCTTCAAATTGAACAGAGCTATCAACATCACTTCACACACACTGGTGCTGCCAATATGACCACAATATGGAGCCTTTGCTACCGCCATCCTTGCTACCACTACTGTGGGGCCCAGTGCCTCTCAGCGCACTGCACTGGACACAACTTTACCTATCACCGACACTATGGTGCTATTTGCAATGGTAGTGGTCACATCATGGGACAGATGTATTCGTGTTATCAATTCAGGATGACACATCTATACCACCCCTATCTAAGTGACTGCAACAGTGACTGCATCTCGAGCTCCAGTGCTGCTGGAATCAGCTCACCTGCAGGGGCATGCACCCTCTCCAGTGCTGTGACAGCAATGATGCACAATCCATAAGTTTTGACAACAACCGGTACATAAGTTATTCACACAACAGACCAGACAACACAAACTGACACACTACACCAATGTGTCCCACCTAGTTGCTCGTCAGTGTGTAATGTGTACTCGCCACCTTGCATGAGTAAGCCTGCAACATGCAGCACAGCTCTGCCCTGGGGTAATCTGGCGTCATGGTGCTGTGGGTACTGGCAGAGACCTGCGACGGGGAATGAGAGAGGTTGCTATGACCTTTGCCCAGTGACATATTGGCTTCCACTCCCTCTACAGCTGTGCTCTGCACAACACTGCGGTGCACTTGTGTGTACTCCTACTCAAATTCGTGGATTTGGAACAGCCTGTACTACACAGCACAGCGACTCTACTTGCTTCCATTCGTTGCAGCAGCTCCCAAATCTTCACACAGTTGGGGCTTGGGCCACTTTCACCACAATACTCAGACATCTGACAGTCAATCTGGGTGGCTCAGATCGTTAGACGCTGGCCTACTGATCCCAAGGTCACGGGTTCAAATCCGGCCCAGACCAATGGTTTTTAAGTGTGCTTAAAAATGACAGCTCTATGTCAGTAGATTTACTGGAATGTACAAGAACTCCTGCAGGACAAAATTTCGGAACACCGGCGATAGTGATGTGATCCTGGCAATTGACAGCGTTGTTAAACAACAAAATATTATTATATCTGATACGACACCACTGCTTCTGTTCACCAGACCTGCATGAACTCATGGTGCTCTTACAAGCACTCCACCCAACTCCTGTAACTTGGAGGCCACAACCAAGCAATCACATGTGCAGTTTGACTTTTTGTAATTCGTACACAGAGAAAACCTCAACTTCCCGAAGTATGTTCACCTAACTCAGGGACTTGGCAAGGCCATGGCTGTCACCTGGACATTTTGTCACCCACTCTGGCAGTTACCTTTCCGCACTTACAGAGGTGTTCACCTGGAATTCCACCACCTACCACACTTCTTCCTATCTTTCCTATTGAACTTCTTCCTAACTCTGGGAAAGAAGAAAAAGAAAATCAATGTCAAATACATCTTAGAAAATAGGAAGTTACTGCCAGAACCATGCCAACATACATCTCCTGCAACTGCACATTTCCTACAAGATCTGAGGATGAGATTTACAGCCAACAAAGAAATCTATTCCAGTGTGCTGTTAATATACTTATTAGTAGAGACATGCATAATTCGCGATCGCGATAACGCAATTTTATTCGCGAATTTTAAGATTTTTTTCATTAAAAACACAAATTTTGACATTTTCCCATTGTATTCACGAATTTTTTATGTTTAGTTTTTATTAAACCGTCATTTTTACATGTTGACGCTTCCTGAGTACAATAATTTTAAATAACGGTAACTTTATCTGCATACAATTTTCCCTTTATTTTGATAATATATACGTATGGTGCGGGTGACGGTCGTCAATGGTTATGGAAGAACCGTTCAGACAAAATATAAATGGTGTTTGTTGAAGTTCAATGTTATAATACATATGCACACACGTCCGGAAGTCCCAGAGGTTCTCTGTTAGCGCATTGCCTAGCGCGTATTATTCAGTTTGTCGTTTGTTTCTTCCGCTTCCGCTTTTCCTTTTGTGTGTTTACGGCGTGCGTACAGAAAGCGGTTAAAGTTGTGAAACTTTAACACCGGGGACACTCTGCGTCCGCTTTTACGCACGTAACATCCGCAGAGCTTAGCTTAACTGGGCATCAAATGAAACAGCACAAATACTCCGCGCGTAATCAAGGTTACGAAATTAAAGCGCACGTAAACTGCGTCTTACCTAGAGGACACACGGGCGTTTATTTTGCGTGCACTTTACGCACGTAATATGCGCACAGCTTTCTTCACTATAATCGCTCCATTCTAATGTCCCCACTTGATGTAAACACAAGCCGTCAACAACTAACCCGCGATACGCCGAAACCAAAGCACACCACAAAATATACCTTAAATAACGGCGATTATCTTGATTTTCAAGATGTATAATAATCCCGAGAAAATATCGTTTTGTTGCATCATAAACACGAGGCACGATTCCACGTGGTATTTGTGTTTATCGCTGCTGATACAAACAGCAGGTTATCGCGGAGTGATACAAGGTAAATCTAAGGCTGGATGGAGTATAGGCATCTAATGGAACAGCAGACATGTCCAGCGCGTATTCCACGTCACGAAATCAAAGCGCACGTAAGCGTGCGTCTTAGCGGGGAGCAGAATTGAAATATTTTAATGTCAATGCCAACATTTACGAAATTATCATGCGATATTTTAGCGCGTAATTTAACATCCACTTCAACACAGCATTTTGTTTAAAATACGGTATAATAGAACATTGCTATTCTTGTATAATGCCATGGTGGCAAGGTTCGTGTTTAATTTTACTTTAACGTATGCAGTAGCGAACTATCTACCACTTACTGGTGTTTCGATAGAGCTCTAGTGGAAAAAAAAAAAAAAAAAAAAAAAAAAAAAAAAAAAAAAAAAAAAAAAAAAAAAAAAAAAAAAAACCTTTTTCAGAAACACAATGTTGTAGGGTTTCGAACGTGAAAAATGTAAGTCCAAAAACACTCCAAATATGGTATCACCATAAACTGTGCAACACTGAATACTTCCATGGCCCAGATGAAACTTGTGTGTGCAAGCTGTGTAGTGAACAATGCAATTGATACCATGTAATCACATGTCAAAACCGGGGATCGTCCATCATGAACTTTTGTACAAGTTTGTTAGCGTTGTGCACGATTTGTGCGATGTATTTTTTATTAAAAACACTCCAAAGGGTAAAGTATCCCCATATACTGGAAAATTATATTTAATTCCCTATACCTAAACTCTAACATATGATTTCATTCCTAATCCTCTTTCGTCCTTTTCTACAGGGGCAGGAGATTTACCACATGCCCAACTAATTGTGAAAAATATGTAGGGGAGTTGGCAAATTCATGGCTACAAGATGCGAAAGGAAAGTTGGAGGGGAAAGATTAATGTTTTCTGAGAGGAAGCCACTGATAAAATGGGGAGATATGTATTTGTTGTACTGTTCAGAATTTTTATATCTTTCAGGCCTGAGCTTTTTGTAGCTGGAGTTTATATGGCACACACTGCATTCAGGCCATTTTTGAGAGTTTTATTTGAGTATGTTTAATATCTACTGGCTTTGTTGGAATTTAGCACTTGAGCATTTAGATCAATACTATGCTTCATTTTTGCCACTTTACTTTCTAATATGGATGCAATACAGCAACATGTAACTGGCATTTGTAAGTATGTTTACTAACATGAATATATGAATACAGGAATAGTTGCTTGCCTTTGATTTCATTCTTTAATTCGACAGTCAGTACAATTACATTAAAAATAACACAATTTTTAGGAGAAAATAACACCGCTTTTGACCAAATTATAAACACACCTTTTGCATGTCCCTACTTATTACTGTCAACGTTACTTTAGCTCTTCCTGCCATTACTGTAAGCAGGATTGGTATCTTGCCATTGGGTTCTGCCTATCCTGATGGCTCCTGAACTGTCATTTTCATAAACAATAACCTGGATGTACGACCCAGAAAATCTAAGAGCATACATATATGATGCCAGAAAAAACTTGGTTCTTATTCCAAACACTTTTTATAAACACAAGTTTTGTTTTATAATACATGTCCTCAGTTACCCATTGATATATATCAGAACCTACTTTAAAGATCAATTTATGAGAGGCAACGCTAATCTTAGGTTAAATGTTTTACTTCAAAATATTAGTCTCTTTTGGCTCTTAAATTAAATTACTGAAAATTATTAATTTTGTAACACTTGAATTGCCTCTCTACATCTATCCTCTGTGGGTGCCCATGCCTTTAAATATTTTAAATTTAAAACAGAATAATAACTTTGTATATCTGATAGTTAAACACAAAACAGCACTTTACAGAACATTCCCCTCATTAGTGTACCTGCATAAGCTACCCTTCTTAAAAGAAGGGTTCAGGTAACTACCATTGAACATGGCTCTTGTATACCTCAAATAGTTTATCTTTCAGCATTTAGGAAAAAGAAAGAAAGAAACACAATATTTTAGAAAATGAAGCTTTGTAAGAGTTAAAACATTTTCTCACAACTACATATTTTAATTCAAATATGATCCAGTATGGTTAAGTAAATTTTGTTTTATATACGTATTCTGCATTCTAATGAATTTTACAATGGACATTTCCAGTGCTTAGCCTTCATGTTAGCTTTTTATTCTTCTATTCTTTATATGCTATTCATGAAGTTAAATCTCCCACATGCTCTAGTCATTGCAGATGTGGTCTTCAAAATTAGTTCGAAACTTCCAGACATTGTACATGGCTGAAGAAATTTTAACACACACTATAGTCTTTCTCTTTCAACAAAAGTAGTTGAACATATGTTTTATGTTCCTGAAAATTAGGATTTACTTTGCTTCATATTACTAGTATAGATGTAAGCTAAATTGATTTTATAGAGAAGTTATTTTCCTGTGACCCTGGACAGATTAAAAGTGGTCATTGTCAGGGCTTGTCACACTTGGCAATATCGGTTCAAGGTTAGCCAAGTGTTGTTCAACTTCACATTAATTCATTGCTGTTTGAGTCCATATGTTGTAAACCTTTGAAAATACATAGAGTATTTAGACGCAGCATATAATTTGTGTTGCTTAGTGACGAGATATATTGTTGAAAAAGAATTTTTATCTGTCTGAAGCTTATTGAATTGAACTGAATTGGAGTTGCTGGTAAAGGTTTTACAGAAAATACCCAAATTAACCTATTCCTTCTAAGAAGTCAATATACAGATTACAACAGAAAATAAAAGTTACGGGGTCAGTTGCACATAAACAAGCTATGAGGAAATGTCACATGTTAATGGAAGAGAAATTAAATTAAAGTCAGCTTAGAAGCTAGTCCAAGGAAGTCATTAAAGTGCTTATCACAATAGGTGTATGTGTCAAAATCTTCTGCTCACAGTGCTATAAAACTTCAATTGAAACCATATAAAATTCAGATTGTCCATAGACTGGAAAAGAAAATTAATTTGTTTAGAAAGGTTCAGCAGGCTGTTCATGATAGACACTTTGATCTTGGTTTAGGTTTTCTACACCTAACTTCTACAACTTGGTTTCACCTCAGTGGCTATATAAACACCAAGAACACTCATTAGTGGGTTGCCAAAAATAGGAATGCAAGATTTGAAGACCCTCTCCACGACTCAAAAATTGGAATCTGGTGCACTATCAATGCACAGAGAATAACTAACCCAATATTTTTTGTTGTAGCAGTCACTCAGGATGTACCTAAGACCAATATTGACCCATTTTTTTTTTTTTGCCAAATTCACAAAAGAACACAATCACATCCATTTTGTGCAAGATAAACCTCTGTACATACTGTGGGTGTTTCTAATGGATGAGATTTGTTCAGTATTTTACAATCAAATAGTAAAAACGTGAAGCCTTGTAGATCAGCTGATATGAATCTGTGACTTTTGTGTAATAGAAACCCTGAAAGACTGTGTAATCCCTATACAATCCATGAACTAGAACTCAACATCACAAGAGTAATTAGGAAATCTCACTTGAAGGGCTGATCAAATTTCCAGGAACACTTAGAAATATGAGACAGTGTAAACAAATAAATAACAAAACTTTTCATTTTACAGCGAAGAGCAATCACACCAATACTTGGACTAAAACAAACTGAGTCATGTAGACAAGTCTTCAAATTGAAGATCTTAACATAATATTTACTGCATATGTTTGAAGCAAAATGCTTTTTAAAAATCAAATTGACTAATTAAAAGAAGGAGATGCACAATTATGAAACCAGAATAAGCAACATTTTCATGCACAGGTCTATGGGATTGAACTATACAATACAAAACCAAACCCACTTAAGTAGCATTTTTGTTCTATAAAAAATTACCAGAGGAGATAAAAAGATACACAACACAGATTTAAAAAATCTAATGTGTTATATTCACATGACATAGACTAAAAGCTTAGTCTTCTATCTATTTCACATTAATCAAGATAAACCTCTGCAGAGATAGTTTGATTACACATTTTGGTTAAGCTACAAAAGGGATAGAACATTTTCATATTGCATCTCTGGAAAATACTGAATATGAATACCAAAGTTTGATATTTATCAAACATTTTGTTTTTGGTTTGCTCTTTCTCTCTCTCACGCACAAGGACCCTTTTCTAAAACTGCTTTTTTAATTCAATTCAGGGGTCCTCGAAATATACATCTCTGATGAAATCTCTAGATCAATATTTTGGAATGGAATACAGTAGGGGAGAGTGGGCAAATTCTGCGCACTTAAGGTCGAGCAGCCATACTGACTAACAGAAATGTTATTAAGTTGCAGACTTTGTTTCACCTGTAACTTCATTAAATAAGCTCTCAAAATAGTGCAATTCCAAAGGCATCATGCACTTTTGAAAGGGTGTTAGGTATTGAAAACTGAAAGTATACAATGCGCAGAATTAACCTACCTGGATGGGTAATTGTGCGCACCGTATATGCTTGAAATGAACTTGAATATATGTGTCATAATTATCTTTAATGATAAACTAAATGCTACAGAATATTATATCAATTGCTAACTCCTATTACAGACTCAAATCAACTGTCCAGATGTTTCACTTAAACTGCTTTTTAGTTTGTTTTTGTTTTCTGAGGCAGAGATCACAGAAGTTATCTTCTGCTGAATCCCATGCGCTACATTCTTAGCGGGACCACCTGCTGTACTCTACACATCTGTACCACATCTCGTTATCACGTCCAAACTCATCACAAGTCATAGTTTAGGTATTGGAGCGACATCATCATTTTCATCATCATCATCACCACCACCACCATCACACAGTTTTTTTTCACTGAATTCATCGGCATCAGATTCGCTATCTGAGAAATCCAACTGTCGTTTACAGGACTTTCTTCTTGGCTTTTTGTCCACAATTTTGTTTTCTTTTTGAGTTTTCTCTACCTTTCTTCATTTGATGGTCTCTCTTTTTTCAGCTTCTTGAAGTTCATCTTTCATTGACATCCCCGTTAATATTTCTGATGATTGTTTCCTACATTTGGCTTTATTGGATTTTCTACTTGAAAACGAGACTTTTATTGGCAGAGGAGGCATATCTCTTGCCTTAACATGTTTTGAATTTGCAGCCGATCACTCAAGTGCACTCTCAGGCGGAACGGCAGGAAAGCTGGTGGAGGTTCCTGCAGCAGCCGCTGGAATATGTCGATAATCTTCTTTCTGAGTCTCCTCAACTACTTCAACTTGCAGATCCAAATTGTCAGAGGAGGGATAGAGGTTCGCTTCTGGTGCTACTAGTATTTAAATACACAAGGGACAATCCTGCGCGCCGTGCAAATTTGCCCGCCATAAGAAGCGCAGAATCACCCGACACGGCATACATTCTTCCATCTACCGTGGAAACTTCAAAACATGCTTATTTCAAGCAGTTTTGTAGACATATCAAGCATAAACAATTCTAGTTTAATAGTAATAGATAGATGAGAACAATTACACCATACCCATGCCATGTCTACCTTGCTCTTTAATGCAAATCTGTAACAAGAAATATATGCCTGAAGTGTTGCAGCTCACTGACTGCAGACGAATAGCTGTAATGGCGTCTTCCTCAACACACTAGTTAGTCAAACTGTTGAGGAGATGGCGACACCGGACAGAACTAGGAATTCAGAGCAGGACCAGAGAAACATAGCAGCGCAGAATTACCCTCCTGCGCAGAATTCGCCCACCTTCCCCTACCTTCTCTACCTATTATGTATGTGGGGGAAGAAGTTAAAAGAACTAAATAAATTATCTATTGAGGTAAGTTTCTATAGGATAGAAGAATTTTTAAACAAACAAAAATAAGTTTTATTTGATCTGAGTGGTAATAATTGCTATAATGACTGTAAATGTGTAACAAGTATTAAAATATTAGTTTTTTTATGCTGTTTGTAAGAGGATAACATCTTTAAGAATTATTATGCATATATTTTTTAAATTTTTCAGTACTTATTTGATATACTCAATTGTATTCTATATATTCATGACCTACTAGCCCAAATCATGTGTGTTGATCAATGAGATGAATAAAGAAATGATGTGAAATGAAACATTGCAAAAGGTGGCAGTCATTTCAAGTGGATCTTATACTTAAAGGTGTGTACACTTTCATTTTTCTTGCACAAACTGGTGAAAAAAGGAACCATTGCTACATAGCAATAAGGTATGAAGACCGTTCAAGTAGTAGAATATTATGCCACACTAAAATAATAATATTGCTTCACTATTTGCAAAAATTCTGTATCTTGTTTTCAGATTTTAAATTAGCTATGAACACCTTTTAAACATGGTTGGTTCATTGGCATCTGATGTTGGACAGTAGGCAATGAAGTCATTCACTCTCTTGCACTCCAGTATTTTTATGAGAGGTTGGTATGTTCAACAATGGTTGGACAGTGGAGTAAGCGGTTTCTCTACATATTTTCAAGTTCATAAAAAGGCCATAGAAGAGACTCTGCAAACCTTTTAAATATAAATTTAATAATTTTCTTGAGTACAGCTGCAATTACCTGAATATTAATGGGTTTATAGCATTGATGGTCTAAATTTTACAGCTGCTCTGATTTATTGTGAAATAGATTAATTTGAAACTTGGTGGGGCAACTTGGTTAAAGCAAAAAGTTCAGCAGTGGAGAGATCAAAGCAGTAAAGTTGTAGTACTCTTGGTACTGATTCAGTTTCTTTCTTTTTCCCTTCACAAATTAGCTTATACACAACTGTATTTATTAACTCTAAATATGTAAGATAATGGTTTTAATGATAAGGAATGCTTAATGCTTCATCTTTAACTTCCTCTGGGCTAAATCTTATAATGTTCACACTGCAGATAAAGGATAAAGGGGTTTAAGGGTCCGTCGACAGCTAGATCATTAGGGTCCGAAGTAAAAAGATAAAAGCAGGGAGACTAAGGTTAAAATGTTAAAAAAGGAAAAGTTAAAACAGATAAAATTTAAAACAGGTTAGATATACAATATATTAAGTCCTTGAAATTAGGAAAATGTATATCCTCCAATCAATACTGGGAAAGAGATTGTTAATGTTATGTATGTAAAATGTTACTATATCACATTTTGTTCATGAAAAGTATGCATACTAGGAACTATGACTAGTTGTTAACTGCAATTCCTCTGACACTAAACAATTACCAGAATGTTCTTTAAATTTTAAAAGGGTTTGCAGTTAATTGGATCTTTTCTTAAAGAATGCTGAAGATACTTATTTTAATGCATATAGAAAACAAACTATCATGGAACTACTTAACAAAATTACTAAAACACAGATGAAAAACAATCTCTGTTGAGCAATTTCATCATCATTTAACAATACAATGTGAAGAAAGTATAGCATTCTGGCAGTTTGTCACAATAGCTCAGTGGTAGAGCGTCCGCCCGGCAAGCGGAAGGTCTGTGGTTCAAATCCCAGTTGTGGCATTGAATTTTTAAGTTCCAGTTCTACCTCTTAAACTTTGCCCACACACGGCTTGTGTGTTTAAAAACACCAACAGTAAGTTTGTTGGCATAAATAAATAAGATATCAATTTTTGCTGTCATTAATGTTCTGCCATTCTATTTACGGCCTTGATGCTTCCTGAAACTGAAAATGACTGCTCTTTCACTGCTGCTGCAAATGTGTATTATGCGTTTACGTCTGCAAGCAATGCATCCTTTGTTTATGTGCATGTTAATAACGGCAATAGCTCTAATTGTTACAGATAACTGAAAACCACTTAAGCACCAAGGAACCATTTCCATTTTAAGTAACACAAAGAAACAACCCAGAAAACTCCTTTGTATAAAAGGGAGTTTTAGTGCAGGAAGCAGAAGACACATTTGGGAGAAGACAAGTGATTGGTTTAAGTAGACAATTTTCACCTGTAATGCACAACCTCCAGCAGAGTTCAAATCTTGTGGCAGTAAACTGCTTTTATTATAAATTTTGCCATAAATTGAACATTGGTGTCACATTTTGGTATTTGTTAGTTAAAAAGTAGCAGAATTTAAATGTACAATCTGTCAATGTTGTTAACCAAGACTTGAAGCTTTCCTGGTGGGGATATGAAAATAACTCTTCTCGGGTTGTCAGTCAGGTGAATTCTGGAAGTTTCCAAGCTTTCAAGAGCTAACGTCACTCTCATCTTCAGGGAATGATGTGGAGACTGTTGTTCTGTTTATAGTTATAGTCAGTTTGATGGAAGGGGCGGGCCAGAGGCCGCCGAATACTGGTAACTTGTCTGGAAAAATAAGCATAATTTTGGGCAATATGGCATCAAGACCATCCACAAACTGCCCAATAAAGTCAGGGACATGTTACAGCAGAACAAAAATCCTCTCGGTCTTAAGACTCCCGGGGTATACCACATTCTTGTGAATGTGGCAGGGCCTACATCAGACAGACAGGAATAACCATGAAACAGCACTGCAAAGAGCATGAAAGTTCTGTCTGAAGTACCCTAAAATATCTGGCCTTGCAGGACACTACATTGAAGGACACAGGGAGGGAAAAAAAAAAAAAAATCACACATTGTCTTCAAGTCTACAAACTACTGGGACTGCTCGATTAAGGAAGCCATAGCCATCAAACATGAGCCTAACAATATCATCTGGGACAATGGCTTGCAGTTAAACAGCATCTGGAGTACAGTGCTCAACAAACACTCAGAGAACTCTACCAGATGGCCAAAGACCAGCACTGGTTTTGTTGCTGGCATACCTCCTGCAACAGGCCAATCACAAAGCTTCGGTTCAGCAGAGGCATGTTACGCATGCCAGACCCGGGTCAATCTCACAGCGGCCTCTGGTCTGCCCCTTCCAACGGAGTGACTATAAATATAAACCGAACAATAGTCTGCACGACATTACCTGAAGATGAGAATGACGTTAGCTCTTGAAAGCATGGATCTTCCAGAACTCACCTGGCTGACAGCCTGAGAAGAATTATTGTCAATATTGTTGTTTATCCTGTTTCTCTTTACCTTTATGAAACATCAGGACCGAAGACAGAATGACAAGACTGTAAAAAGAGTTGAAATTTCAGAGCTTAAAACAAAGATTCGTTTTAACGGATTAGATGTTAACAGGCTGTACAATACATATTATTACAATGCAATCTATTGATTTCAAAAAGCTCTTTCTCTATCAAACTTTTAAACACCTTTTCTGAAAAGCATAGATGGATTACTGCAGCAATTGTGAAATCACGACTAAATATTGTATTTCCTGGTATCTAAATGCAAATGCAATATTTCTGACATTTCTTAAATGCACATGATAGATGCAAATCTTAAGATAAAAAGAGATTATTTCCATCACCAGTGATACTGAAATGGCTGAAATACCATGTATATCCTGAATAAACCATTACTCATATGACTGACTTGCTTTACTGTTAATAAAAGTTTACTGTGCAATATTATATTTAAGAGAAATGAAAGAGCTGCCATTCTTATCACCAGAAATAAAAACTACTGAAGATATATGAGCCCTGTTAAAACTTGCCTTTCCTGCAACTGGCAAGCAAACATAGGAAAGCTTTGGCGTTTGCTAAATAATTCAAAATGCTGTTTCCAAGATATCTAATTAATTTTATAAAATAAGATTACTACAGGTTCAATATGAAACCACATCCAGCCATATTTTATAATATTCCATAGGAAAGCAGTCCATGAAACCCTTCCTATCATTTATAAGCCTTTCTATGGTGCCTTACAATTCAAAATAGTTAACCTATAATAAACTTGATTCATAATAATTTGTTGAAGCAACTGAAAAAACAAAAACTGCACGTTTGGTGCAACTAGACATGAAATATGTATCTTGTATATATAACAAAAGAGTTACGGTTACGGGGAAAAATATAAACAAATGTTATCTAAAGTATACAAAACAAAAGATGAAGCATCTAAACTGGCCATAAGTGTAATACGCTGGCAACAACTTAGCAGGATTTGCATAACACTGCCCAAGATTGTGACTATTTACACCTTTATATACCTGCACAATTGTAGCTAACAACATTGGCTCATTTATCACACATTTATACGCACTAATTTTAAGGCTAATGGACATTAAATAAACTTTTGGATAGCAAAACCTCCATGTTGTTAACTAGGGCTTTAAATATTTAAATTTGGAAAGCTCTTTCAAAGTATTCTTCACACAAATACAGACTTGATACTAAATATCTAAAGAAATCCTATCTATGGTTGTTCATGTCAAGAAATCTTGGGCTCACCTGATAATTGTAGAACTGCTATCAGCAAAAATTAACTAAATCTGAAAAGATAAGAAACAAACTTTTGCTCACAGTTCAGTGTTTTAGAAGCAATATTAATACTTTAATTTAAAATGGTACAATGCATTAACGCATTAGTTCTTAATTTTCTATGAATTCAGATATTTCAGAAATTAGCATAATACCACCAGCTTAGGTATTTATGTGGGATGAAATCTACCTAATATGATTCTTCTTAAGAACTCAGTCTTTATTTAGAAACACTTAAAAGACTTAGAGCCTGCAGAACCAGGTGCTACAGATTACACTAAAGAAGAGACCGATATGCCATTGTCACCTATTCTTCCTGATAATAAAATTCATGCCCAAATTAAGAACTTAGCACAATCCAACAGATATAAATCGATAAAAAACATTTCTTATTATTAGAACTACAGCCGAGACAAAGTGATTAATATTGTAACTAAATAGTAAACACAAAATATTCAGTTGTAAATAAATTACACACTTTATAACATTTTATTTTCAATGCTAAAATACTAAAATGCAATTAACTTCCTTTCTTACAGAAGCAAAATTTATTTGTAACACAACTTACTGCAGTTCAATTTCTTTGTGTGATATGGCCAGCTGGTTGATTATCTAACATATGTTTTGTCTCTATTGTAAGCAGCCAGCTTTAGTGACATGTGCATAGCGAAAGTCTTGAAAGAGAGTTTGTCATTTATCTCTGTACGCTCAGACACAAAAGCAGTCCTGTGCAAGGGGTCCTGTGAATTTTTCTGTAGCCAAGATTATTCCCTATCCTCCCCCTGAATCTGGAAGTATGAATGATAATGTGAATCTGTGCGTGATCTAATGTATAAAAACCAAAAGAGCCAAAACCATTGTACATGAGTTAACAGTGTTGCCTGTAGGCAATATGTTCCAAAAGAAAGGCTGCTGATATGACCAATGAAGTTAAAGACAGGGTATAAATGGAATAAAAAACAAACAGTCAATGTTAAGATTCATAAATATAAAACTTTGACAATTCTGCTAAAGCTGGCTTCCATAATTATAGACAAAATTTGTGAGAATATCTTCCAAAGGCCATGGTTTATAAACTTAGAAATGCAACTCCACATTTCATTTAAATAACTTTATTCCAATGCTTCATAATTTGTGATTTATTGTGAAAAGAGTACTATACCACAAAATCATGAACAATGGCAAAGTGATATCAAATATTTTCACTAGAATCCCTATTATTCTGCTCTATCTCATTCTATACAATCACATTTCAAGTTGAATACACTGTGAGCAGGCCTCCAAAAGAAGAAAGAAATACAATACAAATGTAGCATTCCCTCTTGTAAATAAGCTTAATGTTTAGTTTTATAACAGCTTATGTGAATGGTATGGGATATAATCAAGCTAAATAAAACAAATGTATGTATGTCTGTTATAGGGACATGCACATAATAGGCATGTGCATATATACGTTCGTACCAGTTTTATACTATGTAACGTAGATTATACCCATTATAAATTGAACAAATAATGTATCTGAATAACTATGTTTCATGCACTACAGGCAGTAAGAGGGAAATATATGCATACTTTTATTCTAGTAGATAAATATGGTTATTATATAGTGTCCTATAATTGCATAATATATTCACTCTTATTACACACTTAAACAAGAACTCTCATACACACTATAGCCAGGAATGATATTCATGGATGTTCTTGGTATGCTGTAACAGCAACTTCTATACTATCTATACTGGAATAAGGGTTTTCATCAGGGGCAGCTCCAGAGGTGGTGACTCTGTGCCATGGCACTACCTTAAAAAAGGGGAAGAAATATGATTTTAAGTTGTTTGTGTACTCTAAATGCAGCCATTTTTACTATTCTTCAAGGTGCAATGAAATGTCAACAGAAAACCACCAAAGCTGAAGGAAGTGAATACAAGTTGTAAGTTTGGAACACTATTACATTCCTAATCTATGGATCTGTGCCAGTTTAAATTTAGCATGGATAGACCACAATGTGGATGTTCACTTTAGACAGTAACAGTAAGTGAAGGGGCAAGGGGCTAGGACAAATCTGTGCAAGCTTATACAGCTATAGTTGGCAGCACAGGCCAGTCATAAGTACCACCTAATACATACAACAAGACTACTATGCTATATTCAAAAGTGAGGAATAAGCCACTTATCATTACTCTGCAATGTTAAAGTTAGCAGAAAATGTGTTTGATGTATCACATTCATCATTAATTTCCCATTGTTCATACTTGAAATTAAATTAATCGTTATTTTCTAATAATGCTACCTGCATTGCAAGCAGTACAGCAGACAATTAAAAGAGAAGTCTGCTTCTGCTCGAGAAACTAAAAACTGCTGGGTGCATGAGTACTGCACTGTGATATTTTATCTACTTAACATGAATAAAATTAAAAAAGAAAAAAAAAAAATTTTTTTGTTTAACAATGCTGTCGATTGCTAGGATCACATCAGCGTCGTCGGTGCGCAGTTATTTTGTCCTGCAGTTCTTTTACATGCCAGAAAATCTACTGACATGGAGCTGTCGTTTTTAAGCACACTTAAAAACCATCGGTCTGGGCTGGATTTGAACTTAACATGAATAAAGTAAGCTTTTCACTAAGTATCCCATTTTCTACATTATTGTTAGAAGACAAGGAGAAACTGAAATATGTTGGAAACCCTGCTCCTGATTTACACACTTTGCTTGAGAAACAAGTTGGATGAACTTCCGAGTTCAAAGGACATGATTACTTGTGCCTTGTCATTGCAGGTGATGCTTAAAACCAGTCAATGTACAGTAAAAAAGGTCACTACTAGTGGCAATGATGTACATATTTCAATTTGTAACTGAGCATCATTTCATTCATTTCTTTCACTCACCATTGCATATCCCCTACCCAGTTGTTAAAGGAAGATAATTTATCTTTAAACAAAAATTGTGATGTAATGTTGACATTACCAGTGTGTTAATGCTTCAGTCATCACTGGTTTTCTCATTTGTTAACTGCAATTTACAGAGCATTCAGGTTTTACTGTTGATGTGAGATTTTAAATTCAAATTACTAGAAAGGCCACATTAGGATGGTTTGTTTATTTCTGAAAATGACTGTCTTTCCAGTGATGATCATGACTTATACATTTTGAAGGCATGAAATAAACAACGGAAGAGAAATTGTATCAAAATTGGAAATACAGCATGAAAACATTAGAAGCCTATACATACATATGTATTAAAAAGTGCAAGGGAACCACAGAAATAGTGCTTCCTAATATACGAGGGCCGTTCGGAAAGTAACCTCCGGTTGATTGCAAAAAATTCACCAAGTTAAATAAAAATATTTTAATATATACATCTTACAACTACATCTTTGCACTATTTTTCTACATAGTCTCCATAACGATTGAGGCACTTATCGTATCTGTTCACAAGCTTTGAAATTCCTTCTGCATAAAAATCACCCGCTTGTGCCTGGAGCCAGCCTGTGACCGCATCTTTGAGCTCTTCGTCGTCATCAAACCGCTGGGACCCGAGCCATTTCTTCATATGCATGAAGAGGTGATAATCGCTTGGCGCCAGATCTGGGCTGTAAGGTGGATGGTTGACAACGTCCCACTTGAAGGACTCAAGAAGGGCTGTTGTTCTGCGAGCAGAGTGAGGACGGGCGTTATCGTGCAAAAAAACGATACCGGAAGTCAGCATACCACGGCGTTTGTTCTGTATAGCCCGTCGTAATTTTTTTAGTGTTTCACAGTACACGTCTTGATTAATGGTCGTCCCACGTTCCATGAATTCAACCAACAACACCCCTTTTGCATCCCAAAACACCGTTGCCATCAATTTTCGGGCAGAAAAATCTTGCCGGGCTTTTATTGGTTTGGTAGGCGAATTTGAATGTGCCCACATCTTTGATTGTTCTTTTGTCTCAGGGTTCACGTACTTAATCCAGGTTTCGTCCCCGGTCACGATTCTGTTTAACAATGGTTCACCTTCGTCCTCATAACGTGACAGAAAGTCTAATGCAGAGGCCATTCTTTGAGTTTTGTGGTGGTCGGTAAGAATTTTGGGCACCCATCGTGCATAGAACTTACGGTAACCCAATCTTGCTGTCACTATCTCATACAAGAGAGTCTTAGAAATCTGTGGAAAATCAGTAGACAACTCCGACATTGTGAAACGTCGGTTTTCACGAACTTTTGCATCAACTGTCTGAACGAGTTCATCCGTCACCAATGATGGTCTACCACTCCTCTCTTCATCATGAACGTTTTCTCGTCCACTTTTAAATAAACGTACCCATTCACGGACCACTCCTTCACTCATAACTCTTGGTCCGTACACGGCACAAAGCTCACGATGAATGGCTGCTGCAGAATATCCTTTGGCTGTAAAAAACCTTATAACAGCACGCACTTCACATTTGGCGGGGTTTTCTATTGCAGCACACATTTCAAACGGCCACAAACACTAAACTAGCGCAGGTACGACATTCACTCGACCACGGTTTGATGCCGACTGACCTGCTGAGTGCGTGAATGCACAGATGGCGTCGCTACTCCCCCCACTACCCGCACTGTGACCGATCGGAGGTTACTTTCTGAACGGCCCTCGTATAACGGTGGTCTAAGTGGCTTTGCAAAACAACAAGCAGCAACAATATGGCATTAACACCTTCTGACATGTAACATTAAACAGTACAGTTTGCAGATTCAGCCCATATATTACTCACAAAGGTCCATGTGTTTTGAAGGAAAAATAACCTCCCGTGTATGGATTACCTGGACACTTAAAACTGTGAATGCATGTATTATCTGTTCTTCAGAACAATACAGTGGCTAAACTTTGGATTTTTTATTAATAATATAATACAATCCCCAACTCCAGGAAATTGTGCCTTCTGAATGATTCATCTGTAAGCCACCATGATGTGTCAGAAAGTAGTATGGAGAAGCAGAAGCATAGAAACTCCACAAGAGGTGACAATAAGTCAATTCACTGCTTTTCTGGAAGAGAGAATTATCTGTGTACAGCTTACCTATCAATGGCTTACACTTGCAAAATATTCAGTACACTTATGTACCAAGGGTGTGTAATCCATGAAAGCAAAGGAAGCAATGCTTTTGCTTTAAATTTTAGTAATACATTAATTTCTATATTTTCATTAAAATCACCCCGGTGGAAAATTTAGCTTACAATTTTCAAGCAAGTGCACAAATTGTTGCACATTTTTGCAAGTAACTTTCTGAAGTCCCAACACATGGGATTGTTTGCTAATAGTCAATTATCTATTTGCAAAGCTAGAAATGCATGCAGTCCGAGGCTCACTTCAGCACGTCCCCTCTGAGACAAGGGGCTTGCTTATCAATAATGGTGCCATTCGTTTAAACTGGTGGTAAAGGCCAAATGAATCTGAATACCCAATATATCTTCTTCTTCTTTACCTAATTACCCACCTCTTATGTAGGACTTACAACCCCTAGGACTTGCAAGCCAGTGCCTAGGGTCAGATGCCTGTTGTGGAGCAGACGAACCCATGGACCGACAGAGTGAAGACCTGGAAGCAGGTGGTCAGCCCAGCACCAGGTATGATAGTGAGGAAGACAATGATATGAAATGCAGGTGAAATGGATGAAGGGAAAGGTGATGATGGAGCCATTGGTAGAATGGGTGGCAGGGGAAACTGGTGAGAACCTGCCCAGATGTTGCATGAATACCACACACGTGTCACTGGGATCAAACCTGGGCCACCTAGGTGGTAGGTGAATGGGCTAAATAAGGATGTATGTTTTCCAAAATTACACATACATGCCATTTATGGTTTCTCTTTATTCCTTATCATTTTTAATTAGAATTTATATAATAGATAGTAATATGAAAGCCTGTATGAAGTAATCATTTCTCACAGACATGTGCAATACAGCCCTTTTCAAAATACATCCTCTAGGAACGCAAAGGCAATCTATGAAGTCGGTCTGGGTGGCTCAGTTGGTTAGATGCTGGCCTACTGATACCAAGGTAGAGGGTTCAAATCCGGCCTAGACAGATGGTTTTTAAGTGTGCTTAAAAAACAACAGCTCCTTTTTGTTGTTGTTATTAACATCCTCCAACGTAGTGTCATGTCAGACGGTGAATGAATGAATGAAATGATGTTCAAATGAGCCCGAGGTCCATAGAACTGTAAGTTACCTGACATTAGTTTTCTCAGGATAAGGGAACACCTCGGAAAAAACCTTATCCAGATAACTCACCCTAAGTGAGATCTGAACTTGCGACCTCCTGGACGTGAGGCAAACATGCTAACACCACGCTACAGAATCAAGTTCAACGACAGCTCCATGACAACAGATTTACTGGCATGTAAAAGAACTACTGCAGGATGAAATTCTGGCACACCGGCAACGTTGGTATGATCCTGGCAATTGACAGCATCATTAAACAACAAAGTAATTTTAATTTAACAATCTATGAACTGAAGTAAGCCATTTTGATAAAGAGCCACTCGGCTGCAAGTTCAGTAACTTCATGAAACAAAGTTTGTAAAAGCTGCATAATAAATACCACATTTTTATGTGCTTATGAATACATTTGCATTTCTTTTTCCTTATCAGATGACCTTTTCAAATGTGGCAGCCAGCTTGATGCTGGTATGTAAATTTGGGATTTGGCTGTAAGGAACTTGTATATGGCTCAGTACTGTGCTATATGGCTTCCTTGTAAGAGCAGATGTGCTGGTCACCACTGACTTGTCCTTAGTACTCAAAAGCTGTTTACAGACTGATGTTTGAAATTATGTTGGCAATGTTTTGGGTTGTGGTATGCAATAACGACAATCATCATCTCTCAGCAATTTCTCACAAAATTTTGGTTCCATAGAAAATAACTAACAATACACTCAGCAATTAGATATCTTACACTTAACGAATGTGCTGAACTTTGTCTTTGTATTTGCTAATGCCAACTTTGTTTCATAGAATGGAGATTTTGTTTGAGTCTTTTGTGTATTTGTACACAAGTAAACCAATCGGCAGACCTATTCTGTAACTTCCCAATTTGCTAGTTGCTCAACAGGTTTCTGGCAGCTGAATTGTAAAACATTTGTATGTAGTTGTATTTGCTAGAGATGGTGCCGAAAATTAAGAGCTTTAACTACGAAGTTATACAGTTTATTGCATATGACAAAGCCTTGTAAAATTGTTATGATTGATGAATCAGATAAAAACACAAAATAATAATAAAAAAGTTAAAAAAAATCAGTACTGAAATGAGTCATGCTGGCTAATGCCAACTATCTTGTTTGGTGTCATAGGAGGGGATCATGATAGGAATCCTGCCTTTGGGCATGCATGATTGTGTGTCCTTGAATATCTCCACATGTGGAAAACATGTAAACCAATCAGCAGCCCCATGCTGTAACTTCTCTATTTGCTAGATGCTCAGCTCTAGTTCTTCTTCTTTAACCGATTACCCTCCCTGTATGGAGGACTGACACCCCGTAGGACTTACAAGCCTGTGCCTAGGGGTTGGGTAGCAGATGAACCTATGAACTGGACAGAGTGAAGTTCTGGTGGTCAGCCAAGCACCAGATATGAGAGTGAGGAAGAGGATAAGAAATGCAGGTGAAATGGATGAATGGAAGGGTGATCATGGAGCAGTTAGTGGAATGATTGGCGGGAGAAACTGGAGAACCTGGAGAAAACCTGCCAAATGCAGCTTTGTTCAACACGAATACCATATGCAGATCCCTGGGGTCTAACACCGGCTACGTTGGTGATAGATGAATGGTCTAACTGTTTGGTCACGGTGCTGCCCAGTTCAAGTTCTTAGAGGCCAAAATCTGAACATTTGAGTGTTACTTGTATTTACTTTCATGTTAGCATCTCTGAGCAAAAGCGTAATTCATAATTGGTACAATGTGCCTAAACTTGCCAAGGCTTTAGTGACATTTACAGATTTAAGTAAGCATATGACATCACAGTAACAGTGTGGTTAATGACAGAAATAGTGCATTTAGTTATGCCTCTATTTGCAGAACTGTCTACTTATAACACAAACACTAAAACATTATTTATAATAGGAAGAATACAATGAAGCCTTTTAACTGTTATAAGTTGTTTGTTCAATTTCATTAAATTAGAAATACATGATAATTTGTACAACAACTATTTAGCATCATATGTTAACATGACTATTTCATACATAGAGGCATTAAATTATCATATACAAATTATCATCCGGCCATTCTTTTGTTTTGTACAAATTATCACTAGATCATTCTTTTGTTTAGTCAAGTTTTGTCAACTGTATCGCATAAATTGCTGAAGTAACAATTTATTACACATAACAATCAAAATAGCACTCCATTTCAATTTGACAATTGTTTTTAACAATTGTTCTTTCAATAATTAATGTATTTTTCCAGAAGAAAGGTTATTTGATAATGTTAAAAATAAAGTGAGATTTGAGATTCTGAACTGGTTTTCTGTTATAACAAGAGAAGACTGAAATACACATAATTCTTGGGTTTTGTTTTCCTCAGTTGACAGCGAGGAGTAAATCGAACTACACTGATCAAAATGAATATATTTTAGGCTTCCCCCCCCCATAATTTAACATTTTCTGGTCAAATCTTTGCAATACAGGATTTAAATTCAGTTTATTTATGAAATAATCCAGATAAATATTATTTGACAGTCTGACCCTCCTAGTTAAATCCTCATTCTGCTCGAAAATTTATCGGTTAGGTCAGAAGTCTTGTGACATTACTTGTGATAAATTTATAAATATTTCCACAATATCCAATATCAGCAGAAACTGAAATCTGAAGCTATGCCATTTAAAGTTGTAATTGTTTTCTCATTAGTGATATAAATTACTGACAACTGTCCATATTTGCATTCTCTGACTCTATGTTGGTTATAAGCTTTACATGTATTACTGAGTGCTAGTCAACTAGTATGTGTTAACAACATTACTAGCAGGGTACATTTAAGTATCTTGTTTAGTAATATCAGTTAGTATTTATTTCTTAATTTTGTGTTTTAGGGAACATTTTTAAGAAAACAATTTATACTACCTTACTGTTCTAATTAATTTCCTTTGTTTGTTCTAACTATTAAATGTAACAAGTTTGTTGTGTTTGTGCCCGTAATGTTTTCTTTTTTCCACATTAAATTAATTTGATACATCTCTTTTGCCCTTTTGTACTCCTTAAGTCTCTAAACTCAATTTGGAATGGAAAAGATATACCCAAAAGTTGGACTAAACCAATAATTCCTATATTTAAGAGAAAAGGAGACACAGAACTCAGAAGTTATGTAGGTATCGGTTTATTACAAACAGGGTATAAAATATTCGCCAGTAGGTATAATTAAGAACAAACTATATAAATACTATGAAGAACTTCTTTGTGAAAAACAAAATGGTTTCCAGAAAGAAATACCTTGTTGTGATGGAAACTTTAATTAAATATACTAATAGAGAAACAAAAGGAGTTCAATATGGAAACTCATTGCTTTTGATAGAGTGCATTGTTCAAAACTTATTAGCCAAAGACCAGCTCCTCCAACAGACTATTTTGAACATATATAACCTTAAAAAATTAAATTTAACTGCGTTACGAGGGACCAATAAATTAACAAAATGACACGAAATCCATATGAGGGCAAGACAAGGATGTCCTCTACCACCACTTTCGTTTATCATTACCAGACAAAATATATAGAATGGAGAGAGCAACGCTATGCATATATACACTAAAATAGAAACCTAAATTAGAGACGTTACTTTTTGCAGACAATGTAGCATTAGTGGCACCTACAGTGGATGAATTACAATATTCAGTACATAAATTTTTACCAAAACTGGCATGAAGTATAATATGAAAATGAATGCAGAGAGAGAGAGAGAATAGGGTTTTCATGGAAAATGTAGCAAAATTTATTTAAATTCAAAAATATTGAAAACAGTAAATTAATCTATTTTGGCTATACGTGAACAATTTTGATGAAGTAGACATCTCAAACAAAATTATCAATTGTGATAAAACTATGGGAATAATAAATGCAATAATAAATCCTTTATTAGTGCAGAGAGATACCAGAGTACTGTCACACAGGCTTTTCCCTCACATAGCAGTCCCGCACCAGCTGTCTAGGCTCAATCTTACTACTGAAGAGGTATAATATTCCTGTAACCACTTCCCATTTTCATAGTTAAACTTACAATTACAATTATTATAAACACATACCTTAATAAGAGATGTTGGAAATATAGTCCTCCTGTATCTACATATTTCTGGCGCCTTCTCAAGAAATTTGTGTTTACACTTGAGAGTTCAATGCCCGAAATTGAGCAAATTTCTTACCTGATGCTCTCTTTTAGTTCTTCTAATGTAAAGGGATTTATTGCATACAATTTTATTTTTCAAGTTCTCCCATACATAAAAAGCTTATACATTTAAATCAGGGGATCAGGTGGGTCATAATGATTTACTAATTACCTTAACATAAAAAATATTCTTGATTAAATTTAACAACACCTCAGTGGCATGCACAGTAGCAGAGATGTAAAATCCAGACTGCCACACAGCATTGGTCACCTGATCAAAAAATTATGTATGACACTCCTGTATCTATCTGCATTTACTGCTTGTTCAAAAAATATAAGATCCTATTATTCTCTATGTATTTACTGCACACCATACACAAATGTTTGCACCATGCCAGAGGACCTAATGAATTGAAATGAGTTTCTCTGTGCTCCAATATCTGTTATTTGCAACAAAGCATAACCATGTAAAAGCTTTGCCAGAGAAGAGTACTAAACATGTGTCATTTACAACATCATTGATATTTCACAAAATCCAATTACAGAAACTTAACCAACTCCAATGATCATGCTACAGCGGTTCCTAGCCCACAGTTAGTTATTAAGTTTCAAAAAAGAGTTTGGTACCTTGCCACTCTGAGCTCATTCAAACACTCATTTCCTGTGCAAGCTGCCTTAGGGATTTTCGAGGAAAATGCTCTAAATGTACTCCAGTTTCATCCAGTTTCTCCTCAGTAAAAACTAGTCTCTTTTATTCTTTGCTTTCTATCCAGAATGGAATCTGTTCTCACAAATTTGTTCACAAGTCTTCGCACTATTTCTTTGTCTGGGATAGTTAAACTGGGTAGTTGTGTTTCAAATCGCCTTCTAACTTCCTTAAGAGTTTGTTATTACTAGGGATAGGACCTTGATACCATCAATACCTTGATACTCTGTGGTATCGAAGTATGTCTAATATGCCTCTCGGGGTGCATGCACCAGTGCAAAGTGCAAAGTCTGACTGCGAAAAGTTGCCCTTGGTGCAAACATCCTCTCGCTCTCTTTGTCATTTCCTTCTTCCACACTTTCAGCACTATTTCTTCCTCACTGCATAATGTTTACATGCAGTGCGCAGTGTTAAACTGGTTAATTTGTTTTTTTATGACCAAAACATTTTATTTTATTTTAATAAAACCTAATTTTTTGATTAACAATGCTCTTCTGCAAGATGTGGCAACCTCTTCAATTCTTCCACTCTAATATCCTCTATGATTTTACCACATGTTTCTGCATGTGTTCTGTTATAGTTTCTTTCAACAGACGATTTTCTTACACACGTAATTATTGTATTGCAGATGAGGCACTTGGCTCTATCGTCATGCTAACATGCATTTTGCCATATGGCTCACAGTGAGGAAAAAAGCACTGTACAAAACTTTAACAAGACCTACACTTTTGAAGTCGAAATTCTGAACACCATAATTATGGATAGAATACTGCATCACATGGCGGAATTAGATAATCAGAAAATGTTAAAATTGTTAAGTGTATAAATGTACGAGATCTGGGAATATTAGTTGTGACTAAAATTGTCAAAAGGCACGAAAAGGTACAGACAAGTCATTAGGGGCAAGCTTCAGGTAATCCAACAAGACCTGGTGAGACCAGTTTTCCTGGAAATCGCTCAGCGCAGGTGCGAGCCTGAAAAACAAGGGATGGTCGATTCTTCGAAACCCTGTTGCTAATTAGGAAGTGAAAGGTACAGAGAGCGTCATAACGCACAGGCACTTGCCTGCGAGAACCCGGAGAGAAAGGGTCGTTTAGAGTTGCCTTCCAGAATTCGACGGGGCAGTACACGTGCGGCCCAGACCGCCGAGCGAGCATCTCAGCTCCGGGACTTGTATTCCGGATCCTCAAGTGTGAGGACACATTATAATTAATATTAACAATCTTCTGTCTTAGTAAAGGCACGGTAACGACTCAACTAATTTAATAACGATCGGCAAATCTCACACTTTCTTATTTTGGTGAGAATAAAAGTGTTTCAACGAAGTTCTGGTTTTACTCGCAAACACCCACGCATACCCTGAGATTAAAGTCGCATGCCAGAGCAGAAGACCAGAAAGCAGCAGTCGGCGTAGGATTGCAGAACGGAGGAGGGGCGATTCTACATCACTTTGCTATTGCAAAGAGGCATGGACTTCACAGATGAGATATAAGCAGAATAACCACTTGTGAAATGAGGCTCATGATATACAGCATGATACACCATATGGTATTACAAATGCCAAGATGCATGATGAAGGAACTACACTTAGAACCAATCATCAAGTACGTCAAAAATACCAGAATAATTGAATTAATCACTTGTGATGAATGTGTTTGGATAGATTTTCCAAAGCCATGCTTCATTATTGCCCAACAGGGAAAAGATTCCTGTGGCATCCAAGGAAATACTGGATTCAAAACTTGTCCGAGATCATTATAGGCCATTAATTCTAACACTGTTATGGGAAGAAAGTGAAGAAGAAAAGACATCTTTTTGGTGTATTTCAGGCATCGGCAAACATGTACTCAATGAGGCCTCGCAGCTATGACGTGTCAGGGGCAGCGCTTACTGTCTCCCCCTCCCCCTCCCTCGCAGCCTTAACTGGCACTGCATACACACTGATCACGGGCGAACTGTCCTGTTGTATTTACCGGCACTTCTAAACATGTCTGTCAAAGTGTAATTAGATAAACTTCTTTATTTATAACTTTGAAGGATATTAGTTTATTTAACTTAAAGTCTTAGTATATTCATAGAATTAAAGTGCATCTAATTATTCCTGGTCTATTAAATTTGATATCAAGAATAGCACTTTGATGATTTCTTCTTTCATCATGTAAGGAACGTAAGGTGTTTGTTGTACTCTAAAATTAAAAAAGGCACTCATCAATGGAACATCAAGCGGCATTATGATACATGTCATAAGAGCACCATAAAATTATAGACAAGCATGTATTCATAAATTTACACTACGATTTAAAGTAGCATAACACTGACGTACTGTCCTTTATTCATTTTTTTTTCAGGTCTAGATTGAACTAACCAACTGCAACAGCTCAAAGAGCAATATTCAGATAATACACCTAATATTAATTCAAATATTATAACTGATAGACAACTTCACGCCAGCTATGCTGTTGCTTTGGATATTGCTCAATCACCGAGGTGTTTTAGTGATGGAGATTTCATAAAAAATGTGAGAGTAAAGTTGCCAACATAATTTGCCCTGAATAATATGATATTTTTAGTAATATTGCATTATCATCATGAACCATACAGAGAAGGATACATAAAATAGCAGAAATAGCCGAAAAAAGACTACAAACCGAGGTCCATGAATTTATAGCCGTTTCTCTCGCATTGGATGAAAGCACTGACAACGGTGACACAGCACAATTGGTAATTTTCACTTGTGGAGTTACTAACAACCCCTCGATACAAGAATATATGCTTGAAGTCATTCCACTTAGGGGGACATACAACAGGGACAGAATTATTTCAAGCATTTAAGAAATGTGTAGAAGAAAGGAAACTGAATCCAAAAAAATCTTGTATCGCGATTAACAGATGTTAATTTGCGTGCTATACTGAGAGTGGCTACTTGTGATATATCACTAGATTTTCATGGTACATTGCAAATAGAAGTGAACTGAAATATATTGCTCAAATATCTAGGCCTATCTAAAGTATCGTAGACCAAAATAACTGGATTCAAGTATGTGTATTATTCCTTATTGTACTCTGTAGTGAGCGAGTCCAGCACTGACTCTGAACGAAGGTCAATGCCATCCCCGGTTCTACATTACGTCATGTGCATTGTGGGTTGCATGTTGAGACGTCATACCGATTCCTCATTGAGTACATGTTTGCCGATGCCTGGTGTATTTGTTTCATTCGTTCAATAATTAAAGGTGTGGCAAATTTTAAAATATTCAAAATAATAGGCAAACCAATCTTCTATAATGGATTCTTGGAATTGTTTCTTACCTTTGTATTGCTCTTAGTAAGAAGTGTGTTTATTTTGCATAAAGAGTGTTCAAGAAATGTGAAGAAAGAGCAATTCAATTCTGAAATATACAGACAGCATAATTATGGAAGAAGTTTAAACAATCTTTATAGTAGCAGTGCTATATTAACTCTATGTTTATTAATTCTCCAAATCTACAACGTCAATGATACATGTAAAAACCATTGTTAAATATTTTGTCAAATGTAACCACGATAAAATATTAACATTTAATTCCAAGGTAAAGATGATACTTGTAAAAACCATTGTTAAATATTTTGTCAAATATAACTACGATAAAATATTAACATTTAATTCCAAGGTAAAGAGGTTTTTCCCACTTCACATTCCTAAGTGCGCAAAGAACACTTTCAGGTAACTCGTTAATTTGGTACTGTTGATATCATGCGTTTAGAAGGAAATTATTGCATATACATTCCTGTAACAACTATTATACCTAACAAATACTTGATTATAATTTATGCATGGTAAACAAACTTTATTTAAACATTGATTCCATCTGTTTACTTGCTCTAAGTATTGTAGAATATCATACACATATGTGTTCTAAAAAGCAATAATCCATCCTTAACTTTGTATTCTATACTCTCTATTCTATATTCAAGTCCCTGTGGATATTGTCATTGCGTACATACCAAGGTGCTTTTACTATAGTCCTTGGTACCTTATTCTGAAATCTCTGAATGATTTCGACATTTGTTTTCTTGGTGCAACCCCATAGGGATATGCCCTACAGGTTTTAGCACTTGTTTGTAAATCAAAAATTTATTGTGTTGACTTAGCTCTGAGCCAATGCCCAGTAGCCAATACAGTTTTCTAAAGCTTAGATCTAGTTCACTTCTTTTCCTTTTTACATGTGATTTCCAGTTAAGCTTTTCATCTAGTACCAGACCTCAATATTTTACCTCTTTTTTGTAGGGAACAGTTTGTCCATTTATTTCAATGGGTACCTTTTCTATTTTCCTGTTTGTGAAGTTTATATGGACCGACTTTGTTTCATTTAATTTTATTTGCCATTTTGTTGTCCAAGTACTGACTTTGCTAATTGTTTTTTGAAGTTTTGCTGTAGTCTCAACAGTAGCACCCACTGACATAACTGCCATATTGTCGGCAAAAGTTGCCATCTCAGTTTCCTCATCTTGTGGGACGTCTCGTGTATACAAGTATAATGTTGGTCTAAGTACACTACCCTGGGGCACTCCTACAGTAATATCTTTAAATGCAGAGTATTCTCTTCCTTGTTTAACTCGGAATGCTGTATCTTTGAGATAGGATTGTAAGATTAGACTGAATTCTCCAGGTACATCTCTCTTTAATTTAAAAAGGCCTTTATGCCATACTTTATCAAAGGCCTGAGATATGTCTAATAGGCACTTGCACACACTTTCTTTTCTTCAAGGGTTTTTTCAATTATTTCCACAATTCTGTGAACTTGTTGCGAGATTGAATGCTTGCTTTGAAAGCCGAAATGATGATGTGGAATGAGTTTGCGTTCCTTAATAATGGGGTTAAGACGTCTTTAAAAGGAGTTTCTCGAATAATTTTGACATTGTTGGCAGCAAAGAGATTGGTCGATATGAGTTTCTATTGTGAGGGTACAGATTACCTAATCCTCAATTTATTATTAACATTCTGGTGTTAACTGACTCAAGCATAAATTCTGATGTAGAATAATAGCCCAGGTAAAGGGTTTTACCAACTTTTCCCTTCATTCTGAGTACTATGAAAATGTGACCCATTTGTGCTATCACCCCACTGATAATTTCTGAACAATCCCAGCAGTCATTGAAAAATAAAGTATGGATATACAATGTATCAGGTGTTGTGTAAACAGATGTCTCTTACAGAAAGTAAATGAAAACTTAACTTCTTGGTCTTTATTGTTGGGCATGTCTAACAGTGTTTCTTCCCTGCAACTGTCTCTAACCATGGATCTTTAGGGAGACTGATTTCAAGAACAAAGGTGCCGTAATTGTGATCATGTCTTAAGACAGACAAAGAACCAAGAATTAACATGATTTGAAATGAATTGCATAAATGCCACTGCATACTGTTCAACAGCTCTAAATATGCAAGAAAACACTACTCCTTGGTCCAACTAAACTAAAATCATGTTTAAGTACAGCTCCAATTTTCCATTATTCAATAAACTTTATGCTTCAACTGCATTCTTAGATGTACAACAGAAGAGTTAATTCTGCCTGCTCTCAAGCATCATGTTATATTCAAATTGCTATCACTTGCAGGTCAATAACTGCATGTTTAGAATATGTTAATCTATCTAAAATACAGAAACACTGCAAATAGACACAATGCTTGTAATTTTTCTTCTTCTTCAGGAATGACTTAACAAAATATTTTGTTCAAGCCTGTGCTGTTGTCCAGTTTACGGCAGCTGGCAAACAGTGGCAACTCCCAGAAAATTACATAGCATTCATGCAACTGATTCAAGCTCTTGTATTTACAGCTATGATTGTACTGAAAATAGGCATGTACCTTTTGAGTTCTGACAGCAGCTGTAAGATGGAAAGGTTCTGCTACATGCACACATTTCTGCCATATTTTAAAAAAAAATCAGGATTTAAAAACATTAGTTCAGCTTCCACAACTATGAAAAATTACTTGCCTGAGACTTTAAATTCTTCTTACTCTTTGCTTTTTATTGGTATTGTAGCTCTAACATTTACTAGCAAGTTTTTAAGCTGTATGTCTGTGTGTGTAGTAGACATACAAAACTGCATCAAAATCACTTTCTAATTTCCCTGCAAGACTGTTTTCACTTATGAATTGTAATAGTTGTTCTTAATGCATAAAATAATTAGAGGCAAAGTACTATTGACCCTTGCTTTATTTAACACTAAAAGCAAGATTCTTCCAATGACCTTTATCACAATTACTATTGAAATGAACTGATGTAAACAACACAACTAACACTCACAGAAACAGCTATGTGCAGTGGGAGCTCTGCTCTCACTTATTACCAGCTACCGCGAAACAGATGAGAAAACCAGGAAAGACCCACTGGGTATATGAACATTTAGTTATCAAATTTAAGAATAATTTTACTTAACCACAATGTCACACTTAAGTACAGGAAAGGTTTTGCAATTCACAGGATATCTACTGAAACAGTATATGCTAAAACACCAAGCACATTAGTGCAAAGATGTGTAGAATTCTGTTTTCATATTATATATGTATATGTGTATATATACTTACATACATAAGCTACAGAATTAAACCACACTGATTAAGGTGCTGGTAGAAAGACCATACAAAAGCATTTTGAGACAGGGAATTAATGGTCTCTGGTTGTAAATTTCCAGGCAATAACATGAAAAGTATAAAGAGTCTGCATGCCATTGATTAAGTGGCCCCACAGTAGCATGCTACATGATAAGTAATGGAAGATGCACAAAGCACAGCCCTTTAGCTCAGTGAATAAGAGGAGTCTCGATTTCTTAGCAAATGATAAGACTGGGAGTTCTAATCTAGCCCACTTTCCTTTTTTTGTGTTCTTAATTAAATTGTCAATCCTCTAATTTTTTTCTCTAACAACATTCTCTAGCTCATATAAAAGTAAAATTTTACATTGATTACTTTTTCTAGCCGTAGATAATTATAAATTGATAAAGCATGATGCAGTTCAGAACATTTCGGAAATGGATACTTAAAATGTCAATTTTTCTGGGTAACAAAACACCACTAATGTTATGTAATCATAGTTTGGATTGTTAATAGCTCATCACTTTTACTGTAGAATACACCTGTACACATAAGGTAACTCAACTAAATTGAAAATACCATAAATAGTATTGTAATTTTCTCTGATTTTTGCAGATAAACTGGTTTTACTATGCAATGAAGAAAGGTAACCAAAATAAAGGAAGGAAAAATAAATTTGCTGAAACTTTACACCTGTGTAAAGTGCATGTTTAAGGAAAACAATGAATAATACAAGAAAATAAAAACCTGATTTTCCAATTTTTAATGTGGAAATATTTATACAAGCCATTGGAACTGTAAGCTCCCAACATTCCTGCAGAGGTTGCATCTGCGTAGGAAAGATCTTCACACTCTCAAATTAATCGGGGTAGCACAGATTGTATCACAGATAGTCAATATCCTTGGCACTGCCTCATCTGAAGCAACTGTCATTTCAAACACTAAGCCCTTCAGATGGCCCCATAGGGACAGCTAATAAATATATCTGCAGTTTAATTACCAATTACTCTGCATTGTGCTGGGATCCACTGTAGTAGAATTTTTTATTTATATTTTGAACTTGTCACATCATGGCAAGGATTTCTTTTGTTTTTCACCTTTGGCTAATTGGTGTATGCTATAGCTTGACTAGCAGCTTTTCAATGCGACAGTATTGCAACATTTTTGCACAAGTCCAATTATTTTTTGGATACTTTGTAGTCAGTAATCATTGTATTGTAATCATTCGTCCTATTTCTGGGTTTGTATCCTTTTTGCTAGTTTGCTCACTTAAATCTAGAAAATGTGGTATTTCAGTATTTTCTGTTGAGTTAATTGCTCATATTTTTTTTGGGTCTGATTAAAATTTCTTTTAATTTATGTTTCTTTCAAGAGTTAAGTTTGAGTTTTCATGGGTTGATTGTTATCTACTTAATTATCATGAGATTTATTTTGGTTTAGAATCTTCTCATGCATTAAGAGAGCCTGTATATATAATTCTATAACAAATTGTTTGTTAGATGTATCATTTTTTGAGGCATCTACTGAAGTAAGTTATTTGCAGTGGATGCTTTCGCAAGGAAAATTCCTGCTGCTCACCCTGTTGCTCTATTTCCCAGTTACAAAACTGCAAATGAGAGGTGAAATCCACCCATCCAAAGGCTTGTACTTTGAGCAAGTGCAAGGAGGCAGTTCTTCATGCAACGCACACCACATACATTATTTATGACCCTGGCATACTGGCATATGCAACGGTGCAGTTGAAGCAGGTGGATCTGCTTGAAATCTGTTGAAAATCTCTTTTTCAAAGCACACGGTGCAAAGTGTTTTCATGACATCTGCATACCAACAAACTTTTGGTTCCTCTTAGTTACTGGTAAAGAAACTGGAATGTTGAATGATAGGGATGACACCTCTGAGGGTATCTATCATAATACAATTGTTCTGAAGCAGATGCCCAGCCAGCATCTTCTCTACATGTTTGTTGTCCCATTTCATAATTTAGCACTCAGCCTTTAGGTAGACACTTGTGCCTGTGAGTCATCACTTCGTGGGTACAAGATAAAGGCTGGCAATGACAAGTGATGTGGTACTGTCATTAATGATTGTGATATTGTACTATCATGCTTGTTGCCAGAAAATGCTAAAAATCCAGAAATAACATTTCTTGCAGTAACATTCCTGCACTTAAAGGACAGATCCATAGCAATAAACAAACATTAGGTTATTCATTATTTTATATAACAGAATCTGACATATCTGTGGTCTTACATATCTTGAATAAAAGGTTTCACAAACCTAATAATTGCATTAAAGAAGCTGAAGTTATGTACATTTGAGAAAGAAAAAACAAAAACAATGCAAAAGGGCACTTTGTACCAACTGAACACTAACAATTTACTTTACTACAACGTTAATACTTCAAAGGGGTCAGGTAGATAACATGATTAGCTCTCTTAGCACATTCAGTTGTAATCAGTTGCAAGGAAACAGCAAATTAGCAAGTAACAATTCTGAAAATGTGAGGTTTTAGCAGTCATGTTTTCCCATTATTTGAAACAGAATTGCTGTTTCAATTTTAAACTTTGCACATTCTTTACTATGCCACTGGCTAGTCTGTAATATCCTGTCACTTCAAAAGTTCTGCATAACTACAAAACTTTGCTCCATAGACTGTAAGTATCCTGTCTCAAACTGCTTATTTATGGGCTCTGTAATAGCCCTTGCACTAATGCGGTTGAATTCTGTCACACCTTGTTTACAGATACTTTGCCAAAAACAACTTAAGTCCATGATAAACAGTGTGATGAAAAGCAGTGAGAGTCATGCAGCATGCATGGCTTTAAACATCTGAAACATATTACACTGATATGACTTCTTTTAAAATACAGGACTTATGAATAAGCTTTTCTTCATTGTTGGGAACAGTTTTGAAGGCTACATGTTAACATACTGTCTGATATTGGCAAACAAAATAACCTTATTTTGTGTGTTTGAGCCACAATAACATCTACCACTAAATGAGAGAAGAGTAAACTAACACCCACCAGTAGAGTAGATGCAAGCAGAAGACAGGTTAGCTGCGTTGCACAAGCTGGCAAATGGAAAAGAAAACAATTATTTGTCATATAGAATCCATTGTAGGATTCTTACTCCAGAATATGGCTCACAAAAATGGCACTGAGAAATATTATTCATATAAGTTTTCCTTTGGTTACACGCAAAACAGTGAACAGATATTTGCCAATTGACACTATTTGACAGAAAGATATTTTAATCTGTCAATTATTTCTTAAAAAAAATAGTTGTAATGTTATCTATAAAATGAATACTTACTAAAGGATTCAGGCACAAAAGGTAGCATTCTGAGGTCTAATAGAAGAAAATTAAAATAAGTAGCAGAAATGAAACAAACTAATTGAAGAGGTATGGTAGTTTAGTATGGCTGTGATACAAAGTACTTTTCAGGCAAATAATTGTAACTTTCAAAACAAACCAATTAATTTCTTCATGACTCTCAAAGTAACATTTATCACACCTGACTGGTTCCATCTTATTCTCATTGGCTTTTATTCCAATTCAACTGGAAGGCAATTGAAGCTTCCACTTATGCAAAATTTATGATGAAAATGAAGCGTTCTGAACAGTGGAGCATGTTATTAAAATCTATAAAACTTGATTGTTGACATTTGAACACACTTTTGCTCCACTTACTTCAAAAACCCTTCAGGGCTAGTTTTGGAGAGCAGTGTCTATGAAACTAATTCTCAAGGACTTTTAAAGGAAGTGGAGGAAAAGTGTTTTTAAATGTCGACAAGTTTTATAGATTTTTCCAGTTATATGCTTGAGTTATTCCATGGGCAATACCTTAAGTTTAATGAAGCGCGCGCGCGCACACACACACACGCACGCGCACGCACACGCACACTTACTTAGTGAACAAAATATGTACTTTTTCAGTAAACACAGCATCTCACACACTAAGTGATGTTATACTTCAATGTTTTTCCCTTTTTAATACAATCTGAGATGTTCATTTTATCACTGAAAATAATAAAATAATATGCTAGTCCTGTAGGGTGACCATGACTCCTCTTTCTACGTGACACAGGGTTGCCAACCCGTATGTTAATTATGGGGGCATATGATAATTTGAATGTTTGTACTCATGGTTGTCAATCCGTACAATAATTATGGGGGTGTACGGTAATTTCAATACCGGCGAAATATCATTTTCACTGGTTTGTCAAGCCAGCGAAATGAAATTACAAATAACACCACTTTTGGCCTAATGGCCTGTCCCCACCTCTTTAAGGCAACCATTTCATATCCTACTAAACACCTCTTACCCTTTATTATCTTGTTGCCAGTGTGCCCAGATCTGGTAATCTCAATGAAGAAGCCACTGTTCAGAAAATTAATGATCAATGGAGAAAACTCGGAATACGTGATATTCCGTGTGAAATAAAGAACATGCCTGAACCTGGCATTTTCTGGAGTGCTGTTAAACACATGTCACCTTGGTGGAAATACTGATTTCAAAGAACTGGCAGAGTTTGCATAATCAGTGATTTCCTTGCCCCACAAACACTTCTTGTGAAAGAGTTTTTTCCAAACTAGGTTTAATAAAAACCAAAATTAGAAACAGATTGGCACTAGATATGGTAAATGAATTTTTTGTGGTCGTCTCAGCTTATGAAAGATGCGGTGGGTCCGAAAACCTGCAAGCCAGATGTTAAAGTTTATCTCAACAACAAATTTGTATAAATCAATACTAGGTATCCCACAGAAGAATGGCTGCACATATATACTGATGGATCCTCCAGGGAAAACCTTACTGGAGCTGGAGTTGTGTGTTCACATTTTTCCTTTTATCATTCTGTTGGAAGAGACACAACAAATTATGATGGAGAAATAGAGGCTATACACATTGCTCTCAGACAATTATTAAATCTTCCCCTAAATAAATTTAACAAGGCAGTAATTCTTTCAGATTCTAAAGCTGCAATTCAGGGAATATGTTCAAATACTACAAAGAAGTCAACAAAAATTAGAGAATGCTACAAAATGTTAACACAACTCCAAAAAGTTAATAAGACTGTTCATTTCCAATGGATTCCAGCACACTGTGGAGTCATGGGGAATGAAGCTGCAGACTCACTTCCAAAGAAAGGCACAACAATAAAACAAAAGTCTAAATTCAATTTCTCATATTCCTCAATAAAACGCTTGATCATTAAACAATTTTCTCATTCATACCTACAAGAAATAGAAACAAATGCCAAAGATAAAAAATGGATTACACTACTTTCCAACCCAGATATAATCCCCCAGAGACCAAGGAAAACAGCAGTTGCAGCCTTCCGACTACTGACAAATCACGACTGCTTAGCAAGTCATCTCTACAGAATAGGTATCTCAGCTTCACCAATATGTGTCCTGTGTAACGATCCAGCAGAAATGAACAAAAACCACTTGAAGACCTGTGAAGCATTAAGATCAGAAGAAACTACAGTTCAGAAGTATTGGAAAGCACGAATGCTAATGGCTTCATTGCCAGATGCAAGGCATTAGAAAACAACAACAACAAATCTGTATAATGCTGCAACAGCTGAGGAAGATGATAAACTTTCAGATGAATAGCGAGAAACATAAGTACTAAAGTTGTAATACTGATTGAGGTTATCAATTTTGTAAGTGGATACCACAAACATCAATAGTATTACACTTTCATAAGGGTTATGCTGATACTTATTGTTGTAGCATTTGTTTATGATGTACGATAATTTTGAATCCAAATCTATAATTTTGAGTGGCAGGTACAATAATTTTACTTTTAAACATTGGCAACCCTAACTGGACATGCCCTCTTTTTTTTAGGGTAAATAAAGAACATCTTGGCAGCTTTTCAGAAATTCCAGTAAATGTCTTATTTTTTAGGAGAGATTGGAAAAAAAATTGCACAAACTCCCTTTCTGTTCATTAAAATGGATAAATCACAGCTCAATACCTATTTCAATGAATTAGTAAAGTGTAACTTTAAATAAAAATAAAGCAAATTATACTATGCTTTCCTCTACATGATTCTATTATGGCTTTCTAAAACCTAATTACAATGGCTGTCACATGCATATTTAACCCAACTCCTCAAAACAGCAGTTTAGGCCTACTACACAAATGCTATATCTTCATTGTTCACACTGGGCATCATGTCAGAGGGCAGTATTGGGTGCAATTTGATCATTATGTGTGTAGAATTACAAATCCTTGGCAGGCTTCTTGAATATTTTATTGACCTGTGATGAAAATGTCCTCTCCACTAGCATGTGAGATATGGTCACCCTTTAATCAAACAACTATGCAAGAAGTTATATGACTATAATTTCTAATGGCTCCATTCACAAGTTTCATTTAATAGGAAGGGCAACATATTCCTTTCTTCCAGTTAAGAGCAGATTTTTCTGATTCTTCCTTTACCTTTTTATTCTTTAATTTACTTCTAGGGTCTTTATAGTAAACCCCAGTGCAACAGCCCATGAAGGGCTATGGCTTGCCACCCAGCCGCTGCGTCCCCCACCTCTACCCACTACAGGCATCATTGATGAGGTGCAGTACTGGAGGGTGGTATGTGGTCAGCATCCCGAGCCCTCCCAGTCAGTTATGTGGCCTTCTCGACCTGGGGCTGCTACTTCTCCATCAAGTAGCTCCTCAATTGGTCCCCCCCCAGGAGCTAACAAGGCTGAGTGCACCTCATGCCAGACCACCCAGCGGGTGAAAAATCCTCATGTTAGTACTGGGGATCGAACCCGGTCCTCCTCACCAGAGGCAAGTACGCTACCAACTGCCTCTTTATTTCAATTTCCTTCATTTTCCTGTAAAATGAAATTGAAAACATTACACTGAAATACTGTTTTGAGCAGGCTTGTAATTTACGGAAGGAATTTGGTAAGTTGACTGCAACATAATGGAAGGACTATGAACTTAAGTAAAAGAAGAAAATGGAGAGTTTGTACAATGGATAACCTGCCACAACAATAGTTAACAACAAATAAGAGAATTCTGTTTTAGTTGCCCCAAGATTACAGGCCTAGTTAAATTA
The DNA here is from genome assembly GCA_030765045.1 of Tenodera sinensis. NCBI lineage: Eukaryota > Metazoa > Arthropoda > Insecta > Mantodea > Mantidae > Tenodera > Tenodera sinensis. Next base: position 62,424,859 of record CM060964.1, read on the forward strand.
TCTAAATAAATATAACAAGCAGAATACAGAAAGATACAGAAAGTACCTTGGCACAACTATGTTTCAGGGTTGGCAGTTACAGTACAAGCTAGTTATATTGTTGTGGAACATCTGCCTAATATTTAGTGCCCTTAAGAGGCAGTTAAAGATACCCATATTCTACGGAAGTTTACATATTAACCATGAGTATTAGAAATGTTAAGTATACAAAAAACTGGCTTTTGATTTACGATTGCTGTATGTGACTTAATATGTAGCAGTCTTGTGCACCGGTGCCAGTTTCTTATTGCTTCCCTCTTTTGAAGTATTCAAGCTAAAAACTGTATCCTCTTATCTACCTTTCAGTTTGAGTGTGAAGGTCGTGTAGTGAAGAACTTGTGTTTATGCCTCTGCTAGTTTTGTCATTGTGGTGTACCATTTCTAATAGTGGTCCAAGGAACAGCAGCATAGCATTTGCACAATTTTTTTCTTCAGATAATTCTTTTTCTATATATTTTAAATAATTGCTATTCCTTTAGGTTCAAACATAGTGTAATATAGAAACTTAGCTCCAGGTTTATTCTTTACAGAAATGGTGACAAGACCTTATATACTGGATATTTTAGAAGCAAATGATCCTACTTTTGAAGTCTGTCTTCAGGCTTTACTTGGCAAGTGTCTAGACTTTAGTGACATGGAAGAAACTTATGAAACTGAAAGCAGTCATAGCTCAGATTCTGCGTGAGAGGTATATGACATACCAGAGATAAAATATAGACCAACTGATGTTAGTGGTGATGGCTGCAATGTTGAAATTACTGTCCGTGTTAGCATTAATGATGACTCTTACACATGCATATTTTTATGGGAAAAATAAGTGTTTCACATGGAGGAAGGAACAACTTTCATTGAATTTAAGGACAAGGCACCATAATTTTTCTGATCCCTGGACTTCAACCATTTGCTAGAAGTTTGGGAGAAAATCCAGAAATAGAATCCACGTGAAAACTTTATTTTCTGAAAGTATTCTGTCAGAATTAATCAAGTGGACAAATGCAAAAATATAAAAAATGAGAGCAAAGTATGGGGTGCTGCAGGAAAATATGACAGTTTGTAAAATGGATTTGTTTATAGCAGTTTTGATTGGCATAATCAGCAGTGTTGCTAATGAGATCCTTACACCGTGCAAATGTATTTCTCAGTGTCGTGAAAGATAATATGGATAAATGCTCTGTGGCAGAAAGTATGTTCACAGTAAGAACTTTTTTGGAGTTAAACTCTATCGCTCATATGCAGAGAAGATTTAGAAATGAACGTGATATTCCATGGCATGAAAGACTTCCGTCTTGAAGTGGATGAGTAAATTTGACAATTATGGTAATGTTTGTGATAAATTTCTTGGTAATGCAAAAACAGTCCACATGCCTGAGAATACTGTGAGAGAGAAACTGTGCTGCAAAGAACAACTCACTCTCTAAGGCATCAGTCAACGGCTTTGAATCTAACAGGCAGGAGTTTTCATTGCATTCTACTCTGTGACCTCGATTTTATCTGTACAAATTTAAATTAGTGTAGGATGTTTTTATAGGCAGTACACTACATTTTGAGTACTAATTAAGATATTCTGAACAGACTGATTACCTCAATGAGGCACATTTCCAACTTTCTGGTTATGAAAATAAACAGAAATTCCTCTACTGGAATGATGAACAACCCTTAAAAGTGTGGGAAAAATCACTGCACAAACCAAAAGTAATGGTTTGATGTGACAATGCCTATGAAACATGTTCATTGGATGCATAATTTCATGATCAAGAGACATAAACTGGCCGCCAAGTTCTCCTGATTTGAGCACAACTGATTACTTCCTATGGAGTTATTTGATAAGTAGGGTTTATTGCAATAAGCCTCGTACCACTTCCAGATGAAAGAAAACATAGGAAAAAATTAATGCCATCAATCCTGCTTTATTGGAAGAGTCATACAGAACTTTCACAGCAGATTGCAGGAATGTATTCATTGCCATGAAGACTGCTTACAAAATGTAGTTTTTAAAAAGTAATGAGACAATTAACAAACTGCATTGTATTAGCTTACTTCCAGAACCTGCATTTTGTTTAATTTTTTCTGAGTGTCCTATAACAGGTCTGTAAAAGCTGTCATATCTCACTTTTTGTTTTGTAATGTTTAACGCCCGCTTTTACTACTACAGCACCGCAGGCAGTGACAGTGATGATACATGGAATGAAGATGGAGCACCGGAGGAATAGGATGGCAGGGGAAACCGGAGAAAACCTGACCCAGTGCCGCTTCATCCACCACAAATCCCACATGCGGCTGCCTGGGATCAAACCTGGGCCGCTTTGGTGAGAAGCGAATGGTCTAACCACTCGGCTGTCATATCTCACTGCCACAACCTACATGAGAAACAGAAGATACTGACTTATTCCCACGACCTTGACATGTCCGAACTAAAGGCATTTATGGGCCTTTTTGTGCATACAGGAGTTTTCAGATATGAAAATGTGTCCCTATACCAGTGGCATAGCATGACTATCAAACTTGGGTATGTAACCTACGAATATCGTAAAAGTTGCTAAAATATGACCCAACTTAAAAAGAACTGCTCTTCGGCTTTTTCATCTTTATCATTTCCTGAGAGAAATATTCGACAATATTAAGAGCATGACTCAAAAGAGAATCTGCTTAAAATCTGTAAAGCAAATAAACCTCTCTTCAATATTTCCATCAACATTTATGTAACGAATGGTACAGAGTTGTTCTCCACTATTAATGTCACAAGTTTCATCTAGTATTAATGCAACAAAGAAGGCATCAGAAAGTTCTTTCTTAATTCCATGTGTCATGACTAGAGCTGGGGTTTTTATGTAGCATCACTTAGCAAAATATGTAGTGAAAAGCAGTGAAATATGTAGTAAACCATGTAGGATGGGGAAAATGTGTAATATCAAATATTTAATTGCAACTTATCATTTTCCTAGTTACAACACTCAAATCATAGCTATACATTATGTTTCCTGGGATAACTGAATGATGTTTGTCACTGAGAATATTCTTTTAAACAGAGAAAGATCTTTCCGCATCACATGACGCAACTAGGGCAAATTTTAGGAAAGGAATTCTTCCTGGAGAAATGTCCTTGGGTAGATCAACATCATCTCCATTCAGAATTTGGCATACACTAAGAAATGTTGAATTGCCAGGATTTCTCTTTAACACATTTTGCAACTTACTTAATACACTTGCACCAGTTTCTCCATGCACAGTACTTAAGTTTTTCAATAGCTTTCCTCTATGACAGAAATAGAATCTTGCATAGGCACCCCAGGGACCCGCATGTGGTATTCGTGGTGGACGAAGCGGCGTCAGGGCGGGTTTTCTCCGGGTACTCCGGTTTCCCCCGCAATCTCATTCCACCGGTGCTCCATCTTCATGTATCATCAGTGTCACCGCCTGCGGTGCCGTAGTAGTAAAAGCGGGCGTTAAACACTACAACAAATTGCATAGGCAGCCTTATGTTTCTAAATGTTTGAAGCTTTCTGGAAGCCATCTGAAGTTGCTCCTGATTTAGGCAACTGAGGAGACCACTTTGGAGTCGCAAAACGCAGCCTGAGATTCACAAATAGATGCAGCACTTTCAGAATAAAAAGAATCTAAAAGTCTTTATATCATCTAGATGCTGACTATAGAAATTAACTGCTTCTATCCATATTCCCCACCACGTTTATGCTGATATGGAGGCAGTGGTATCTCTGGTATTGCTGCTTGTAAGAGAACACTTGTAGAGATTTTAGAAAAACCTTTTTTGTTTCGGAAATTATACTATTCATTCGTGGAAACTTAGCTGTAATATCTTCAGCAACACGTTGCAGTCCATGAGCCAAGCAGGTAAAAATAGAGCATATTGGGATAAAACACTTTCAGAACAGTTGCAGCTTTAAGCATATACGCTGCAGCATCTGAATACATCACTAATACCTTCTCATCTTGCACACCTGTTGTCCACATAACTTTTAAACCATCATTGACAAATCTCGCAATAGTTTAGTGATTTGTGAAGTCCAGCTCTTTACAGTAGATCAAACATGGTTTCAAGGTGCTGTCAAGTATATATACAAATAGGAAAATACTAAAATATGTAATTTTATATTATATCACTAAAAATATGTAATATACTCATAAGTATGTAAAATTATGTAAAATGAAATTAAGTTATATTAACCCTAACACAGCGCTTTGTAAACATATCACTTTTCCCAGCATCTAAATAGCAGGGGAAAAACATGTAATTACATGGAAATCTCAGCTCTAGTCATGACAGCACTCACACTTGAAATTAAGTCATTCAGGTGAAGTTGCACGAAAAACAGGCAACTTTTCGAAGTGCTCTTACAGATAGGCATCATATATTGCCAATTCATTTAAATATTCAATATAATTACCTCTGTTTGGAGATCCTTCATTCTCATTGTGAACATGAAAAGTAAGTGCCTGTTTGAGAGGTAGAACTGGAACTTAGAAATTCAATGCCACAACTACAAACTGGTTTGAGAATTTAACGCTATTCTGGCAGTTTGTCACAATAGCTCAATGAGAGCAGCCGTATGGTAAGCGGAAGGTCTGTGGTTCAAATCCCAGTTGTGGCATTGAATTTTTAAGTTCCAGTTCTACCTCTCAAACTTTGCCCACACACGGCTTGTGTGTTTAAAAACACCAACAGTAAGTTTGTTGGCATAAATAAATAATAAGTGCCTGTTTTCCTAGAAAACATAGAGCCAGTACAAAATGAAAAAGTGCAGCTGTGTTCTTTTTCACTTCATTGTTATGTTGTTCAACAGATAGCTTATTCAATGAAAGTTCTATTCCTGGATTTATCCGAAACATTTTTAGTTGTTTTTCATTGTGATTACAAGAATAGGTGTTTTCTTTTGGCTGCCTTATACATGTTGTTTAAATCTTCATAACCACTGGAATTCCAAACTCACCTTTCTTTCAGAAAAAGATCAATAAAACATTTGTTTAAAGCATTATGCCACAGGCAGGATTCACTTTCATAAACTTTGATGTTGAAATGCCTAAAACATTTCTTTCTTCGTTTTTATTTTTATTTATTTATTTTTTTTTTAACCTTTTTATTAACATCCTCCTATGTAGTGTCATATCAGACGGTGAATGAATGAAATGGGTGAAATGATGAGCAAATGAGCCCGAGGTATATAGAGCTTTAAGTTACCCAACATTCATTTTCTCAGGATAAAATCTTATCCGTATTAATCACCATAAGCGAGATTCGAACTCACGACCTCTTGGACATGAGACAGACATGCTACCACCATGCTACAGAAGTGGACTATGCCTTATATATCTTTTAATGTTCATTGTAATACTGAGTGCAGGCTTATTTAATTACATATTGCTTTTTAGAGAAATTTTAATGTTTGGAAGCTTCTACATTGAGTTTGTTGATCACACAACAGTTTATTTCTATTTTCATTGCTACCATGGCACAAAAATGAAGTTTTGTTTACTACTGCAGCTCTGATTCATGTTGTGACGCCATGGTTGTATAGTGCCTGTGTGCATACATTTGTCCCAGAATCTGCGCAAATCTTAACCTACATTTGCTTTAATAGTAAGAAATCAAATATCCAAATCATGCTCAAATGTCTACAACTGAAGAGCACACATACAAGAAACAAAAACAGCAAATTACTCTCTATTGATGACTATAAATGCAATAATGTTAGCGTGATTCTTAACATGAGATGTACAATAACACATTACATCTGTGAGTCCAGCATACAGCATCTGTTTCCTGCAGCTGACCAAAGATGCTGTTGACCCAGAGCTTTGTTTCGAAACATAGTCCAAGTTATTGCACAGTGGTGCGAATGCAAATCACGTTGGGAAAGCTTGATTTTTAATGACATAAAAACAATTATGTACCACAAAATTATAATAAACACCAATTTGGCAATTGGTTTGGGGAAAATTACAAGGTATGTAATACATCTCTCACCACTGATGACGCTATGCCCCTGCCCTACACTGTCTTTTCACAACTGATGCACAGGACATATTTTTCAATGTACCATGATAAAAAATAGAATGTTATTCATTTTAGCTGCGTTTGGATTTGATAACTCAGTAGACATGGAGGAAGGAAAGAAGATAGATCCTGCTGCAGCAATTTCGAAGATTTGTAGCATGTTTATGAAAACAGTCATCAGTGCATTACTTTGAAAACTACAGTAATTGTAAATGAGATGCTGGTGCTCTTTAAAGGGCATTGCAGATTCGTTGTATACATGCTAAAGAAATTTACAAAATATGGCATAAAAATGTACCTGACTAATGCAAGAACTCACCTTTATAATGCATACATGTACTGTTGACAGTTTGATTTTATAACATGAAGATAAAAGTCTAAAATTACCAACTCAAGCCATGATAAGACTGGCGAAACCAATATAGCAAATTCATAATAACACGACTGCGGATAACTGGTTTGGAAGCAAAGAGCTTTTTCAACAACTTCTCAGGAATGGACTAAAATATTTGGGCAATCTAAAGAAGAATATACTAGAAATCCCTAATAACTTTCTCCCTCAAAGGGGAAAACTGGAGGAGACTGCTGTTTACAGCTTCATGGAAGAAATGTCATTCCTCTCTTGCATTCCAAAGAAGGGAAAGCTGTAGTCCTGGTCTCCAGTACGCATAATTCTGAGAACCTCAATCCATTAAGTTTCTATAACTTACTAAAACGTGGTGTGGAGGTCCTGCTTCAAAAACTATGCAACCTAAACTACAAGCCAAAGGACAAGAAGTGGGCTATAAAGATTTTTTTCACACTGGTAGAGATTAGCTGTGGAGTAAATGCTTATGGCCCATAACAAACTTCCAAGAGGATTTTCAGATATAACATATCTTGACTCTATGGAAACATTTGCAAAAGCATGCACATATCCCCTTATGACACGGACACTGCAGATCAAAAGATTTCCAAGAGAACTTACTTTTTCAATCAGACACATACTGCAGATACTGGAAGGACTTCCGCAACTTCTAGTTTTTAACAAGAAAACCTATAACTTTTGTCCCCTGAAACTGAAGAGAAGAACTCAGTGTTCTTGTCAACAATGTCGATGTGCAGTATGTCTTATGTGTATGGAAAATCTGTAAAATGTGCTTCAAAAGGGGGAAAAATCAAGTAAGTTTTTCTTCAATCCCAGACTTCAATTGACGTTTAAAATGCACATTTTTATTTGGTTAATAACCATTTTTGACATGAAAATCATTTTGGCAAGATGGCTTACAGTTATTTAAAATAAATTCATAAGATCTGACAGACCACAGTATGATAAGAGAGGAATATGAAACATGCCAGTTGAGAGTTAATTGTATACTGTTGAAGAAATTAAGTAAACTTTTTCCATTTTGACATTTTCATGGCGTCATACATTATTATGAAATGTACAGCCTATAAGAAAAAACAAATGAGTTGATCCTCTAAGTGTATATTTGTGTAAGTTCAACTTGGTTCTACAGCTGGTTACCGATGTATAGGGATGAGCCTTTATCCTTTTTTCTATTACCACCATTCATATTGAGTCGGCAGTGCTGAATGTGTGCTAATTGCTGTGCTGTTATAAGTAGATTCTTAGCAATGAGGGCTACTGACATTTGTACCACACCCACAACTTTATTTTTATAAATATAATGCTTATTACATATATTGTAACATAACGTGACAAATGGCAAATCCTGTTAATTTTGTGTCACTTTATATCCCTTAAAATTGAATCACAAATCACAGCTGTTCTGTTCTATCGTAACCTGGACACAAACACCATACATGGCTCACTCTGGCAATTCTACTAACCCACTTATAACTGACTCCGATGATACACACACTACAAACTTTTCTGTCTGTGCCAATTCAATTATATAGCCAAGAATTAGATACTACTGATTTTCCTTGAAATCAGTGTTTTGCAAACTTCTCATAAAAGCCAGGCACTCGAAGCATCTTGAACTTTTTGGAAACAGGATTTGTTCTTAGCCAACATTGTTGTGCACTGCCTAGCAACATAGTGGTGTGAGGTGGCTGACCTAGAGGCTGCTTTGTTGTGCAGCCGGCACTACAATAATTTTCAAGTACAAAGGCTTATTTGGATTTTAACGCATTTATGCTCAGACTCAGAAACTGAAACACTCTCCCTTTCATTTTCAAACTGAAGATGAAATAAATATTTCTAAGTGAGAAAGGAAACTAAAAATATAAATTAACTTAAAAGATGGGTGAACCTCCTACTTCTACAACTGCTCTGGTTCTCTGGGGCATGTATGAAATTAAATGTCTAGTCAAATTTTGATAACAGGATACTTCCTCTCAAGAACCTGCATTTAGTTCCATAAAACTTCTTTTGTCTTTTGCTGTGTTGCAGGCTAATTTATCCCCCAAATATTTTTAATGGCATTCAAAACTGGTGAATAAGGAGGACAATCAGTCGGTCTGATAGCTTTGCGAGGATCAATTTGAAACCTGCATTGCATTTAAGTAAATGATGATGATGATAATAATAATAATAATAATAATAATAATAATAATAATAATAATAATAATAATAATGATGATGATGATGATGATGATGATGGATTTGAACTATGGTTGTTCCAATTACTATGTGTGTTTCACTGCTTAACCACAGTGTGTATGATCAATCTTATAGGCATCTTCCTGTTTGTCACATAAATTGCAAATGAATGTGGGCTGGTATTAAATCACTTATTGTAAACATAGTATAGTTAAGGCTTCTAATATTTTCCAAATTTACTCTTACTGGCAGTTGCTCATTCACATATTTTGATACTGAAAGCATATGCACTGACTACATGGTGGTTTAGGTGTTTGTGACCCAATGAGTCCACTGCTTGGGTGCCTAATTGCTCAATCAGAGGAACTCATGGTTTGATATAATTATGTTAACTTCTTAAGTTTATTTAATGATCCTAGCCCTGCCAAGATTAATCATCAGTATCTGAAATGTTGTCCTGCTGGAGCTCTTTTACATGCATACATTCATGAAACATGCTACATTCATGAAACTTACATTTAAATGGCTTCAATCAGGGAAGGACCTAATTCTTAAACTTATGCATAAAAAGCCAGAACTCCACCAATGAACTATAACATAACGGCTGTCAGGAGAAATTGTGCATATATTGTAAAAGTATTTGATTATATGAACACTAAACGCTATTTATTGTCTTGAGAAAGTATTATATCAAGGCTTCATTATATTTTGCAGGGTTTGATTTAGCATTTCATTATCACTGATAAGGGCCAATTCTTCAGAAAGTAGCACACTTTTACATGCAATGGTTTCACTCCTTAATTCCTTATATGCAGCTGCAGAAGATCACAACTGTGCTGGCAATATGGTGCAATAACATCAGGTGACTACAAAAAGCAATACCATAAGAAAATTTTAGAAGAGTAGATATTAATACTTCTACCGCAGAAGTCACACAATGCAACATTTTGAATAACTTAGTGTAATATAATATTTAAGTACTGTGTGGTCAATGTGGTTTAAAGTTAAATAAGGAAAATTGAAGCTATTAACAGTGAAGCAACAAGATTCTAAAGTAAGAACAAATTAGAAACATGCAACATTACTAAGATAAGTGAAGTTTTTAGTTTCTAATTTGTTCTTACTTTAGAGTGGTTTAAAGTTATTTGCATATCGATAAACTGGTCACATACCACTACTGCATTTGACTCAAGAACTTAGCTATGACCTTGTGGTTGTCACAAGTGAACTTGAGATAGCGCTCTATTGTCTTTTCCATTTGCACTGACGATTTACAGCCTATTTCAAAAGCAACTTATCCTTTCTTTTCTGGTACAATAAATATTATGCGAAAGAGCATTACTAATGCATTATATTACTGCATAAAACAAAGAAATTATGATTATACTTTGAATAATATCACTAATGAATAACGTTTATTGGAGACTCATGAGAGCACACAACATATTATTGTAGCAGCACAGGCACTGCTTACAGTCCAACTGCATTGCGGACAATTATTCTAAACTGCTGATGTTACTCTGGTTACATTGTACCGAGAAGCTCTCCACTCCACTCCACAACACAATTGCATGTTCCAGGACAAAGATGTTCTCCTGAGTCAATGACAGTACATTGTTACCAAGGTTACAACAGAGACATTATTTTAACGGTGTAACATTTGTTTTCAAGAATTGCCGTAGCTAATATGGAAGCAGAGAGATGTTCATTTCAATGCACACATGCCTCCTTCCCTACCTCTTCCCCACATTACTCATGCCAACTTTGCATAACAGGCCACTGTTCTGCATACCATCAAGTCATCAATTCTTTAGTTGTGATATTACTCTTGATGGTAGTCTCTGCGTAAAATGTATAAGAGAGAAAATGAAAATATTAAACTTATGTGATAAATTGTTCATAGAAAATCCAATTTCATGTTTGAATGCTATTATTTAATTCCAAATATGATCTGGAAAGAGCAGAATTGCCAACAGAATATAACTGCTAACTGAATATAACAGCTAAAACTGAGCACTAAAGGTATGCTCATTCTTTTGGCTTCAGCTTAATGAATTATGAGCCTGAAAATTACATGCATTATCTGGAAGGAATAGAAGTACTACCAGAATTGAACTAAAACTGATACTAAAGGTTATTTTTCTCCTGCATACAAAGTCTTATCTAATTATAGGCCAGAAAATAAATAGATATAGCACTCTTCTAATATACTAAGAGTATCTTCTGGGCTGTAAGGATGTGATCTATTGGGTTTACTCCCCTTCTTCCATGGCCTTACAGCCAGGAAGATATTCTTAATATATCAGATACCACCCGTGAAAGCTACGCACTTTAATACTCTTTCTAATATTTCAAATTTTAATCTGACACAAACACTGCACCTCCTGGCTATAGAAATGAAGGACAGATTAATATATGATAATAATGAGATGTCTGCCTTCTTCACTATTTAACCTTCTCTTTAAAATTAAATTTGTGGATGGATTTGCAGATTTCAGCACTTACTGAATAGACTTTAGAATATTTTCTGAAAAATATTTGTCTTGTGGCAATTGGGATTTTTTTTTAACAACAGCTGCAACTGTTCGGGCCATAACAGTGTTGGTGGCTGCAATTCTGTCCTGTGAGAACATTTTAGCACTGAATGTCATTGTCCTGTCTGGGACCAAACCAAAAATATTGGTCAGGAGAGGCAAGGGTACATCCATTCTGCCAACCGGGGCCATACATTTCTGTGCAAAGGAATAAGAAATTACTTATCTAAAGCCATACAAGTTGATTTGTAAAACTTGAAAGTTTGAGTTTTGAAAAATCCAATCTATTCCATGAGGAGTGTATTATCAATTAGAACATGTATGTACAGCTTGATTATTTAGACCTGACCCTGGTTAGCTGTATGCGCAGTAGTTGGACTAGTCCACTATCTTCAGCGAGGGGTTTTGGGTCGCCAGTAGCAGAGTTCCGAGTATGTGCACAATGCGGGTAACAAAAGCAGGTAAGGAGAATACTGCCAGCCTTTGTCCCCACCCTAGACTAACTTCTCCTTCTCTACGTTTCTGCAGGGTCAGGTCTAAATAATCAAGCTGTACTGTGCAGTTATTAGCAGTAAAGGAATTGTTCACAACTAGTGGGAAACTTTCCCAGGACCCGAGAATGGGAAAAACAACCAATTCAAGTTTTAACTCTTTCATACCTGTTACATGAATGTTACATTGTGCATATTAGATTCTTCACTTAACAAATTATTCATGGTGGCCATGACATAAAAGAGCCGGGAGAGCTCCCTCTAGTCACAAGCTGGGAAAGTGCAACAGGAAGAAATTCCAGCAAAGGATGTAATGGCTCCCACTGATTCAAGTGTTTATTCTTCTACTGAAAGTGTGACTTATTTATTTATGCAGCTCAAAACTCACCACTGCCTCAAAAAACTAACTAAAACAGGATAAAAATCAAAGAATATCTCTAATGTGTGCTATTAATAAAAGAATGGCCTTGGTATAGCACTTTAGCTAAAGGAATCAGAAATAATAAAACACCTACATTTAGCAAATGTTTATTCTATGAAATGTGGATGCTGGCTAATCTGTATTATTATGTTGGCTGAATTGGAAGCTGGTGAAAAAATATAACTGATCAGTTACAAACAAGTGACATCTCAAAGTGCAAAATCAACATTCCACTTTGCTATCAATATGGTCATCAATATGTATTTCTGTACTCATTCCTGGTTTATTCTGAACCAAAACATTACATCCTGTTTTGCTATCTGTTTCCGTTTCCATTCCTGGGCAATTCTGAACCAGCCTTCAAGCTGCCAATTGTTTTTTGGAAGTATACAGTTGCTGCAATGGAAAACTTATTTTGAATGCATGGAAAATCTTTACGTAAACAATGTGCTCAGTTTGCCCTTCTCCCACTGCTAGACAAAAAAGTCGGATGGAGCTGCAAATCATTTGAGTGTCTCGAGTGCACATCAGCAATTTGCTTTCATTAGCAGCCCAGGTCTCAGTCTGCCTCTAGTATTTGTAGAGAGTATTGTTTGCAGATTTCTATTCTGAGTGTTGCTTTTGAAGCTGTGTATTTCTGCTTTCAATACACAAATAATGAGATGCAAGAAGGTCACTTCTGAGGAGAAGACTCTTGCTTTAACTCAGAAGTAGGTACCTCTGTAATATTCGTCTCTACTGATCTAAAGATTTCAAGACAAGCTATTTAAGACCTAAAAAAAAAAAGCAGCCAAATGGCACCACACTAAGAGGAAAATGGGCTCTGGTGATAAAAAAGACTTCACGAAGAACTGATGAGTTTCTAAAATATGAAATGACAGATAATCCATAGCTTACAGTGGGAGGGTGAAAGAAGAATCATCCAGACCTGCGCAACAATCTGGACTATTCAGCATTAGCTTCAAAAAGACTTAGGTTTACCAATTTGATGTGCTGCCAAGAAGCCTCATCTAATTGAAGCCATGAAGAAGAAAAGAGTAAATTTTTGTGAAACATTCAGCACTGTATATCAGAGGACTGGTACAGTAATGTTTTCTGATGAAAATGCTTTCAAATTGGTCAGAGGAAAGTCCAAAAAGATGAGAAGGCCAAAAAGTGTGGTACAGTATTATCTGGTTTGCCATGAAAACTGTTCAACATCCGGAAAGTGTAATGATATAGGGTGCCTTTAGTGGTAATTATGGTAGAGGTGACTTGTACTTTCTCCCTAAGAATGTCACAATGAAGGGAAGTAACCATTTAGAATGCAACAGCATTTGGTCACATTTGGCCAATTCATAAGTTTCAATACTTTATGCACAATAGTGAACTTGCCCATAGAACAGAGATGGTTCAGAAGCTCTTCAAAAACCTGTACTTGAATGGTCTGATTACTCTCCTAACCTAAATCTGATAGAAAATGCTTGGAATCAAATGAAAGATAAAACAAAAGAGCTACAATCATCAACTATCAAGGAGCTGCAGGAGGTGTTGAAGATATGGGTGGAAATGGACAAAAACTATTTTGAAAATCTAGCAGACTTGATGCCTAGGAGACTCAAGTAAGTGATGAGACTCATATAAGTGATACAAGTTAAGGGAGATATCACCTAGTGCTAATTATATGGAGAAGTCAAAGACAAAATTACATAAAGTCAGTGTTTGTTGTATTTATTACCTGTAAAGATTTCCATCGCAGTGATTCTACTAATTAAATAATGAAAAGGTTTGCAACTGTTTTTTCATTTTATTTTTTATTTGGATGAATGAGAATGCAATTTCTTTGATAGAAGTTTGGGGAGTGCTTCTTGCTAAAAGAGTAATTGGCAGATATACTGCACACTAAATCAGTCAATTTTTTTCCCTTTGAAAATTCTGTGCTGTTTTAGCTTACTGTTTTGAGATGTAAGAATAATTTCAAGTTGAAGAAGTCAAATACAGTGAAGTGTAATCGTAACAGTTAGTGAGTCATGCACTCTTATCTACCTCATTTAGGTATTAATTGCTAGAACTAGTTTCAAGAGATGCTACTCCCAACCTCAGCAAAAGGTCTCAAACCCAGCTCTAACAATTAAAAGGTGAAGTACATAGTGTGCGAAAACTCACTACATATCTAAAAGGATAATTTTAAAACCAGAAACCTGTTAAACATACAAATGCAAATGAAAATAGCACATGTTAGTTGTTCAGTTGTATTAATGCACTTAAACCTTTCTGTAGTGTCTATATTATATATTATGTAAAGCTTTTATTTAGGAGATGATTTATCCTGAATGAACCCACAGAATTTTTGAACACCTACTGAACATAGTTTGCATGGCAAATTCCCATATGCTTTGAGCGAGATGTAATGAGATAGCTTAATTCTCAGAAGCTAAAGATAAATAATGATTAGCTCATAAGTAGACATTAGATGGCAACATTTTACAATCTTACATTAAATGGCTGAATGCTTAAATAGTGTTCTCATCTGCTCAGACAAACTTGATGTGCAGTCCAAAATAGTAAGGGCTTATTGACCAATGCAACCTCTGCCAACATGTCAGCAATCAGATAATTTAATTATATAAATAGCTCAATGATGAATCAAACAACGTCATTTGATTAAAATTGCAGCAGCCATTTTGGCACATGAAACTGTGTTCTTCAAAGCATTCACAATTTTTTCAAATGTCTCCAATTTGAGGACCCCCATCCTTTGTTCTGATGAGGTACCTCAACTGTTCACATTTTTGTTTCATATTATAATGAAATAAACATTCTTTTTACATGGCAGAAAAAATTGGCAATATTACTTGAAATCTTTCAATGCAGGTTTAGAAATCGTGGATCTTACCAAACTGTACTTCATTAAAAGCAGCCAAGAGGCATTTACTCTATATGCAATCAAGAAACTTTAATACCTCGTCTAATGGCTTTCTTTCTTTAACAGCATAACATATGGCTTGACTTAAATTTACTGACATATCAAGGTTACAAACAAGTGAAAACTGAGAAAGCAGAATTTCAATGACTAAAATCTCCAGACTTGAACACTGATAAAAATGTGAGTAAATAATAAAACACCAACTTTATTTGTTTATACAATGAATCACTTTATAGTTGAAATTACAGTAATTCATACGCTATATGTTCTAGAGAGTGAGATTAAAACCACTGCCAAATTGCATACTATGGATATGCACACTACAAAAGAAGTATAAATGTCCACAAGCAGTTATGTGAAATTTACAATAGGTCCCAAATGATATTAATTTTGTATTAATCAAAAATTTGAATCTATCATGCATTTTTTCCCCCATGTTTCCGCAGAAAATAAAAAAGAAACTCTTACAGTTATATTAAAAAACACAAAAATTTGCTTCATGCTAGATACTAGAAGATATGACCCACTTAAACCTATTGTAAAAGCATGAGTTTTAGATGGAAAATCATAACCATTGTATTTCTGAGTTTAATTACAATGCATTTTCAACAATCAAAATCAAATTAGACAAACTAATGAAGTATATGAATTTAGTAGTAGACTAAGATCAAACCATAGCAATCATGCATAGAACAAAACATGCAAAATAAACTTATATGCAACTGAATATAATAGATGCTTTAATGTGATACACGCACTTGTTTAGTATGTGGCACTTACTGGAGCTGGAGGGTAAGCTCGAACTCCACCTGGCGGAGGAGCATGAGTGCCACCTTCTGGATATGACATGTCAGCCATTGGAATGTCTTCACCCTAGAAAAATAGATGTTTATTTTCAGGAAGTATATAAGTAAAATTTTCTTAATGAGAGTAATATAGTGCAAACAAATTGCTTGAGGTATTTTCACAAAATTCTGAATTCGTCACACAATTTATCATAATCGAACAATCAGTCTTGAGACGGGAACTTCTTCACGGCCAAATATTAAAGTTAACATAAATTCCTTGTACATAATATATAGGTAACATGTTTGCTACAGTTTATTCCTTAGGTAGTTTCTGAGCTATTGTTATGTGATTTTTTTCTGCACTGTGGGCCTGACCAGGTTCTTAATTGCAAGTTTTACATTGCAACGTAGCAAGCAGTTTTCAGAAGGGTGAATGGGTGAAAATGTAATGTGAAGAATGCTTGTTATGAAGGAGTATGTATTATTTCAAAGTTATCTGAGTTGACTGAGGTCAGTGAGGACAAGGGAGAAAATCTTGGAATTCTGCATTTTTTATGAGTGGTGTGAGGACATTTTCCACCATTACGAAGCAAGCCACAGGAGGAAGCATAGCCCTGAGCCAAGGCTGATGAGGAAGACAAATTATGTTCAGCAAGTTTTGGTGCAGAAAGTGAAACTAAAGTATTCAAAGTCCATTTTGTGTAACTAAACATGTAAAACTGTCAAAAGGGCTGCATGCATTAAGTTTGTACAGCAACAACTATCCCACCAGCAATGTAAAAATATTCTGTGTAAAATATTCTGTGTGCAGAATAGCAAAATCATTATTCTGAACATTTGTTGCAATAAAATGTATAACAATTCATTCTTGCTGAGATTCCCCCTTGAATATGAATGTGTCTGACAGGTGTAGCAACCTAACATACAGCAGAGTATGTATTGGTAACACTTTGTACTATCTTTCACAAAAGTAAATAGACACGTTCAACTAAACCTGCGCGAAGGGTCACCTAATTCTCAGGCGTGCTTGCATAGATGGTATGAGAATTAAATTAGTCATGTGCTTCTCTTGCTGTTCAAACGACGTGGCAGCCATGTCACCTCATAGCTTACTCACCTTACAGTTATAAAAAGCAGTATTTCAGCAATCCTACATTAACAGGAGAAAAAACCACTAAAAATAAAACTACATTTTGAGGGTCAACAACTACCAGAAACAAAGGAAGCAAAGTATTTAGGAGTTACATTTGATACCAAACTTACATGGACCAAACAAATAGAAAATTTAATACAAAGAGCAGAAAGGTGCCTTTCACTGTTAAAACATATAACAGGAATGAAGTGGGGATGTTCCAGAGCAACTCTTTAACACAACATACAATGTACATATAAAGCCATTATTTACTTACTGCAGTTAAGTTGTTAAGAACAGCAAAAAAAAAAAAAAAAAAAAAAAAAAAAAAAAAAAAAAAAAAAAAAAAAAAAAAAAATAATAATAATAATAATAATAATAATAATAATAATAATAATAATAATAATATTCAAATCTTTCAAAACCAAAGTCTGAGACTAATTACAGGTGCTATCAAAACCACACCAATACCAGCTATGGAAATACTAACCAACCAATACCCCATTGAATATGAAATAGAAAAAGCAGCTCTTGCACAATACCAGAAGTTGATCAGACTCCCATGGAACAAGATAAATTTTACACATACACTAAAGACTCAGGAGAGCTTTCTTTCCAAAATTCAAGACATCAAGAAGAATATATACCTTCCTAATTCAAAGTAAAACGTCGTATCTAAAGTCAATCCGACACAAACATTAGACATCACAGAAAAAGGTAAGAAAAGTGATACTCCAACTAGTGTTCTAAAATTATTGGCATCAGAGACAATCCATACTAGACTTCCAGAACACGAATGGTTCCATATTTGTACTGATGGATCATTGATATCAAACCGAGATGGAGCAGGGGCTGGAGTCACGTGTCACCTCTTTTCCTATCACAAATCTTTAAGTTATGGAACTACTAACTTTGATGGAGAAATTGAAGCAATTCGAATGGCCCTACAAACTCTTTTGTACAGAATTTCACATTTTCAGCAAGCAGTTATTCTCTCAGATTCCAGGGCAGCAATTATAGCAATTACTTCCAAGTTGTCACCAAAAAACCAAACAATTATAGAATGTTGGAAAATCCTTACCCATCTAACAGCACTTCAAAAACACCTAGTCTTCCAATGGATACCAGCTCACTGTGGACTGAGTGGTAATGAAAGCTGATTTTCTTACAAAAAAGGGTACCAGCAGTATACAAAAATCTATAGTTAATCTACCATTTTATGCAGCTAACAGATTAGTCAACTCTAAAAAATTATTGCAAAATATTACTATGAAAAATCAAAGAATAAAAGATGGGAACTACCAAACATTCAAACAGTAATTCCTGAGTATCCTTGAAAAATAGCAGTTGCAACCTTCAGGTTGATTACAGAACATGATTGTCTGGCAAAACATTTAAACAGAATTGGGATATATTCTTCACCACTCTGTCCTCTATGTGATCTGCAAGAGGAAATGGATTGAGACTACCTTTAAATATGCCCAGCCACTTCTAGACTCCATCCATCAGTGAAAAATATTGGAGAGCAAGAGGATTAATGACTTCATTGTCAGAAATCCAGCATTAGCTAACAACAATTACATCAACGGGCAAACATTGCAAATTTAACTTCAGTGCACCTGCACAAAAGGTGTTCTTGTGGTGTTTTATTAAATTGTGGACTAGAACTAAAATGATTCCTGTGTTAGGTGCAACACTTAGAGACATGATTTTAATCAGCGAGACGCAGTTCGTGTGTAGTCTATAGTGCAAATGGCTAAGGCGTGTTCGTCCAAATCTATAGTGGAGGGCTAACATTAGTTCGAATCCCACTCAACATTATTATTTTTATTTCCCTTTTCCTTATAACATAATTATTTATATAACCCGTGTGAAATATAGCATTATACAAACTAATGAAATCTATTTCTTTACATATTTTTATTCTGCATAGCGTTGTAAGTTTCCCACCGTCCTACGAATGCTACAGTACGATTGCAATTTTAAAACTGAATGCTTTATAAGATATTAATTGCAATTGCTGAAAATAAATCAGAGAACACGCCTACCTCAACTGTCAATCATGCCTCCCAGAATTAATATTTCCCTTTAAATATTCACATTCAAAGGCATCTCTATAAATTTCGTAGACTATCACCATATTAAAATATATAAGCATGTAATAGTGTAAAATATGGTTTTAATGGTCATAAAATGCATAGTTACAAGATGTGCATGTCAGGGAATAATGTAATTAGTGATACATTAAACAGAACAGAATGCAGTTGTAGATTACTTCAGCGGAAGCAACCTTTGCACCTAGCAAGGTTGCCATGTCGTTTATTTCCAACCACTACACAATATTGCCATGTCCCCATTAACGAAACTCAATTCCTAGGGGTGTCTCTTCATCCGATTCTCCCATTCCAGATAAAAAGCTGTAGCGAATTAAGCACATTTGTTAATTTTGTATTTCAGAAAATAAACTTGTGAAAGGCAGGGATCAAACCCCCGGAAGCTTGAAGTTCCGAATGCCACGGTCAGCACCTAGACCTCTAGGCTATTTTTCACTTGAGCATTCATGCTGTATCATATGATAATACAGTTGTTGCCACTAACTTGGCAGCTAATTTCAGTGCAAGGCGGAAAGTTCGTAGTACTTGTGATGATTTACAGGGGCAGTGATATTCTAAACATAAGAGGTCATGTTATCTGATAGGTATTATAGTTCACTAAAATTAACTTAGTAGTCAAACCCTCTACGTTGCGTAGGAGTAGATATCTGCATTGTAAACTGGAGATTAAAATCAAATTTTGTTTGCAAGGAATTGGTAACTTTATCTTCCTTTCAGGGTTTCAATCATGTCTGAATTTATTTAATTATAGCACCCATAATAAGTCATTCATCTTTAGATATTAGTTATTTGGTATAAGTAATTGTTAAAACCAAAAATCATTACTATTATTATATCTAATGGAAGTGTTAAGGCAAAAGTTAAGAGTATATATTAGTTTGGAACACGTGTTTTGTAAATGAGAGTGATGAATCATGATCATTATACACCAATGAGATAATGAAGGTTATTTCTGTAGCTGTTAATATTTAGGCTGACCCAAACTTTAAGGCTCGTGTGAAAAATAGCAGAGCACCTCTGTTAAGGCATCGGCTTCACATTTTTAGGAAATTTAATGCAAATAATCTTTCAGAGCATGATGATTTAAAAACCTTACTGAAAATATAGAGCACTTAAACATTTTCTGTGTGTAAGTGAAATCAAAGCGATTATTGGTGCTCCATTTTGCATGACGTTAAAAAATAAAACCTTGTGCAGCGATAATCACAGAAGACCAAAACCAAACGAGACTCTTACATTAAAAGCACCTTTTAGTGCTAGAAATATTAAATAAAATAAATGTTTAATAAGCTATCCTTTTTAAAAGCCTTCTTGAAAATAGGTAACGTCTTAAAGACGTTCCTGTTCTTGAAGATAGTTGTATATTGTGTGTAGGTAATAAATATAAATTAATTATTGATATTAGCTATTCCATTATCTTTTGTCTGTCATTAATAAAAATAAACCAAACGGACTCAAACTACACACTGAACACTGGGATACTCGTGTTTGTTAAAGAACTATTCTCTTTTCTTATTCCTCTAAATAAATGTAGGGGAATACCTAGGGAAGAAAATCCAAATTTTTTAACCATTTCTAAAGGTGCTAACAAACTTTACGTCTTGCACTGAAATTAACTGCCAAGTTAGAGACAACAACCTTAATATAACATGATACAGCATGAATGCCCAAGTGAGGAATGGCCAAGAGGTCTAGGCGCTGACCGTGGGATTCAGAACTTCTAGCTGCCGGGGGTTCGATCCCCGTCTTTCGCATGTTTATTTTCGGAAATACAAAATTAACAAACGTGCTTAATTCTCCACAGCTTTTTATCTGGAATGGGAGAATCGGATGAAGAGACACCCCTAGGAATTGAGTTTCGTTAATGGGGACATGGCAATATTGTGTAGTGGTTGGAAATAAACGACATGGCAACCTTGCTAGGTGCAAAGGTTGCTTCCGCTGAAGTAATCTACAACTGCATTTTGTTCTGTTTAATGTATTACTAACTACATTATTCCCTGGCATTCACATCTTGTAGCAATGCATTTTATGACCATTAAAACTATTTTACACTATTGCACACATATTTAAATATAGTGATAGTCTATGAAATTTATAGAGATGCCTTTGAATGTGAATATTTAAAGGGAAATATTAATTCCGGGAGGCATGATTGACAGTTGAGGTAGGCGTGTTCTCTGATTTATTTTCAGCAATTGCAATTAATATCTTATAAAGCACTCAGTTTTAAAATTGCAATCGCACTGTAGCATTCATAGGACGGCGGGAAAGTTACAACGCTATGCGGAATAAAAATATGTAAAGAAATAGATTTCATTAGTTTGTATAATGTTATATTTCACACGGGTTATATAAATAATTATGTTCCTGTTAAGAAGTAAACAAGGAAAAGGGAAATAAAAATAATGTTGAGTGGGATTCAAACTACTGTTAGCCCACCACTATAGAGTTGGACGAACACGCCTTAGACAGTTCCGCTATAGGCAACACACGAACTGTGTCTCGCTGATTAAAATCACGTCTCTAAGTGATGCACCTAACACTGGAATCATTTTAGTTCTAGTCCACAATTTAATAAAACACCATAAGCACACATTTTGTGCAGTTGCACTGAAGTTAAATTTGAAATGTTTGTCCGCTAATGTAGAAGGATTGCTGAAATATTGCTTTTTAAAACTGTAAGGTGAGTGAGCTAAGAGGTGACATGGCTGCCACGTCCTTTGAACAGCAAGAGAAGCACATGACTAATTTAATTCTCATACCATCTATGCAAGCATGCCTGAGAATTAGGTGACCCTTCGCACAGGTTTAGCTGAAGGTGGCTATTTACTTTTGTGAAAGATAGTACATTACACTGTAATAGTGCAAAAAGGCACAGCAGAAATTTTTTCTGTGAGTGAAAAATTACATTCTCTGTTATGTGGATATTTTACATGTTTAACCGCTTGCTGAAAAGATTTGGGCACTTCTGCTGACTTTTATCCTCGGTCTCATAGTACACATTTGCAAACATGTCACTTCATCTTTCTTTGGTATTTCTTCATCCTTTCTCTTTGTTATGTATGCATGAATACCTTTTCTAGCTTTGTCCCTTTCCAGTAGTTTAGATTCATTTTGTTTTACTTGGTTCCTTTGTTTTCTTTCCCTTAAACTTGAGGAGACATTGTATGAGAAATGGACAGTTATCTGTGAACGAAGAAAACAAAATTATAACATGTTTGATTTATAGCCCGGCTATAGACCACATATATGCATAGCTTGTTTGCACTGCAGTAAAACTGACGTGCTCTTCCAGTGCACTAGCAGTCAATGACCTGCTGAATACTAAGTTCATTAGCTGTGTTATACTGTCTCATTTACTGCCTTCAGTTAGAGCTTGACAGACTAAAGTTTGTTCACTGTCCATCTCAAAAGTGAAAGTTTATTCAAACACCAGTGTTGTATGTGAATTACATTAGGTTTCTTATTGTTCTACTGAAATTCCTACTGAAAAATTCATGCTTCAACACAATACATTAGTTTTTACATACTGTGACTTTGTCAACTTTTTAACTGTCACTTAATCTATTTCAGCTTTCACTGAGACTTTGCTAACTCACAATGTCACTTTGCAAATGTGAACTAGTTTCCATTGTCACTGTCACTTCACTTTACTTGCAATGCAATAAAATGTGCAGCATGACATGACTTCTGGTTGGTTCACTCGCTGAGGAGTCGAACACAAGATGTCTCTAATCCCTTGCAGTATCAGCATTCACTGCACATCAGCACATTTGTAATAAGCTTGGAGAATTGCACTGTTATTGTACCAGAAATGCACTGCTCACTCACGGACTTATTCATTTACTCAACTTCTAAAAGTGCTCACTTACATAGCCATTGGAAATTTCCAGAGTTCCAGAATATTTGAGATAGAGAAACTTCCAAGAAGATTCCAGTTATCTGATGATAGTGCTTTGGATGTTTACACTGGGCGACCATGCTACTTATTTGTTTACTGTTTGACTGTCTGGTGCCAACCTCTGATAACCTTGAGCCATACCCGACGCATAAAAGTGTAAAACATTCGTAACAACTGACTCATGTAGATAGATGTGTAGACAATTCCAGGACAAATTCCTGGTATTCCAATTCCAGGTAGAGAAGCTGTCTGATATGTGGTTAACAAATTTAGGACAACAGAATCACTAAAAGCTAAAGCTAAACTTAAGAACTGATAAAGAAATGTTCTGATGAAAAAATTGGTGCATCATTTCACTGCCCTCCAAGAAGTCGAAGATGTGTTGGACAGTAATTGGGTGTTTCAAAAAGCTCTCTTTGTAGAGCTGCTAAACTTTAAAATTGTAACTTTACAAAATTACTACTGGTTATGAATTACAACCTCATAAGAAACTACCAGGAATGTTTCAATGCAGATGGACATCACTTATAAAAAAATGTTGGTACTCATAGTGCATGTTATCAACACTCATGAGTAGGTAATGTGGCAGTTTTAGAATGGAAAACCCCCTGTGCGTAAAGCATGTACACATGCTATCCACAACCGGCAATATAAGGATCGCACCTTAGCTTTAGATTCTAACTGACTCTCTTATTTGATGAATACTATAGCTAGGTTAACACCAACTCAAATAATCAAGGATTTTAAATTATTATTTATTTATGCCAACAAACTTACTGTTGGTGTTTTTAAACACACAAGCCGTGTGTGGGCAAAGTTTAAGAGGTAGAACTGGAACTTAAAAATTCAATGCCACAACTGGGATTTGAACCACAGACCTTCCGCTTGCCGGGCGGACGCTCTACCACTGAGCTATTGTGACAAACTGCCAGAATGACATTAAATTCTCAAGCCAGTTCGTATTTCTCTGATGTGAGACTGCCTTTGTGGTTTACCAGGAGAAATGCGAACTGGCTTGAGAATTTAATGTCATTCTGGCAGTTTGTCACAATAGCTCAGTGGTAGAGCGTCCGCCCGGCAAGCGGAAGGTCTGTGGTTCAAATCCCAGTTGTGGCATTGAATTTTTAAGTTCCAGTTCTACCTCTTAAGGATTTTAAAATTGCTAAAATATAACTATTGTCCATTTTTTAAGTTGTGTTTGTGATGAAATTCGGGTTATGTTAATAACATTGTTGTTGTTATTTTAGTCACTACTTGTAATAGTAGAACAATGCATGATTTTAAAAATAACATGCAAGCTTATTCCTTAATGACAAAACTTAAGATTGCAAACCTACACTTTCAATAGTACCATAATAATTCTACCTGCTGAATAAACCAGAGAATATGCATTTATAATATTAATATTCTGTTCAACAAGATAAATTGCAAATTGCAATAAGTTATAAATGCTTAAACTTACCTTTTCATGGCATAAAGTAATATACAAATTTTACAATTTCTTTGCCCTGCTATTAACATATTTTGATCATCTCTGAAGACAATTACCATGTTAAATAACCAACGTTGACACATTAGATTCTTAGAAATTTTAGCTTTAAAATGACATATAACATATATATTGAAAGTCGAAAAACAGCGAGATGTGTCACAAAATTATGGGATGACACTTTCAAAAAAGTAACCTTTTAAAAATGTATTTATTTATATTCCTTTTCCTTCAACCAGTTTATTTTCTTAAGTTATCTGCAAGCATTTACCTAAGTCTTTGTAATTTCTTTCCTGTGTATCACTATTTTCTAAGTGTAGCAGACAAAATCAGGAGATGATAGGAAACAAACACACTTACCTGCCTTAAAGCAGACCATTAGGATAAGCGTGACCAGCATGCAATGAGTGGCAGAAAGAGGGATATAAAACAAAAGCTCATACAACGCTATAAGAATTAACCAAATAATATACAATTTTATCTGTATATTTCTGAGAGAAACCAAAAAGTTAAAAGACCATTGCTATAAGCAGTGCATCCTTAGAGCATGACAGAACAAATACTGGGCACCAGGTTGCCACAGTGCCTAGAAAATTTGATGGTACCTACACTTTCATTCATTTACAAATTTCAATTACAAACTGACTTCAATGTACCTTCTACTGATACAGCTCAGCAAGAAATGGTGACATTATTTAACTTGTTCCATTTACACTGGTAACAGTGATTTTAGGAGACAAGCTTAAAGTGAAATTAAAGTCAATAATCTTTACAGCATACATTGCAATACATATGTTTTAGCAAACAAATAAAAGGGATCATTTAAAGCCTTGTTGCATAAATAGAGGGGCTTTCAGAAATGATTTACAATAGTAGTTTTTTGTAGTTTACTTATTAATGAACATGATTCGCTGTTAAAGGAATCTCTCAATTTGCTCCCCAATGATGTCATTACACCATTGCCACCTTCCGGACAACTTAATCATTGTATCACAGAACCACTGTTTGGGATACTACATGTCCACTCGTGGACAGCTGCTTGGAAATTCTTTGTTGTTACCAAATCTTTAACGTCACAGCACGTCCATCATCTGTCGAATCAGCATAATAAAATGAAGCAAAATCCAGTGAATTAATGGCTGCAGCAAAATAATTAACCCCAGTGATTTCAACCTTGATGTCGTAGCATTGCTGGTGTGGCAGTTGTGCTGGAGGAGCACTCCTTTATACCACTTTCCCTAATGTCATTGCTGAATCTTATGTCTTAAGTCATGTAAGGATGTCACAGTACACCCTGGTGTTGACAGTTGGTCCTTGTGGAAGCCAGTCCATTAACAGTATGCCATAAGTGTCAAAAAAAGATATCTGCTTATTTATAGATGGAGAGAATTTCTTGGGCCAGGGACTCCCAGGATGCTTCCATTGCATGGATTGAACTTTTTCTCTCAGGTATATGGCAGTGACATCATGATTTGTCACTAGTTTCTCCAAAGAAACTGGATTTTCATTCTTCTTTTCCAGTGGTTGACAACAGACTTCAACTCTGTTCTCCTTTTGAGTTTGTGTCAAGTCCGTGGAACCCAATGTGCACATACCTTTATCATATCCAAATCATCAGGGTTGCACAGCCTATCCTGTCTGTCATTCTAGTTCTTAAAAGCTTAATACAACAATCACAACAATCAGTCTCAATCAATTCAGACACAACATCAATGTTCCTTAGAGATCACAATGTTGATGGACAACCAGTACTCACATTCTTGCAAGCAGATTCTGTTTCACAGGTGAACCAGCAATCCAGATGTAAATAGACCTGTTCAGGAACTTCTTGACCACATACACCAATGAAGTATTTATGAATATTTGTGGTTTTGGCTTCTTCCTTCCACAAAAACCATGCAGGCCATTGTCCATGACAATCATCTTCCATCTTGTCCATGGCTTTCTCTACTTAATAAAAAACAAGCAATGTCCTTTCTCTATACATTCTGTTCACAACTGCCATTAGTGTCTGCGTGGTGTACTATATAGCGTTTCACTCTTAGAAGACAGTATGGAGTTAAATGGGACATCTCTGTCTCTATCTAGCGCATA
Source organism: Tenodera sinensis (assembly GCA_030765045.1). Lineage (NCBI taxonomy): Eukaryota > Metazoa > Arthropoda > Insecta > Mantodea > Mantidae > Tenodera > Tenodera sinensis. The sequence goes on from CM060964.1 coordinate 62,451,328, forward strand.
CAAGTTGCCATTAGCCGCGTCCTTTTCTAACCTCGCTCTGTTGCCAGATTCCTAATAGCATGGTATAAATATTCATTTGTTATAAATTTCAGGTTTGAACACATTATCCTATGCAGAATTTTTTTCTCTATCAGGTTATATCCTTTTCAGAGTCATTATACATTTCTATAGGTCCAAATTTCTTCAGAAAACGTTTTTTTCAATAGAAGTCCGATATTTGCTGTGTCTACTCTCATCACGCACTAACTAACAAACTAACTGCTAGAATGCATCTATATTTTTTTCTTAGGTAGAGTAAACTATAGTGCTACTACCTGCCTACTTTGAATTCTCTATGTTTACCCAGTTAAGTGTTATAATTTTTTAAGTTAAATGTTTTCAGAAAATTTTATATATGTGCACTGCAAAAGTTACGCAGTGTGAAACTTTTTTGTTATTGAGTTTACATCAGGGAACCAGCGAGAACAAATGTTGAGGAAGGTTGGAGAAAGTTTTTAAAATAAACCAAAAGACAGTAACCTCTTTCTTTTATCCAGTAAGGCAAACAAAAGGTATTCATCTATTCAGCGTCAGGCCTGACACAGAAGATAGTATAAGGAGCAGCACTAGCATTAGTTCGAAAGAAACCGTGTGTGTAACTGTGAGCTGTTATTGCGTTATTTGTTTAATATTTTTGTAAATATTTGTAGTTATGGAGGGTGAAGCTAGGAAGGGACGATATGTTGGTAAATAAAGAAGTAAGGAACGCCAAATAATTATGAATGTGTTGATTATTTTTGAAGTAAAATGCGTGTAAGGCAGTAAAAGAAACAGCTAAGGCTATCAGGTGTTCAGAAGCAGTAGTGTGTATGATTAAAAAGGAACTAATGAAAGGACCTCTAAGAACGCCATCGAAAAAGAAAGTAAAAAGGGCGGGACTACACAAAACGCTAGGTTAACGCAATATGATTGAATAGTGTAAGGTGGAGTGCGGCGAATTGTTCATTCTTAACTGTTTGCAAATATTCCACCCACGCTGAATATAATTTTGTCACGGGTCAACAGTGATGAGACCCTACCAAATTTCTCAAGGGCCACTCTGATTTGGGGTTCGAATATGAAAGAAAGGGTAACAAGTGCGTATTAATAGAAAGAGACGATATCGATATCATCAGATGGCAACATAAATATCTAAAAGACGTAAAAGGTTTAGGGACCAGGGGAAATCAATTGTTTATACAGACGAGTCATTTGTAAATTTAGGTCATACAGTAACAAAGGCGTGGAGGGATACCAAAGTTAAAAGTGTCCGTCAAGCAGCAATTGAAGGACTAAGTACAGGACTCGGCCACCTCGAGTCGCTCGCGGAGAAAGATTCGCAACTAGTACATGTTGCAACACTGCGCTCCATTTAACGTGTACTGTCTTTTAAGGGTGAGACGCGCGTATATTAGTTCATCATTCTATCAGAGGATATACCCGTAACCTGAGCCATATTTTGAAAATACAATTGTAAATCATTTATGAATAACCCTTGTATTTTGGTTCTGTCGTAGTACCTACACAAAGATTTTAGATGCATGTCCATATGCCTGCTTTGAACAGCTTCAACTCTTGAAAGAACATTTACATTAAATCGTAAGCATGTACACCTTAATCACACTGGACACAGCCTATCCACAACTGATACTTCTAGAGGCAGCCAACGTATGCAATTCTGCATTATGGAAGATAGTGCATACTTTGCATTCCCCTCACAGTAATGGGGAAAAGGAGCCTAATCACTGATGGGATTGTCATACAGTGCAAGCTTAAATTCAATTGGGAGCTCTGAGGCAATGTGCACTATGTTAGTTTTATTTATTTATACTAAGCACCAATACAAGGAATATGGCTATACATCAGCCCAGGCTGTATTTCTTGCCATATTCGCAGCCAAGTATTCTTAATATCTAATATCTTAATCATAATGATGTTGATGATGATAATAACAATAAATAACAATAAATAATAATAATAATAATAATAATAATAATAATAATAATAATAATAATAATAATAATAATAATAATAATAATAATAACAATAACAACAACAACTGTAATAATGCTATAGCAGTAATAATAATAATAATAATAATAATAATGCTAATAAAAAAGGTGCTCAATAATTGTGTTCCAACATTTCATAAAATAATCCATAAACTTATATTTCATCTACTTCTCTTTTTACTGAACATATCCAGTTCTGTTTTACTTTAGCCAAACACTCGGCTACCTTCTTGCTGTCCTTACTAAAGAGTTTAATTAAGGCTTCCTTTCTATCTATTTTCAACCATTTCTCATTTATACACTGTTTTCTCCAAAGTTGCCCCTTTACACTCAAAAACTATGTTCCATATCTTCCTTTTCTCCACATATTGGACATTGATTCTGTTGGAGGCCTTTTCTCATACCCTTCAGTCTCCACACACTCGCTCATACCTAAGCAATACTCTCTCTTTGTTCCTTATTAAATTTATCCACATATACTTCTCTTTCCCGTGAACTTATTTGTATGTATGTTTCTAGTGGTCTTTTTTTTCCCATAGGCTGCTAAACAATTTTTGTATTTTTATATCTTCAAATATCTTTCTAGCTCTTTTCCAGAAACCATTTACATTCGTTCCCTCCTCCAAATTCCGCCAATCCACTATTTTCTAATTTAGTTTGTATTAGACAACTCCACCCATTTTTCCTCAAATACTTTTCTTGAAATTCTAAGCATTGCTAAACAAGTTGCTTCCATCTAGATTTAATATTCTACCCCAATATTTAAGACCCATCTCCATAATCACACCTTTCCTTCCAATTCATCCCATTTTAATTTGAGGAAATTCCTTTACTGTTCCATTTGGCACGCCTAACACTTCCCTGCAGAACATCCTGTGACTGTATCGACAACTTCCTAACCACTATCTAGTCCCCATATTTCAATTCTGTATAGCATTTTTGCTTTGTCTACCATACTATATACTTGTTCTTTCCAGTTGACATTTATATCTGGTATTTTATATTTACACCATCTAATTGCTGCCAATGCTCCTTTTCCTTTTGCTAAAATCAAACTACTTCTGCTTCTCCCATTTTCCTCCCTCATCCATTTTGACCCCTAAATATATACATTCTCTAACCACTTTATATTCTTTACCTTCTTTCTCCCAATTTTCATACTTGCTCAATTTTGTCCCTTAATTTGAGTATTCTTCTGGTTTACTATATAGTTCCCTTCATTGCAGAACTTGTCTATTTGCTTCAAGGATTGTTTAAGACCAATTGATGAGATAGATCCTACAACTAAACTGTTTGCAAATAATAGCCCCAGGATTGTGACATTGTTTATTACTGGCAAACGATTATTTTTTCTTCCTATCTCAGCTAGTGTGTCATCAATGAACAGATTGAAAATTACAGGACTTAGGGTTATGGCCTTTTGATTTATTTCTTTTGTTACCATTCCTGCACCTACTCTCACAGAGAATGTTTTCTTTATATAGAGCTTTCAGAATATTCACCATATGTTGTCTTACTCCCTTGCTCAACAATTTATACCACAACAATTTTAAATATGCGGTCATACATGTTCTCCAGGTCTACAAATGCCATATACAATTTGCCCCTTTTTCCTTTAGGTATTTGTCCACTAATGTTTTAATTAGGAATAAATTATCAGCAGTTCTTCCCCTCCTAGAAAGCCCATTTGAAAATCAGAGAGAATGTTATATTCCTCTATCCAGTTTTGTAACCTATTCATTAGAATGCCTGTTAAAATTTTTTCAACATTCGACAGCAAAGCTATACCCCTGTAGTTATTAGGCTTATCCACACTCCCCTTACCTTTATATATGGGGTGTATTACTGCTTTCCTCCAATATTCTGGATCATATTCCTTGGCTTTAATTATGTTAAACAACCTGTGAGCAGCTTTACTTTATTTAGATCACTGCACCATTCTTTGATAAATTCCCATCTATTCCAGTTGCTTTATTCTTTTTCATTAGTTTCACTTGTTTAATTACGTCATCATCTCTCACCGCACTAACCAATATTTCTATGTAACTGATTCCAAAATTCACCAATGGTGTTGCCTCACTATCACAATTCTCCTCAAATAACATTTGAAAGTAATTTAACCATTCTGTTGACTTGATATTAGGTTTAGTTAATTATTATATATAGATTTCAATGCTCTCCACACTTAGCTAATATGTTTTGTTACTTAAAGTCCTGATCAGGTTATTCTCATTCGTTTTTCTCCGCTCATGTTTCTTAACTTCTAACAACAAGCTATAAAAATTCCTACTCTTCAGAAAATCTTGTTTTGCCTCCTCACCCCCTACCTCTCTCCACTTAACTAGTGTTTATGAGTATGACTGGTACAGAGCCACGGCTGAACACCGGTCATACTCACTTGTACATGGCTTAGCATAAATAAATAAAAATAAATAAACTAGTGTTTGCTTCACCACTATTTTTGCTACTACACATTCCTCATCAAACCACCCCTCTTTCCTTTTTTTCCCTCTGCTCCCCTTTCTCATCCCATCTCTCATTCTTTGAATAATATGTTGAAGATATTGTTTGCATTTTCTACTTCATACTTCTTTAGAATGAAGCTAATTCCCTGATGACAAATTTGACCATTCCTGGATCCTAATGTTGTCTTAAATGTATTACCCTGTTCCTCCTTCCATTTGAGTTCACTATACTTCCTAGTGTCCCTTCCGATGCAATTTCAGGTGCACTCTCCGATCGAATTTTTTATGTCCGCCACTAATGGAAAGTGACCATTTGAAACAAAGTTCACTATCTTAAAATTGCTTAATGTGTACCCCATGTTAACTGGCCATTATATACAGTCAACGGCACTTTGTCCGTTCATATTCACAAAGTCCCCCACTACATCTTCACCATATTTACCATTTAAAATATCTGGAGCATTCACTTTACAAAATTCAATGAATTTTTCACTTTGCTTGTCTGTACACTTATCGCTGCTATGGCTGACAAAATCCCTTTTAGTTCTAGTTTCATTTCCAAAAATCATTTCATTCTCTATATTCACATCTCCCTCACCTATTCTGGTGCTGAAATTACCCATTATTATCACTTTTGTATTCCCATATTTCTTACTTAATCTCTCAATATTCCTTTCTAAAACCTTCATCAAGTCAGAGTTATGGAACTGTGAGGAAACTGGTGCATCATACACTACACCTAAACATAATATGGCATTTTTGTTGTTCTGTTTATCTTCCATTATAACCCACAAAACATTTATTGCCCTAAACTGTAGAGACCTTACCCCAAGACAATCAATCTTATCTAGCAATTGTTTCATCTTTCCCCTAATAATTTTATTTTTCAAAACCTCTCAGTTCCAGAACCCTAACCTTCCAACTTTCTCCCTTCCCTACTGTGAGCCAGTTCCCTTTCTAAATCTCTCTAAAACTCTCTTGCTGAGTAGTTCAATCCCCTTCCCATCTTTCAATGTGTGTCCACCTTGATTTCTAAGACCAGCAGGCTGCCACTTGGTGTTGAACCTTCGGTCCCACTGCTTGCTGACCATGCCCTTGCCCCACCTTCCGCCGAGCTCTGTGCTGATTGTATTTCTTCCCTCCTTGAGACGCAACTTTCTTTCCATTTGTTTATCTGACGTCACTTGTTCCTGTCATATGAACTGTGTCATCTTCCTGACTCTTCCTATGTTAGTTAAGAACTCTGATGTGAGTTATTTAATGCTATTAAGTGGATTTGTAATTTTTTCTTTTATTTATTAAATGCTCTGCCAAGCAGAAATTTCTGCTAGACATAAAACTATTTAGGGAAGTTGCAATTATTAGCTGTATCTGTACTTCACTTCACTTCACATGATGCCCAACAATGAGAATTAGATGATTGGAAAGGGAGACAAAAATAATTTCACAGATACAAAAACAGAAATTGCCCAGAGCTATTTACACAAACACTCAAGTAGAAATTTTAGTTAGATATGCTTTAACTATAAATCTCAAAATCAAAAACAATTTTATTGTGTGGATTTATAAAGCAGATACGCCATGGAAGCCTTTGTAGGGCCCTTGCATATTGGAGCTATATCAATATTATAATTCACAACTTAGAATGTTTTCACTTCTCTTTCCAATTACCGATACCTTAGATGTGATGCAAATGTTAATAATTTCCCAGTAGTATTACAGTTATTATACTAGGTATTTTGGCTTGCTCCTGGATCCATGAGAAATTTGTTCTGGCCTGCCATTTTGTTCCTAAAAGACTAGACAGAATTCATTTTCAAGCCAGTCTCATGCATATTTTATTTCATTAGCTAGGTGTACTTTCTGTTTAATGTGCATTTCATGAAAAATACAATAAAATATATTATGAATACAATACAAGTGGCTAATGCATGTCTATGTTTTAGGGAGATTGGAGTCCTAAGCATTAAAATTAACCAATAAAGTAAGCAGGATTTAGAAAATAAAAAGTCATGCACACATGCATGTATTTCTTCTATCTTAATGGTTAAAAAGAGATAAATTTTATTCATGCATTGAAGTCCTTTATTGGATCTATAAGGAAAACCAATATACTATTGCATGCATCAGTTTACTAAAAATATTTTGTGTCTGAATAAATAATTTTAATTAAAGAAGTAAATAAGCATGTGAATAAATAAAAATGGAAAATTTGGAAATCTAAATGCTTGGGACACTAAGGAATGGCACCAATTATGTAGCACAGAGTTTATGTTCAATATGAAGCTCAATTATTCCTTCTGTTACGTTAATTTTGCTTTCGCTTCTGCTTTTTGAAATGTATTTATTTACTTTTTATCTAAACTGAACTTAAGAAAACAAAGTTAATTTTGTTTGAGGCATACTTCTTATATTTATCTTACCAGGCATTAATGACTTCAGTTCACTCGTGCATGAGTAAAATGTCCTTTATATCCACATATCGATGCACACACAGTAGAGTCTCGCTACTCTGCACTGATCAGGAGTGAGAGCACCACAGATTTGGGTTAACTCTTCAACTACTTGGACTATACAGAGCACTACAGGAAAAATTACGTAAGACGAACTGAAATCATTAACAACTCAAGGTATTATAAGGTTTTAAAATGTGTCTGTTTTATATAGAAAGGATTTGTTGTAAACATTTAACATAATAAAATGTCTTCTATTCGTTTTCCGTGTTTATGTTTTTCCACAGTAACAGAGGAATCTCAGTAATGACTCTCGGTAGTAATATTTTCTTAACACTAGCACAATGTGACATGTACAATAATGGCTTAACTGGAAACAAACTACAGCACCTGTGCATAGTGTTATAAACCCTCTGCTATAAAGATATAGTTATGGTACGCACAAAATTCAATGGCGACTGATACCTAACCACTACTATTGTCTTTCCTGTTGTGCAAATGATATTTACGAGGGTGGGTCAATAAGTAATGCCTCCTATTTTTTTTCCCTTAAATAAGTTAGTTATGTGAAAAATTTGAATTTGGCGCAATTCCTCAAACCTTCTTCTCCAATCCCCTGCAGTAGTAACTTCCTAAGTCAACAGGTGGTAGCACTGCATCCTCTTGTAAAATGGCTGACATCGACATTCATATTAGACAGCGTTCTGTGATTGAATTTTTGACAGCGGAAGGTGAAACGCCAATTCGCATTCACAAAAGGCTAAAAAATGTGTATGGTGATGCAACGGTGGATGTCAGCACTGTTAGATGATGGGTTCGTCGCTGTAACGAAGTTGATGGGCAAACACCATTGGCAGATGAAACGCGAAGCGGCAGGCCGGTGACTGCAGTGACTCCATGCAACATTCAGCGAGTCGATGAGATCACTCGTGGTGATCGCCGGATAACAACAGGTGAATTGTGTCACATTACCTCCCTCAGTAAAGGTAGTGTGATGACAATTATTCAACAACTGGGTTACTCAAAAGTTTGTTCACGTTGGGTACCAAGAATGTTAACCGCCCAAAACAAAGAAACAAGGAAAACAATAGCCTCAGAACACTTGCAGCGCTTCAATTTGGAGGGAGAGGAGTTTCTGCAAAAAATTGTTACTGGAGACGAAACGTGGGTTCATTTTTTGAACCTGAATCAAAGTGGCAGTCAATGGAATGGCATCACACAACGTCACCGAAGAAAAAAAAATTCAAAACTCAGTGGTCGGAAGGGAAAGTTATGGCGACAGTGTTTTGGGATGCAGAGGGTGTGCATATGATTGATTTTTTGGAGCAGGGATGCACAATAAATTCTGTCCAATACGTCAGAACTCTCAAAAAGCTGAAAGCACGTTTTCGCCGAGTTCGCCCAACAAAAACTATGGCGGATGTTGTTCTTTTGCATGAGAATGCAAAACCACACACCAGCCGTTACACCACTGCAGAAATTGAGAAATTGGGATGGCAAGTCTTACCTCACCCCCTATACAGCCCTGACCTGGCACCATCAGACTTCCATCTGTTCGGGCCACTAAAGGAAGCTCATCGTGGAATTCATTTTGAAGATGAGGAGGCTGTGAAAACGTCTGTGCATCAATGGCTTAGGAAGCAAGACCCTGTGTTTTACCACACTGGAATACATGCCCTAGTTAAAAGGTGGACCAAAACTGTGGAAAAGGACGGAGATTATATTGAAAAGTGACAAATTAATCGTCAATGTTGTAGTTTTCAAGCCATGTAAATTGGATTCAATTTTCTTGGCAATTAAAAGAGAAAACAAATAGGAGGCATTACTTATTGACCCACCCTCGTATATCACTGGCTTTACAGTGTGATTTCACAGCATGTTTAACTATACAACTTAGCAAGGCCCAGCAATCCTCTGATTGGATTTTGTGTTGACCAGCCCCTACTGCCACCCACCATTACATTTTTTGTCAGCCATAGTTATAAGTGAATCTGAACAAACACATTTTGTTTCATAAATTGAACGATTATAATAATAGGCTTTTTAATTTTAATTTCTCTGCACAAGAATAACCATGGATGCTACATTTGAACTGAATTGTTTTACATAAAGGAAGAGACAACATGCTAAGCAGGAAAAGCTGTAATTCACCCACCAACCAATGGGACAGTCCCTTGTCACATGGTTTTGTTTACAACTTCTTTAAGCTTATAGTGAAACCACCAAGTTTTGTAAATATACTCTATAAAAATCCTCACAGACTTTAGGAGAGAGGTGGGGAGGTGCAAAAGTGTGTAACAAATGTGTCAAGTGTAAACCAATTGGGTATTATAAAGACTGGCAGTTTAGCAAAAATTGGCCTAAAATAATAACTGCATCTTCAAGTAACTCAGATTTAAAAGAGCCTCAGATTTGCGAGACTCTACGTGTGCAATATATTCTCATGGAAGCATTCAGTTTCTATTGATCTTTCCATGCCATATACACTCATCATCTTACTACTGATTTAAGAGCATATAGTCTGAAGGTGCATTTAAAGAAATTTACACAGCTCTGAATTTAATATTGCTGATAACAGAATGTCATGGTTTATACCAGAGGTATCATAATAACAATTCAACTCAAAATGTACCAAGTTATTACTAAGCTGAAAATAGATTGGTATTATCTTGAAATAAAATTTAAGAAGTACAAATAAAAGTATATATAAAAAGGATTAATGCTTTATATGCCTTGCCTGATTATTTTATTCTTTGTTTTCCTGCAGTCCTGAATTGATGTATTACTAGGCCTTGTTTAAAAGGATTTAAAAATTAACGCTTAATATTTATTTTGGTGAAATATTACTTATCAGCCAGTTTCTCACTGATTTTTATGAACAGACTGGTGAACTCTCATTACAAATAAATACATTTCAAAGGAAGTAGAACTCAACTTGAGAGACAAACTTTTTTCATTGTGCTATTTTTCAAAATATTTAAATATACATCTTTACAAACTCCCGTATCCATGGATTGCTAATCAATGAATTAACTTCTTTTCTAGATTCTGTCAAACACATCTCGAAGTTAAATATAAAATTCCTTTAATCGCTTGTCAGGAATATACATGAACTTGTTACAGCCAAGTAATTGTTTCACATTTGATATTATTAGGGCCCAGATTTTAATGACCTAAAAGGGCTTGAAAAATGACCACAAAAAGATGACTTTATGACCTTAAAATTCACTAAAAATGACCTAATATAAACAAAAAAATTACCAAAAAGTAAAAATTAAAATGATCAATGTTACCTTTGTTTCTATCCTCTCATTAATTTATTTTTCCTTCAATGGTGCATTACAATAACTTACACCTTCTGCAGATTTCCAAATGTGAAAGACTGACGGGAAGACACAGGAGCTTGCTTAAAATAACACAAATCATTAGATTTTAGTTCTTGTTCCATACCATTAAGTGTATATTTCTTCCCTGCCAGTAGATCACTAATCTGACATACAGTATGAAAACCACTATTTTTCTTCAAAACAGTTTTCATTTTCTTATACACAAGTTTACCAATTTCACCTTCTGCATTAGATAGTTTACATTCAGTTGATCTAACCAAACCTATTTGTGCTGACAATGGATAACCATGTTGTTCCAGGGATGTGTAATAACACCTGACAAAAATCCAAAATTTGACTTTATGTAGGCCAGTTTGCCTTTGATTTTGGTGTTTGAGAATAGTTCTTGCAAGATTTTAACTGCTGCTGCCCTGTCACTGTCAAAAGAATTAACGTCTTTTATCACAGAATCAAAATGTTCACAATAATAAATGCAGGCTTCTACCCAGGTTTCCCACCTAGTAAGCACTGGAGCAGGTAAACACGGGCTTCTTCTTGGATACCTTTTCACGGAAAGAAGACTTAAAAAACACTTTCTTCATGTTTCCGATTAGTGTGTCGACATCTGGGAAGTGGCCTCTTATTTCTTCAGCAACTCTGTGGCAAGCATGTGTTAGGCAGGTTACATGCATAATTATTGAATAGAATGTGTTAAGGGAGTTTGCTTCTTTAACCATATAGGGTGCCTTGTCAGTGATGAGTAGCAGTACATAGTCATGCTGGACACCATTAGGCCAGAGAGAATTCATGGTTTGGTCAAACAATTTACTCACAGAGGAATAATTCACTTTCTCCAAAACACATCACAATTTATGAGAAAGATATCACCTGTCTTCTTCATTCAAAACACCTACAATTACATTCACAACATAGCAACCTCTAGAGTCTGTAGTCTCGTCCACTGACACCCAGACCCAAATGACCTAGCTGTTGATGGACCCTTAAACTCCACCCACTCCATTTGACACCCAGATGTGTTTGTCTTTCAGTTTCATTCAGATTTCCTTCATAGTCTTTTCATTTCATTGTTTGAGGCAGTTCTTTCTTATTGTTGACTCATCTGGTACAGATTTTCCAATATATTTCTCCAGAAAATTACGGAAAGTATCACCGTTCAACTTACTGAACGGTATGTTTGCCGAGAGAAAGGTTTCACACAGACCTTCATAAAACTGCAAATTTCCAGAATTCCCAGTGCACTGTTGTGCTTTTCTTTTCCCTTGTGCTTCCAGTCCTCAGTTGTGTCTTTCCCCATTGACATGTTGTTCAATGGTGAACCTCTTCTAGGCTGCTACTTTAACCCTTTCATGCCTGGTGTGTCTTTTAAGATACATAGGCCTTTTTTCCTATTTGTACTAGTTTTAACTTTTTTTTCTGCTATATTCTTGTTATACTGTCTGTCACCAATTAAAAATACATATTTGAGACGGTTTGAATTGTAAAAAATTACTTTTTTTACAATTTATATTGTAGTGTTTTTTTTTTAAAGAAAAGAAGCAAAATCCTTGCAACTGCAGTCAAATGATACCCCGTCATCATCCACGCGTGCCATCACACCGATTATTTTACGTGGGCCCTCCCCGTCCTTTACCACAGGCACATTTGACTGCGGTTGCCGAGACTCGAACTCACGACCTCAGGCTTTGAGTGCATGGCCAGTGCACTACGTGTTGCCTTAACGATCATGGCTATCCGAGCCAGCAGGCTGAAGGTCTCCCAGACTGCCTAATCTAAACCGGTTTCGAATTAAGAGGAAGAACGGCATATGTAGCAAAATAATTCAGGCATGAAAGGGTTAACGTCACAGATTTTGCAGTACAGAATACTACCATCACTTGAAAATACAGTGTCCCCATATTCTGAAACAAATTGCTTAGTTTCACACAAGTAGTTAGTTTTACTTTTGGCATGTCATAAAATAAATTTTGCTCTTCACTTCACTCACGAACGGCTGATGAAAAACTGACTAAAATACAAAACCTAAGCTGCTGGAGGATCTGTCTGCAAGACCCTTACCAGACAATAGCAGACACCCATGCCACAGATAGATGCTTGCTGCAAGCCCTCAAATTCTTGCTTCATGGTAACAAGATGTCTGTAAGAATCTTAGACAATAGCAGGTGGCCACAGCACGGCCATTACTTGCGGCATCCCTCAAGTTCTCCCACGTTTTACAAGATGTTAACATTGACATTTCTAGTAGTTGGGGAAATCCACTTTGAAACAAAATCATATTGGAGGGGTTACTGTGTATTTCCAATAAAATGTAATTGCTTCTTAAATATGAGAAGTCTTGAAACAAATAGGTAGTCCATATGCTGCCATATTTTAAAGAAGTGCATTAAAACTTGTGAAAAATGACAAAAAACGTTACTTTTACAGTTAAATGACCTAAAACATGCTTTTGAATAATAAAAAAAATAATGCCCCTTTCCCCCAAAATGTTGAAAAAATGCAAAAAAATGACCAATAAAAATGGCCTCATTTCACTTCTTGTGACACTCCATACATATATTCAACTGAGCATCACCCTACTATCATCAGAAAAAAGATGCAAAGTCATCAAAATCTGGGCCCTAGATATTATATACAGGGTCCATATTTTAGAATTTTGCGGGAAGACAGCAAAAGTGTGGCGGTGTTCATGGAGCCAATTGCCAGGAGAGGGTAGATCTTACAACCGGTGGTTGACGTGCACTCTTATACTTAATCAAAACATGTTAAAAAATGTGTACTTACATTTCTCACTTTCGATGCTGAAAATGTCCTCCATCTGCTGCTACACACAGTTGACATCTTCTTATGAAAGAATGGACAACATTTTGAAGTTCCACTGCAGTGATGGCTTCGATTTCCTCTCTATTTACTGCTTAAGTTCATCAACAGAATGCAGATTTTTCATGTACACCCTACCTTTTAGTGTTCCCCAGAGATAAAAGTCACAAAGTAGTTAAACGAGGCAATATCATGAAGCAATATTAATGTACTAAAACAAAATATTAGAAATGTACATGAAAAATCTGCATTCTGTTGATGAACTTCAGCAGTAAATAAGAGAGGAAATCGAAGCCATCACTGCAGTGGAACTTCAAAATGTTGTCTATTCTTTCATAAGATGTCAACTGTATGTAGCAGCAGATGGAGGACATCTTCAGCATCGAAAGTGAGAAATGTAAGTACACATTTTTGAACACGTTTTGATTAAGTACAAGAGTGCATGCCAACCACCAGTCGTGTGATCTACCCGCTCCCAGCAATTGGCTCCACGAACACCGCCACACTTTTGCTGTCTTCCCACAAAATTCTAAAATAAGGACCCTGTATGATATGTTGCTAAATTTATACATTTACTGTCTACTTCTCTACTTTAGTTTTTTAAATATTAATTACCGCAAGGGTTCCTAAATGGTTAAACTAACTACTATACATTAAAACTGGTGAGGTCAGGATTCAAGTGCATCTGAACTCATAATTACATTTCCTTAGGTAACAAAAAGATGTAGTGAATATTACCAAAGTCGCTTCACCTAGATGCCCCAAGAGTTACCTATTTTGAATGTTATACCTTGTTTGTGGCTCTGCATTCTATAGCCTTGATGCTCAAAAATAAGCAGATGAAACTGAATACTTCACTGTCCTACAGGGATAAAGAATCTGGTTTTTCATTAATTATGAGAGCATTTAAGGATGATTATAATAGTGACATATCTTACCCTTTGATAAATGGATGGCCCTGGACTTCGTGATGCACTGTTCATATTTGTAGACCGCTGCATTGTTCGATCCTCATATCGGGTGCCACCTTGACTTGCCATTGGACGATTTAGTGTACTGTTGGCATTGTTAGGAGAATTGGGTCCTGCATTTCGCGCAGCAACAGTTTTGGTGACAAAATCTTGTTCCTTCCATCCATGCTTTTTGTACACTTCTCTCAGTTCTTGGTGTTGCCACATAGTGAATAAAACCTGCCCTGCAAATTTTAATACTCGTGGAGTGTACTTTTGTCGCTGACGGGTTATATTCATCAACCGTTCCACGCCACCAGCTTCCAGTAATGACCTTGAACATAAACAAGCATTGAAAGAATATAAAGAATTCAACACCTGGATACATGGGCACACATTACCTAATTAGAAAGCTTTGAATGCCAAGGATTAATTCAAACAGAAAAATTCTCTCTCCTAGATCCAGTTTGTCAGTCACATTCAACAAACTTTTAAGACATCATGCCATACAGACTAGCAATGCTAAAGTACTTCAGCATAAACCTGTTTGTATGACATTAATTAGCACAGAATGATGTATCCTTACAATAGTAAAATATACTGTTCACATACCCTTACTCCAAAACAATCTTGAACAGATTTAAAATTAAATTAAATTAATAATGTGTATTATTAGAAACATTTTTGTAGTTTCATTAAACTGAGTACAGTACTGAAATGACTCAGATCATGTTCTATAGAAGACAAGTATATTGATATTCACCTCCTTTTTCTTATAAAGGCTCCACTTTTAGAACATTCTTTGACTTAAAAGTAGCCAGAGTTCCCAGTTACTTTGTTCCTCAACAATTTGAAATGTTCATCTCTCAGCAAAGGTGACGAAAGGTAGATGAAGTAAAAAATAAACTTAAATTAACAAACATCCAATAGTTAAAATGTCTAATGAATTCTATTTTTAGCTTGAGCCAACGTTCCACTATGTTAAAGATTTACATAAACAATACTTCTAATTATAGCACAAGCATAATTAAGCCAAAGCTAAAAAAATCTCAATAAAAAAATAGACAATTTTGGACCAAAACCTATTTCAGAAATCCTTAATGGTAAGTAGATGGATAGGAAAGAGGTAGGAGGATTCTGTTTGCCTGTATATAATGTGCTCTTTTTTATGCTCAATATTCAGATTTAATGTTTATGTTCATATGCACTACACTAAACATTTCTACTGACATGTTCAATGGCCTTTATGGCTATTTGTGAACTTTCTGAATGCACTGTTTGTGACCTTTATATCAAATACATTTTTATACAGCATAACTTCAAAACTACCTTCCTTAGAGATGTATTAGCAATGTACAAGACTTTCCTCACCATATAACAAATAAATCGGAACTTTTTAAGTTCAATACATCAAACACCTTCTGAAGCAAACAGAATGGTTCACATTCTAGGCTTGTTGAAGCAAAGTACCTCACATTCTCTCAAGATCATCCCCTACATATAAGTAGGGGAAAATTGTTATTGAACAGCACTGAGGGCAACCTTTTGATATACAAATTATTGCATTCAGAATCAAAACATCCTTGACATATCATTGGAATATATCCAGTGATGAAAAAGTAACTGAATAAATTACTTGTAATGAAAACACTCTCTCAAGCTATAATGGTGTTTGTTTCCAAAGTAGAATTCTTACTTGTAATCTATTTCTTAAGAATTGATATACATAGAGTTAGCTAATATTAAAATCCAAAGGTTACAGATCATGTTGAGGGTATAAAGCTAAGGACCTGTTCCTCTACTCACAGCTTGTTATGATTACTATTTTGAGTTTTAGGTACTCATATATTAAAAATGTAAGCTTGTACGCACTTAATGATGAAACGAGAAGAAATATGTGATGTCAAAGAGGTCAAGGAATTTCCTTTCTCTTATTTGAATATATATTTTTTTTTAATTAGCTGGCCATTGAGATGAGGACAGGAAAGTGAAGTGCAAATTTTGTGTACGAGGAAAGAAAATATGAAGTCTGCTTGCACAGTTTCTAACTTAAGGAAACACAGTGTTCAGTACACACATACACAATATAAACTACAGTTTGCAACTTCTATGACAATGCTGATTTGGAAAAATAACAATTTTGTTTATTAACAAAAACTGGGTGTAAGTAAATAAGAGTAATCTATAATTTTCATGTTTCTGGTGTCAGCTTTGCTCTGAAAGAAGAGTGTCCTTTGAGAGAAACTGAAGAACTATACATGGGTACTAACGGAATACCAGAAGAAGAAAGAGAGAAAATAATACTCTGACACCATTATTAATAGGGAGCGTCAAGTATTTGTTGAGAAAATATTCAGTTACCATGGATTTTATCATCCAATATACACCCTCAGCATGTTTTTCTCATTACAAGGCATAGGAATTTCCAGGACAAAAGGAAAGCACATTGAAGTGTTACTGGACTTTATACAGAGATGTAGCAGGTTGCAAACCATCTGTATCATACAATCTCTTGGAGTTCGTAGACAGCACTCATCAGACCATGTTTACCTGACCATCAACAACTCATGACCTCTGTTGTTTACATTCTTTTATACACATAATGGTTAGAGTGTAGGTAACTTGAAGCCAATTGCTTAAGAATTCCTATGTCTACCGATTACAGAGTTCAACAGGTTTACAAACCAAATTCAAAACATAAAATTCATTAATAATGCCAGGAAAGTATTTTGAAAAATAGAAAATATAATACATAGTTACTGTGATATTGTAACCTGTAGTATTTTTAGTAATTCATATGCAGAAACCGACTCTTACCAATTTTATTACTGATATTACTTCAAAGGTTTATTTATATATTTTTTATAACCTTTCAAATAGCTTTTCTTTCTTGGAGAAAATGGCTGAAACCACTATCAATATAGTTGCTCAGTACACAGTCGTCTCATTACAATAAGGAAAGAGGGTAGACCAGGCATGGGCAAAAATCGGCTGAAAAGGGCCACTCCCTGAAACGTGTTCTTGTCTCACTCCACCGGCCATCCTTTCCCTTCACTGCTGTTCATCTTTACCTTTGTTTGCAACATGCCTCTTTCAGTGGTAAGTATAGCTCTGCCAGGACGTCTGTTTCATGAAGAGTGGCAGAGAGAATTGTTTGTAAGTTACAAAATCAGGAAAGTTTGCTGTTTATTATGCGGATTTCAATTGCAAATATAAAGCGTTACAATATCAAATGCAACTATGATCAGAAGCATAAAGCAAACTTTGGTGATCTTACAGGTGTTTATTTACACTTTCAAAAGGTACTTTCTGAATAACAGTATCTGTAAACCTATAAAAGCGATATGATTCAACTTTTTAGGGGTTAGGGATTAGGCATTTTCTTATTAGTTTACTTAATATAAGCTATTTTATTTTGTGTTTTAAAGTTTGAAACAAATATTGAGTTTAAAACCAAATAATTTATTATGTTGATCAAATAGTTTTAAAATATTTTAAGGCTAAATAGCAATGGAACGTTACTGATTTATTTATTGTGAAAGAGAACCAATTTATTGTGCTTTCCAAATGGGAAGGAGTTTGTCCTTGAGCATCTCCAGGCCGGTAACCAATCTCAATCAGTCCTGCTGTGTTGTCATATTGCTTTCCCCTTAAGTGGGGCTTGATGTGCGTCAAGAAATATGAAGAGTGGGGGTAATGAGCTTGCAACGCTGTGCATGTAAACGTATCTCATTGGCTGCAGTTCAGAACTCTTCCCATTTGAAAAGCACAATAGTATGTTAATCATAAGGCAGTGTAAGACTATTATATGCATAAGAGAAAGGAAGGCTACAAACTTGAAGCTTGCCTTGGTAGTGTGAAGGTTAGCGTGTCTGCCTCACGTACAAGAGGTCGTGAGTTCAAATCTCGCTTAGGGAAAGTTATCTGGGTAAGGTTTTTTCCCCAAGGTTTTCCCTTATCCTGAGAAGCCCAATGTTGGGTAAGTTAAAGTTCCATGGACTTCGGGCTCATTTGAGTATCATTTCACCCGTTTCATTCATTCACTGTCCAATATGACATTATATTGGAGGACATTAATTAAAAAAAAAATAATAATAATAAAAAATAAAAAATAAACTTGAAAATTATGTCATTTGCCTAGCTACCATAGGTGGCTGTAATAATTATTATATACAAAATATGTTTAATATAAACAAAATAGTTATTAACAGCATAGAAATTATTATTACAATGTAGGTGGAACAAAGCCACCACTATTCTTGTACCAAAACAACCTTCGTCACTTGGCAAGAGAATATAGGGTGAGTAAGGCAAGTTCAATTACTACCTCTCCTCTCGTGCCCATGCCTGCAGTAGACAGTCAGCATCAGTAATGTTAGTCTGAAGTAAGACCAGCACTACACTTGGTTCTTGTAATGTTTTGAATACGATAGTTTATTTCAACACGACATGAACTGGACTGTGCACAAAGGAAATTGAGGCATTGTTTGCAGTGCTCAGAACACCTTTGGATACAGGATGAAAGTTGACTGCTATGAGGGATTGAGGATGGGCATGCATGCGTGCGTGTGTGTGCACGGGCGTTGGAGCTTTGAAAGCAGGAAGAACAATGATCAAAATCAAAATAATGCTTACAGAAAATATCTTGTTGATCTTACAAGGGAAATGTTAGACCCGCTCATGCTACTAAACCCATATTGAAATTCCTGTAGTAGTACCTATCTGAAGGCTATAACCGGAACATCAGGTGCCAAAACAGAAGCTGGAGACGTGCTTCAATGTAGCGGGCAGAGTTTGAATAACTAATGGATTATCTTGTTCCTTCCCCATATGATGTAGAAAACAATAATTACAGCCCGTCCCCCAAAACTTAAGGACAAACCAATAAACAGTCAGGGCTGTCCAAAGGAACTACTTAAGGATTAATTCTGTGTAGTTTATATTAAACCATGGCATTTATTTTTAAGGGTTTGCAGTTACACTGGCAGGTGATGTTTTGGGTGCGACCTCTTTATACTGCATTACTTCTGTCACAGGAATTTCAAAGTATGTCTTGGCACGTGGGGATTTGATACTTCCTTGTTAATATAGCCTCTGTACATTAGAATAGCACTGGGAAACAAAGACCCAGAATTAAACCTGAAACAATACTTGATACCTTTCAGAAGGATACAGTAAGACAGCATATTTACCAGTTACAGAAGAGGAAGGAATTTGCAAATTGTAGGAAGCTCTAATTTCTTTGAAAGACGCTGGCTAATTGGAACTGAAACCAGCTTCTTTAAGATACTCAGAGAACTTGGTTTTAGATGTACGAGTATCTCTGTAAGAAAAACTGTGATTTATTAAAGTTTCACGGGCGATCAGCCGTGTGAGGTTTGAAAATATTGAGCTTTCGGCCATTCTAAACTCCATGGCCTTCGTCAGAATGAAATGACCGTTATTTTCCCGCTCCCCCTATATATACAATGTTAGATGAGAGGGGGTTGCGTTGCCCTGGCCAATGAGCGGGTGACGATTTGTGATTGGGCCTGCTGTTTCGGGCTATGTTTGTCACCGGCCACACTCTACGGACTGCCAAAGATTCACAAGCCTGAAGTGCCCCTTCGACCCATTGTGAATGCCATAGGCTCACCTACTTACCTGCTTGCCAAACATCTTACTACGCTACTGAATCCGCTGGTGGGTGACTGTCAACACCATATTGCAAATTCCAGTCACTTTATACAGAAAATTTCAGCGCTGAAAGTGGACCCGGATGATATTTTGGTGAGCTTTGATCTGGAATCCTTGTTCACCAGAGTGCCGCTAGAGGACTCACTACAGCTCCTATCTGAACAGTTTCCGGAAGACATCACCCAGCTTTTCAGACACACGCTCACTTCCACATACTTCAATTACAATGGCCAGTTCTTCGAACAGACGGATGGGGTAGCCATGGGTTCACCGTTGTCACCTGCTATTGCCAACTTTTTCATGGAGAGCTTTGAACATACTGCCCTGGATACCACCTCAGACAAACCAAAGGCTTTCTTCAGATACGTGGATGATACCTTTGTTATCTGGCCACATGGAAAAGGAAAACTTTCCACCTTCTTAGACCACCTCAACAACCTACATGCGAACATCAAGTTTACCATGGAAGTTGAGATCGATGGCTCACTCCCCTTCCTAGATGTTCTGGTCTACAAGAAGCCGGACGGCAGCCTAGGTCACATGGTATACAGGAAACCAACACACACCAACCGCTACTTGGACGCCTCCAGTCACCACCATGCTACTCAAAAGAAGACAGTTATCTCCACCTTGTTTCACCGAGCTTTTGATATTGCGGATGAAGACCACATTAAGCAGGAACTTAAATACCTACGAGACACATTGCTGAAAAACGGATACAGTGATAACGACATCAAAAAGGCACGCAAGAAGGTTGAAAACAATCAAAACAACCCCCAACGCCTCACTCAAAGAATGGATAGCTGGCCGAGCAAAGCCTACATACCATTCTACGGTTCCGTCTCAAACAAGATCTCCCGCATACTCGCTAGGTATAACATCAAGACCTTCTTCACACCTCCAAAGAAGATCCAAGAATACCTTAGACCGGTAAAAGAACCACTTCGACTCAAGGTCCCAGGAGTTTACAGGATTCCTTGCGAATGTGGTAAAGTGTATGTAGGCCAAACAGGACGCACAATAGAAGAAAGGTGTAAAGAACATCAACGCAATATCAGGCTCCTAAAACCAGATAAGTCAGCAGTGGCCGAGCATTGTATAGAGTATTTCCACAAAATAAACTTTGAAGACATCAAAGTTCTGGAGCATACGGATAAATACTGGGACAGAGTCATTAAGGAAGCCATTCAAATCAAACTACATCCAAACAATTACAACAGGGACCGCGGTCTTCAGCTAAGCCCTGCCTGGACAATAGCCATGAAACACATTCACAACAGCAACTATAGTGATTCTGGTCCAAGTACTGACCCTCAAGAAAACACTGTGGCCGGTGACAAACATAGCCCGAAACAGCAGGCCCAATCACAAATCGTCACCCGCTCATTGGCCAGGGCAACGCAACCCCCTCTCATCTAACATTGTATATATAGGGGGAGCGGGAAAATAACGGTCATTTCATTCTGACAAAGGCCATGGAGTTTAGAATGGCCGAAAGCTCAATATTTTCAAACCTCACACGGCTGATCGCCCGTGAAACTTTAATAAATAACGTGCGCCGTGAAAGCTTTAAATCTTACAAAAACTGTGATGCAAGGAAAGGATAGGGATAGGGATGGCACAGGAATTTGAGGGACATGACCTTTTAAAAAATTGTGTAGCTGGGCAAAACCTGATAAACAGATAACACAATAGCATGAACAATAAAAATTCCCTTTGGGAAATGAAAACCATTTTAGTCACCTCTCTGAAATTACATTATGACAGTTCCATTTGTTCTGTCAGTGAAGAATTTCTAAAGTTCATCAGTGAAGAATTTGGTCTCCTCATTTAAGTATTTCACAAATGCTTTTACATCCTCCAGTTTTGTACAATAACAAAGTATATATTATTGCAGTTTTTTCTTTTCTTTTTCTTTCTTTTCTTCTGTAGCATGGTAAGTCCTTGAAAGTGTTTTGACATCTCAATGTATTTTTTTAAAAATATGATAACATGTATGCACAATAATATTGCAACCACTTCTCCCAACCCAATGTGGCATGAAACTCCTAAAAGTTTGCTTGCATGATATGCTGCTGTGGCTTCTAACAAACTTTCTTTCTCGATGTGAATCATACTGGTTATTTGCTGGGCTTCATAGTTCAAAAGATATATATCTTGATTCATTTCTTTTAGTTCTGATTTAACTACAATAGAGCTTTAGTGTCTTCTCAGGTGAAAAGCAAGCTAATTGCTTAATAAAACCAGATATTTCTACACAACTGCAGGCAATTCTTAAGACATTTAAAAATATACCATATTTATCTGTACCTGTACTTATGCACAAGAGATAATTAATCACTACTGGCAAGTTCGTGCAATTTCAACAGACTGAAGAACAGTATCTCTTACTTAACAAAGTAACTTACCGTGAAAACTCTGCATTCTTCTTTATGACTTCATTTAATGTAGCAAGAACCGCTGCTATCGTATCATCAGAAGTTCCTTGATCATGCTGTGGGTTTCCCGATGGCAGCTTTTGAACAAGATCCCTCATGGCATATTTACCTGAAATGGAGTAGAATTCAGCAAAGTTCAAAGCTGATTAAAGCAATTAGGTGTGAACAGAGGTTTGTGGTTATCATAAGAAATAATGGAAATCTGCAATATTAACTTTTCCAAATAGCATGCAGAAACAAATGAACCTCAAACTTTGGAGTTTTTGGTAGAAGGGAATGAAACACATACAGGAAATGAAGGTTATAGTCAAGCTGGCAGCACATCAACAAGTTTGTGCGTGTGTGTATCATTTCACATTGGTAAGTTAAGGAATTTACCAAAAAATTGCCTAGGAGATTTTAGAAAATCATAAAGACTCAATGATTCAAAATTCTTTAAGAGTCAAAATAAAAATTACAGGATTTCCTTTTGTAACTGGTGGTTTGGAAGACAATGACTACAAAATACGAGACTAACAATGTCTGTGTACTCCCTTCCCTGTCTAATCCACCTACTTCAAATATTTCCAGCTGAATACCTACCTAATAATGTGTTATCTGCTCCAATTGCGTAATTATTTTAGTTATTGGTCACTAAATGCAACTCAAAGAAAATCATATCCTCTACCACCACCACTGCCACCTCCACCAACCGATTCCATGCTTTCATAAGATGGAAAGTGAACTACCTAAGTTGTAAACATCCGATTCGATAAAAGAGTTCTAGTGGATGCCAATACTGACTGAGAAGTCAAGACCATTTACAAACTGAAAATCACTATACTGCAGTATCCATCAGCACACAAATTTTTGATTTCAATAGGCCTAAATTTACACCAAAACCATGTGCAATGCTGCTAAGCTTCACTTTAAAAAAAAAAAAAACTAAATAATTGTGTACACCCCCTCCCTTTATAGCATGCTAAATTCCTTAATCTGGTTCAGGAAAAGGAGAGTGGACATCATTTTGCATTTGGTATCATCTTGAACTTGCAGAAATATAGAATTTCAGTCTTGCTGCATAGTGCACTCAGTGCTTCCTCAGCAAACCCTGTGGTTACTAATCCATTTTCACTGAACTGTTTAATATATAAATACTCACAGGAAAATAACTTTAATAGGCAGTTATTTAATTTAATTTTTATAATGTATAACACATGCCATGCAAATAACAGAAGGTATTTTGCCAATTACCAATAAGTTCCTTATTCCGTTGATCAATAGCTAAGTTTCGTAGAGCAGTAGCCACAGCACAAACAACTCGGTCTACCTCCATCCTTAACAGTTCAACAAGAATAGGAAGACCCTTTTCTTTACGCACTGCCGCTCTGATTTCAATGCTTGGTTGCCAATAACAAGCTGCCAGATTCTGAAGCGCTCCTGCTGCAGCCTCCAGTGTCTCAGGATTTGAACAACTTTGCAGCAATGAGAGATATGACTGAACAACCTGTAACATTAACACGCTCTAGTAAAGTGAAATATACACATTCTTTGCTGAATTTGCACATGCAAAGTATGAACAGTCAAATTCTATTTTATGCTATCATTGTCAATAATTGTCTTATTAATATGTGGTAAGCATTTGGAATGCAAATATGAGGATTTGTACATATTTTTAGCGTCAATCAGCATATTAAGATTCCTGTACAACTATATAAAGTGTTTATAATATATAAACCATGGAATACAGTCACATGGCCAGATCATGTCGCAGCATTCATAATATCGTAAGCATATATCAATTGTATTTGATAATATTATATAACTATCCCTTCAAACCTTAATTGACAAAGCAGTCTGTATGTCACTTTAAGAGGGATAGAAGATGCAAAAGCATTCCTTAATTAACTAACAAATAAACTGCCACTTTATGCTCTCTTATCCCCCCCCCCGGTCTATTGTCTTTTCATTTAAATATTTAAGCAATGTATAAGCATAACTTAGTATTTCCAGCTTTTTCCACAAACTTCTTATAAGAAAAAGAGTTATTTCTGAAACTATCAATAAAACATGCCAAGAGTAACATGCAAACCACTGCACAGCATAGCATTAATGCAGCATATTCTTCTCACATGAGCGGCTGCACACTGTACTTGCTTTTGTAGTGAACAGTGTGAGCAAAGCAGTACACTTGCATTGCAGAAAACATTTTTCTCACCAGCTGCTGCTACAGCACTACTGCCGAAGCGCACAGTGAAAAACACTCTGCTGCAGCTTGGTAGGTGGAATTCCAAGAAAAAAACATGCTTTATGAAGCATACAATTAACAAATAAACATACAGACACACAAACATCACACTCATAGCATTACCAAACTGCTAGTTTCTGAAAACATTGGTTTAGTGGGATACTATTTTAAAGTTCAATTTTAGTTTTACTTTTTTTCTTCTGAGTACTTATCACTGCCACAAGATAACGTCTGAGAGGAGGGACGTATGGATACCCAATTTCTTTTAAAAATATAGCAAAGTCGAAAAACACATACAAAGGAATGTCTTATGATTTCCTGAAATGAGGCTGACTCTTATAACTAATAAGACAGCTTTAGTATCTTAAATAAATATACAATTAATACCTCTGGTTGCCACAGAAGTTCCATGCCTTTAACAGGCTCTGTTCTCTGAGTTGAGCTGCGACTAGTACTTGCAGTTTCTTTTTGTTGGAGAGGTTGTGCTTCCTTTTTCTTTTTGCTAGCACCAAAGCATCCTAGGTTATCTCCTGAGAATAGTCAGAAAAAAAGAATTTAATATTTCACTTCAAATATTTCATGCTATGTTTTCATTAAGTTACATAATCTGTGACAATGCAAACCATAGGTTCTTACCCATAAGTATCCTTCACAAGACAGAATGATACTAAATCACTTTATGCATAACATGAATCTAAAATATACAGTGATTCCATTAATGTAAACTTTAATATTCATTTACATGGATTAATGGATAATATTTATAGATCAAACTTCTTTTGAAATAACAGGACTAATGTCAATATTAATACTTTATGATTAGGTGAAATAAAATTCTTCTGGCAAGACAGGTATCCAAACATTTATGACAAAACTCAGCTCAAAATGTTGGCTCTAGATGCTATTAAACAAACTCAGCATGCAAAAAATCAACTGCCAGTTTTAAATGCAAGGTTCCACAACTGTGCCAATATTATGAGCATACAATGCTTATGCTAGCAAGTTTCTGAATTGGAATGCCCTGATTGCCTGCTAGAAGGTTACATAAGGAATGAGAAAGGGAGCTCTGCTTCCGAAAAGATGTCCATCTACATTCATACTGATTCGTCATTACAGATTCAAGAAATTGCAGTTGGTTTACACCACTAACTTCTCTCAAAGTAGGTTTTAGCATGATGGCTTTGATATCTCCTTGGCATATCTGAATCAATTCACTTTAAAGAATGCATTCAACCTGCTAATCATACCTGTCAGTATTTCAAGACCTTTAATGCACGTGGTGAATATTTTCGAATAGTTTAGGTTCTATCCAAAAATCACTTCAAATATTTGACAAACCTTTTTAAAGTAATACACAATTTCTTCAGATGAATGTTGCCTCAGCCATTGCGTACACAAATGTGTTAAGTAACAAGGTAAACTGCAATGTTCTCAAAGAATTGATAACTCTCAGGAATATATGCACTATCAACCAAGTGAGCAATGTCCAACTTTCTTCACTTGTAAGTTCAAAACTTCCTAGACGTCAAAACAATATGATGTAACCTTAACAGACAAATGAACTACAACTATAGATTTTTTTATCACAGTCATTTGTATATTTTTCTTCAGTATTAAGGATTTTCAATAGAAAACAGCTAAAACCTGACTAGCGTATAAGGGACCCATCTGTGAACAAATAGTTGAAAACAATGAAATCTTGGGATACTATTATTGGATGAAACATGGTAAATATATCCATAATCTATTTAAATGGTAGAAGCCAAAATAAGCATGTGTCATGGCTAATAAATAGCTCTCCCTAGGATAATAGGTAGCAATATCAGTAATTCAGTTTCTTTCACTATGTGAAGAAACTTTGTGCCTAATTGTCAAGTAGGTAAGCTGCCATAAAAGTAGTACGATAAGTTTGTGCTCTTCCCAGAAGCAGATGTTTCAAGGTGGTTTTTAATACTATGCGTGAGCTTAACAAAATAGGTACATTTTCATTTTCTTATAAAGCATGATCCCTTGAATATAAAAATTCGCAAATCTCTCTTCCTCCAAAATACCCTTCAATTCAGCAAATTCCTATTTTGTGTTAATCTACACTAATATAATATAGTATACATAATTTTTTTCTTCTGCCTATTTTAAAAAGAATACAAAAAAACAAAAAGTGTCTTATTATGCAATTTAAGTTAAACTTTGATTGAGGGCGTTTCACTTTCAGAAGTGAAACCTTCATAAGCTTTCACTTGCAATGCATACATATGAAGATGTTTTTCATGGGCTTCTGACTATATTGCTAGTGAAATAGGCTAATCCACATAAACATGTTCCTGCATATAAGTGTGGTGAGTGAAATATTTTGAGTATGTAGGGCCCGATACATAGCCGAACCTTAAGCGCGAACTGGCTCACTCATGGCAAGTGAATGTTCAAAGATGTTTGCAATTCATAGACAACACTTAAGGATGAACACTTAAAACTGTAGAAGGCTCGTAATATGCACTATATCTGTGGTGTTATTTTCATTCTCTCATGCCATTGGTAGTTTGGTAATAAATACATGTCAACTGCTACAAGTCTGATTTGTGCTTCCATTTTGTTCGGCTGCTGCTGCTGCAGGAACAGCATGTATAGGATTTCTAGGAACTCTTTCTTTTTGAGAGAAATATCTAAGTGAGCAATACTGGGGAAGGTGGTAGCTCATGGAGTGAGTGAGTGAGTGAGTGAAGTCTAAATCATTCTCAATAAACACCTATATTTGGTGATGTGATGATAGAGTGAGTGAAGTTTAAGGGCCCATCGACAGCTAGGTCATTAGGGGCCTACGTCCTACTTTAAAAAACCAAAACACTCAAAGTGATGTGGTGAAAAGGTGAAACCTAAAATACAATATTAAAACAGTAAATAGTTAAAACATTAAAAAGAAAGGTGAATGTTGTTAGCTAATGCTGGATTTCTGACAATGAAGTCATTAATCCTCTTGCTCTCCAATATTTTTCACTGATGGATGGGGCACTAGAAAGGTGAATGTTAAAACAGTTAAAAACATTAAAAGGTGAATACTAAAACAGTAAGGTCTGAAAAGCTAAAAATAAACAGTAAAAACAATACAAACCAGAGAACATATTTTAAAACCGTAAAATCCAATTATAAGGAATAAAACACAAGTTAAACTTGTTTCACGAAATCAGTTGTGGTGACAAACTACAGCATTGCATTGAAGGAGACCTGGTCATCGCCTAGAATTGACAGCAGGGTGGAACCCAGGCCAAGAGATTGCTGCTCTCTGGTATATTGTGGATACTTGACCAGAACATGCGAAGTGGAGAGTTGTATGCAGCGCGTGACACACAGGGGCTGGCTCATCACGCAAAAGGTGGCAATAAGTAGCCTGGGTGTGTCCTATCGTCAACCATGTTAAAATGACCTCTGACCCATGGGAATCCCTGCAAGACATCAGCCAGGGTTATGGTCCATAGTTGAATGCCAGTTAATGCTTCCCATGACTGCTGCCATATCAAAGCCAAATGGCAACGGAAGTATTGCTGCACATCTGTTTAAGGCAGAATGTCTCTAGAAACCTCCAGCAAACGGCAGGCAGACTTAGTAGCCTCATCTGCTGCTTCATTGCCGGGAATACTCACATGGCCTGGGGTCCACATAAAAACATACTGGTTTCCGCGCGAGAGCAACTGCGAAACGAGTGTCTGAATTTTCATCAATTAGTGCTGACATACCGAGAAACTATTGCAATGCCTGCATTATGCTCAGAGAGTCACAGTAGATCATAAAACTTCCAGGAATAGAACTGGTGATAAAAAGGACAAAATAAAATATTGCAAACAGCTCAGCAGTAAAAATGGAACTGCTGTCTGGAAGACAGTACTTGTGGGTCTCACCGTTATAGACAAAATTGCATCCTGTAGCACCACGCACCTGGGAACCATTGGTAAATACAGCTTGATGATTTAGACCTGACCCTGCTTAGCTGTATGCGCAGTAGTTGGACTAATCCACTATCTTCTGAGGGGTTTTGGGTCGGTAGTAACTGGGCAGCGAGTGTGTGCACAATGCGGGTAACACAAGCAGGTAAGGAGAATACTGCCAGCCTTTCTCTCCCACCCTGGACTACCTTCTCCTCCTCTGCGTTTCTGCAGGGTCAGGTCTAAATAATCAAGATGTACCAGAGTGTAATTCCAGTAAGATCCCAGGACCTTGGTGAAAAGCTGACGATACACCGATGAAGGGTGTATGCATCATGCGTCAAAAGCTCCAGGTTGAACTGGGCACACTGTAATTGCCAAGGAGGACAGAGGCCAAGAGAATACTGTTCGACAGCAGGCATTCAGAGCCCATGTGCACGGAGCAGCTCATGAAACCAAATCCTGCTTGGGCAAGAAATAGTGATATTCTGCATATAATGGTGAGCCAGTCCGGGTGCAATACACGTTTAAAAGAAGGATGACCGGCGATCGCTTCACTATAAGATAAACCTTCCT
Organism: Tenodera sinensis; assembly: GCA_030765045.1. Lineage (NCBI taxonomy): Eukaryota > Metazoa > Arthropoda > Insecta > Mantodea > Mantidae > Tenodera > Tenodera sinensis. The sequence goes on from CM060964.1 coordinate 62,480,218, forward strand.
AATACCTTCCTTAAGTTAAATGGCAAGAGTCTACAGAACAGTTTTTGCAGTCAGCATGCCACAAACATTCACAATATTACTACTCAGATGATTGTGTCACTGTCCATTTAATCTGCAATTATATTTTAGAGCATGTTTGCATTCCAATTGTTATTGGGTCATATTGCCATTCACACCTCATTTCCAAATCTATCATCACAAGGAATTATAATTGTTCTACCTAACATTCGTTGACTTGAACGATATGGCTGGGGTTGCCAGTTTTACATTTTCCTATATATTTACTGCTATTCGAAATCAGGCATATCTTATGACAGTCAGATACTGCCTACAAGCTCACACATTGTTCTCCAACTTAATACTCCAATAATGTTATGTAGTATAATTTGTATGCAATAGGATTTGTCCAAACAAAACTTTTTCTCAATCTAACCACATTCATTTGCACACAAACAAGCATAGTTAGGACTTCCCAAAATTACTACACCATTCATGTGCGCAAGTCTGTATATTCTTTTGCAGCAGTTGGCTTGATTGTTACAAATACTACACATGTTGGTTGCAATATGCTAGTTGACAACTTTTGTTTTGATCTTCTTGGGCATGTGCATTGGTGAACTTTCAGGTTTAGAAAAATTCTTGGGTCACATGTTTGAAAATTTCTCCAAAAATTGCTTTCAAAACTAATGCAAAGCAACTTGGTGCTTGCACTTCTCAAACAGAAGTTAATGTGAATGGTTAACTTTCATCTAAAATACATGCAACATTCGCTGCTGAAAAAGCAATTAAACTGAGAGCATGCATAAAAGGGAACTGTAAAGACAGAGTGCACAACTGAGAGCAAATATCTAGGGTTTATTTATATTAAAATACGTGAAAATAAGAGAATATGCCATTACTTGTGAGCGTTAGGTTTTAATGTAGAAGAGGAAATAAGATTGCTTACTATTTAAATGTGTAAATGTATAGTGTAGTGAGGCCTGATATTTTGTATTAATACATTCTCTATGGCAAAGGTACCACTTCTAGCTGTAAAATATTAACTCACAGAGAAATAGCATTATCACTTTCATTCTTACATTAAAAACGGTCTACAATATTAATGTGAAATGAATGAGGCTTTTGTTATATTATGTATTAAGGCACTATGCACAAGAAAATTGTTTCTTATAGCTAGAAAGGTTAGTTCATAACAAAAGGACAAAATTAGTAGTACTTTCACTGCTATTTGTAAAACTCCATAGATTTTACATGAAATGGGGCATTACTATTTTACATTCAAATATAGTGCAATTGTTTGCTAATTGTAATCCTTGAGCAGAAGCCCCATTAAAGGTTCACTAATAATGATACTACATAAAACCGCAAAGGCAGTTGGTTATCAGCTTCATTTGGTAATAATTTGAGAGAAGAAAATGAACAAGCACTAAAAGTGAAAAGAGACTAATTCTGTTTTCATATCCACATCGATTAATTTTTTTTACACAGAAATGTGTTTAAAACTAGGGAACTAATAGCTTAGGTGTTACTGATTAACGAAATACTTGTCATGTCTAAAGCATGAGGTTAGGATTTGTGTGGATAAAAATAAACATAATACTGCTCATTGTTTATTTCTAAAGGATTATTTGCACTCCTAATGTACCTTTCTGCAAAGAGAAGCATTGTGAACATGAATCCTACATATTCCACAAGTTCCTGATCCTACAGTTTTACTGTGTGGTGGTAAGCTGATATATAAGCATAATCATAGATTGATATTCAAGCGCAACTCAAATTAGCAAGCAGCAGTACTATTTTTCTGGGGGAACACTGGGGGACATGCTCCCCTGAACATTTTCTACCCACAACATTTAAATATGACCTAATTTCTGCTTAAAAGGTATGAAATGTGATATTATAACTACTGACTGGTTTTATTCATATTTGTTCAGTTGGCTTCCATTTAAAGAGGTTATAGTAGTGTTAGAACCGATTGCAACCTCTTTGCAAGTATCAAAAATAAATCTGTAGCAACCACTTTGCTATCTATCTTCTCAGCGAGTTTCCTGTTTTCTATTGGTGTTTATGAATACCATAGCGTGTGCATATGATCTGAGCAAAGATTTGACATCAGTACTCTTTGGATCTGGCTGGATCTGTTCTGTGTACGTAGTTATCATTCAACTACTTGCAGTGGTAGACGCGGTGACAAGTTGTGTCTTGTTTATGCTTAGTGGCTTACCGATGAATGATAGTGTATTGTATAGTGTGCACGTAGTTTTTTGAGGTAAAAAACACAATGATTTGAAAAATAACTATTTCACATGGTCTCCAGCATCCACGATGAACACATTTCATGCTGGAAGTTCGATGATGGTGGATAATAGTGCAACTGAAAATGAAAGCACTGAACGTGTGTGCGATAGACCTTGAGTGAACATAGTGATGAAAAGTTCGACGACATCCCTGATTGTTGATCTTTAGATAAAAAAAATGCATTTTATGTAAAACATGGTTGTGGCTATTGTTTAAAAACAAGAAACTTGGTTGTAGAATATGTGGAGAAGTTCGGAAACTAGGACCAGACAGAAATAGAGGATGAATAATGCACAGGGTGGGTTACAATTTCTGTGTCATCCTACGAAGATGCAAAAAAAAAAGGAGATCTCTCTGCGAAAGAAAATATTCAAACACAAGGAAGGTTCTGCTCATCAAGCTGCAACTGAGATTTTATGTAACTCCAAATAAAACACTTTCCGGGACCTTGGCATGAGAGCTTTCAAAAATAAAAAAGTGACTGCAAATGAGTTTCGTACATGTACAAAGTTGCTAAAAAGAGCCAGAAATTTAATGACAAGCTGGCAGTAGCAGCAAACAATTGATATTGAAATCTGGCCTATTTATTAATCATTACAAACAATCTTATCTACTCGGCTTACTTGCATTACACATAGCTACTTAGACTTTAAAGTAAACAAGTACAGTCCGAGCATTCCCCTTAACTTATTTTTAGAAAAAGAGCACTGGTAAGCAGACAACCCAAAGTGGCACTTACATGGTGACTGTCAATTGAAATGCAACCCTTATGGACCACTTGCACTTGAGCACAAACTATGAATCTGGCCCTTAGCCAACACCACTCACAATGACATTTAATTGAAATTTCTATAAGTTCACTTTTCACATTAGCTGTGCACCATTTACCATAATGAACCTTCAAAATGTACCTGGAATTGTGCTAAACCAGTGAGTGAGTGATTAGGGTTTAAGGGCCCGTCGACAGCTAGGTCATTAGAGCCCCTGTGCTAAACCATGACACCTCAGGACTGCACCTTTCTCATTTATTTGGTTAACTAGCATCTTTCTATTTTTGGACAGCAAGAGGTGGTATATAGAAAGAGAGTCACATTCCCTCAAAGATACCTTATTTATGTTTGCTCTTAATAGCTAACTTTAGTACAGTACATTTACTACAAAACTTGGCCGGCAGGTACATGGTGCGTGTGACCTTTACTACATTTCCCTGCATGTGCGTGCTAATCGTCACATGTGTGTCAGCCTTACTTCTGTTCGGTAGGTGTTTTGTGCTGTTCTAGTTCAGTTCACACATGAATAACGTTAGGAGCATTTATAAGTGTTTAGTTTTGCTTGAGGTGTTTTCAAAATGAATCTACTGCAGTATACAGTACAACAAAGAGTGTTTTTGTACAATGCGTCAGTGCTTACATCATCTTGTAGGAAAGTTGTACACCAATTTGAAACTAAATTTCCCAGTGTGTGTGTTCCAAGTAGAGACACTGTGTGAAATAAATTCAGAGACAGGATCAATTCGGCTGGCCCCATAGCGCAGTTGGTAGAGCACCTGCCTGCTGTGCAAGGGGTCCCGGGTTCGATTCCTGGCAGGGGGTATGCATTTTTCTGCAGCCAAGATTATTCCTCATCCTTTCCTGATGGCAGTGCCATGTCTGAGTGGTTAGATAGTTCATCTACCACCTAGGTGGGACCCACATGTGGTATTCGTGGTGGACGAAGTGGCGACTGGGTGGGTTTTCTCTGGGTCCTTTGGCTTCCCCTGCCATTCATTCCACCAATTGCTCCATTATCATCCTTCCAATCATTCATTTTGCCTGCTTTTCATATCATCCTCTTCCTCACTCTCATACCTGGTGCTTGGCTGACCACCTGCTTCCAGGTCTTCACTGTCTGGTTCAGAGGTCCCTCTGCTCCCCGACAGGCATCTGACCCTAAGCACTGGCTTGTAAGTCCTAAGGGGTGTAAGTCCTACGTAAGGGGAGGGTAATCAGGGAAAGAAAAGAAGACAGGATCAATTCATGATACAAAAAGATAAAATGGTGTACGCTTACAGTACAGAAATTAGATGAAATCAGAGAAATGTTAGAACGGCCACCTCGAAAATCTCTTAGGTGCCTTGCCCAAGGCAAAATTAAAAAAAGATATCAGAAGAGAAATTAACAATATTTCGGAAGCTGAACTAATGCATGTGAATGAAAATTTCCTCAACAGATACCATAGATGTATTGATGCAGGTGGACGGCATTTCCAACATCTCCTGTGATAAAGCATGTTTTGTTTATTTTGATAATTGTTAATGTGATTTGAGATACGACTTGACGTTCATGCATGTGTGACTAGGAGACGGGCCATGCGACTGCCAACTGAGTTGTGCAGTACGTGTCCAGGAGATGGCACAGGTGCCTGTTGGCCAAGTTTTGTAATAAATGTACTGTACATTGAAGAGGTACTCACACTAATATTGTGCTAACAAGCATATGCATAAAGAACTAGAATTGTGCCTTGTTGAAGGGTCATCAGTCTTTACTTTAGTGATTTTGACATTTTGTGATTTTCAGACTCTATTAGTACAGCTATACTGTGTTGGTCTGACATTCTATGATTTCACATACCTATGCCACAAAAATAAAGATAACAAATGTTAAAATGTCTTGAGTGATGACTAACAAATCAATGTTAAGAACTGAATATGCTTACTGTGACTGATATTCTTTAACTGATCATCAGACATAGGAATTCTATTTACATATGTGCTGGCCTATCACAGCACAACAGCGTCCCTCAGAGGCACATGAGGGGAAGGTCGGTGGATCTAAATACTACCTATTTAGTCCTCCCGGCTAGGTCCGATGGACCCGTTGACCAACGATAGGTGTGGTCCCCCTTGCAAAATGGGGATTTAAGTCGGGTGATGTAACTGCCACATTGTAAAACTGGTGCCCGTTAAGAAAACAGTTACATGAAAGCCACATACATGAATATGAGTCCTAAAGATAAACATTCCGGAGTTAAAACTGTCCCCCAATCGGATCTCCGGGTGGGGACATCTTTAGGCAAATTTCATCACAATTCCAATACTCTGACCAACATATAGATGTCTTCACAGTACAAGAAGCCAATATATCAGAAAAACAGGAAATATACTTTGAAATGGATCAGTACACTACACATATACTTCCAAAGGCTCGTCAAATAGCAAGAGGTATTCTTACAGGAATTAAAAGAAATATGAAAGCTACTATCCAAATCCAAAAAACAATGGAAGAACAAGATAAATCAGAAATAGTTAAAATTGAAGTATGGAAAAGTAACTACCACTATAGAATTTACAGTATCTACAATCCTCCAGACAATACACTAGATCTAAATTCTATTCCCATAGAACCCAAAAGTATTTTAATAGGTGATTTTAATGCACACTCCCCTAGGTGGGGCTACAGAGATATAAATTCAGCAGGAAGAGTCATAGAAAACCTATTAAACTCATCAACAATGGAATTAATATTTAATCCAAATGATCCACCCACTTACCTTCATTATAATGGTTCAGGTACAAATCCTGATCTTCTGATGGTGTCATCTGACATAATTGACAATACAAAAAGAGAAATAATAGAAGACCCAGGTTCAGGCCACAGAATCACCATAAACTCCATAAGAGGTCTAATAAATAAAAGTAACAAATCAAAAATTAAAACTTCTTGGAATTTTAAAAAAGCAGATTGGTCCAGTTTCCAAAATGAGATAGAAGGGAAGTGTAATATACTGTTAGAATTAGAGTTCAAGTCAACAGATGAAATGAATAAAAAAATTTGTGAAATATTATTGACAGCAGCCAAAACACATATCCCCAAAGGAAAGTTAAAGAAATATAGCTACTTTTGGTCTCCATCTTTATCTAAGTTAAAACATGAAAGAAATATAGCAAGAGTCAAAGCCAAAAGAACCAAGCGTCCAGAAGATGTACAAAACTGGAGAAGAAAAGCAGCCATTTTTAAGAAAGAATTAATTACAGCAAAGAGGGCCAGTTTCACAAATTTTGTAGAACATATGGGCTATAGGAAAGATGGAAATAAAATATACAAATTCCTTAATAAAACAAAATTATCAAAAAATACAACTGAACCATTAAAACATAATAACAAAAGCTTAACTACAGATAGGGAAATAGCAGAATCCCTTAACAAGTTTTATGCTCAGTCACAAAGAATACCCCAAGCGTATAAAAAACAAGATAAGGCTATCCAAAAAACTATCAGAGAAACTAATAAGCCAAAAGGTATACAAAATGATATTTTTATTCAGGATTTTAACGAAACGGAACTGGATTTAGCAATAGAACAATTACAGAACAAAAAATCTCCAGGACCTGACAAGATCCACCCAGAGTTTATTAAACACCTTGGCAGGAAAGGAAAAGAAATCCTACTTAAACTCTATAACACGTGTTGGAGAATGACTGTACCTTCCGACTGGAAAAAAGCCATTATCATCCCGATTTTAAAGAAAAACAAACCTTCAAACAATATTAATAGTTTCAGACCAATATCTTTGACCAGTGTTATTGCAAAAGTGATGGAAAGAATGGTGGCATCTAGACTTAACTGGTTCCTGGAATATTACAACTTAATTAATAGTTCACAGACCGGCTTCAGACAGAAATCATAGTACAAGTGAAAATGTACTCCTACTAAGCCAAGACATCAAGGAAGCTTTCAATAGAAAGGAGGATACCTTAGCAGTATTCATTGATTTTAAATCAGCATATGACTCAGTCTGGAGAAACAAATTAATTGAGAAGTTGCAATCAATAGGTGTGAAAAGTAACCTGCTTAAATGGATAACTCAGTTTATTTCACAAAGATTTTGTGCCACAAAATATAATATACATTTCCAAATATAAACAAACACACCGAGGACTTCCACAAGGTGCTGTTCTGAGCACAACACTCTTTAACATATATATAAATGACCTTCCATCAATAATAAAAACTTTAGAAACCAAAATTGCTTTATTTGCTGACGATGTAGTCATTTGGACTTCAGGCTCTCCAAAAAAACCTGAATTAATTAAAGACAGAATAGAAACAGCCCTAAACAAAGTACATGAATGGAGCTCCAAAAACCTCATGACTATCAATGTGGAAAAAACAAATTATGAATTATTTACACTAAAATACAAACCAGTTAATATTAACATAAATTATAATGGTAAACCACTCAAAGCAGATGATGATGCCAAATACTTAGGCATCACTTTCGACAGAAAGCTAAGTTGGAAAAAATATATAACAAACATCTCAGAAAAGGTTGAAAAGAAACTGCAAATCCTGAAAAGGTTAGCTGGTGCTAAATGGGGCTGCTCAAGGAGAGTCCTTAACACAACATACAAAATGTATGTTAAACCAAACCTCTTGTACTGTTCTGAAGCTTTAATAACAGCAGCAAATGCTAACATCAATAAACTTGAACAAATAAAAAATCAGGCTCTTCGCCTAATCACTGGAGCAGTTAAATCCACACCTATTGATGCCATGCTTGCCTTAACACGGACCCCATCAACAACAACAAAAATAGAAGAACAAGCATTGCTCCAACACGAGAAAATGTTACGACTGCCAAACTCTAAATGGACAGACCGTCCGATATGACATTACGTTGGAGGACGTTTATTTAAAAAAAAAAAAAAAAAAAAAAAAAAAAAAAAAAAAGTCTAAATGGACAGCAGAGAACCTCCCCCCTTCAATCCATAAAACTCATAGTAGTTTCCTAGAAAAGGTAACACAGATTGAATCCAAATTGAACATTCCAAACACCAGAGAAAATCTACTTATAAGAGAAAATCCATTGGAATAATTACAACCTACCTTCAGTTTGGAATTAATAGAGGAAATAAGTAAATCAGACACACCAAAAGAAATACAAAAACTTCTAGCTCTGGAAACAATCAATACTAGATATCCCACAGAAGAATGGCTGCACATATATACTGATGGATCCTCCAAGGAAAACCTTACTGGAGCTGGAGTTACGTGTTCACATTTTTCCTTTTATCATTCTGTTGGCAGAGACACAACAAATTATGATGAAGAAATAGAGGCTATACACATTGCTCTCCAACAATTATTAAATCTTCCCTTAAATAAATTTAACAAGGCAGTAATTCTTTCAGATTCTAAAGCTGCAATTCAGGGAATATGTTCAAATACTACAAAGAAGTCAACAAAAATTAGAGAATGCTACAAAATGTTAACACAACTCCAAAAAGTTAATAAGACTGTTCATCTCCAATGGATTCCAGCACACTGTGGAGTCATGGGGAACGAAGCTGCAGATTCACTTGTAAAGAAAGGCACAACAATAAAACAAAAGTCTAAATTCAATTTCTCATATTCCTCAATAAAACACTTGATCATTAAAAAATTTTCTCATTCATACCTACAAGAAATAGAAACAAATGCCAAAGATAAAAAATGGATTACACTACTTTCCAACCCAGATATAATCCCCCAGAGACCAAGGAAAACAGCGGTTGCAGCCTTCTGACTATTGACAAATCACGACTGCTTAGCAAGTCATCTCTACAGAATAGGTATCTCATCCTCACCAATATGTGTCCTGTGTAACGATCCAGCAGAAATGAACGAAGACCACTTGAAGACCTGTGAAGCATTAAGATCAGAAGAAACTACAGTTCAAAAGTATTGGAAAGCACGAATGCTAATGGCTTCATTGCCAGATGCAAGGCACTAGAAAACAACAACAACATAGGAATTCTTAAGCAGGTGGCTTCAAGTTATCAACATGTACTCTTTTTATTAGATAGAACATGGACAACAGCAACTAAGGGTCGCTGAGAGACAAATAAAAACCAATTAGAGTGCTGTCTGCAATGTCAAAAGACTGTACCAGCAGCTCATAAGTGTGGGTTACAATATATTCAACAAATAAAGAGTTCCCTTATTTAGTAGCAATTAAATTAATGTGTAGTACAGCTATTCAACTCAATATTAATATGCAGGTATATAAACACAGAACAAATGAATTTATCTGTCTACGAGGGTTATCCGTAAAGTAAGGTTCCCAAGAATCTGCAGTTGCGAGGAACACTTACAGGAGATCTGGCAACACTGGCATGTAACTTGGTTCTCCCTCTACCAGTACCCCACCCTGCAAGCTGTCTTCGATGTTCAGTCTTAGCTTGGCAGCTGTTAGAAATGGAGCTCCCAGTCGCTTCTCCTGCCAGGTGGTTTGTGATGTGTTTGTGTGCAAAATGACTGCACTGGTGGACATTCATTCCCAACTGTGTGAAGTGTAAGGAGAGCAGCGTATGAGCATACAACACATGCGCAAATGGTGCAGAGAATTCAAAGACGGACGTACAGACATCCAGGACAACCATCGGTTTCAGACGAAATAATTGTGAAAGAGGAAGAGGCAATACTGAAAGATCGAAGGATGATGGTTTAGGAGACCTGCGAGATGATTGCATGTCAGCAATGTAATTGCATTCACATTTTGACCTATCATTTAGGGTATACCAAGGTGGCTGGAGGCATGATCACAAAGGGAGTACATTTCCATCAGGACAATGCTCGTTCACACATTGCCCATGTGACAACCAATCTCATCAAAAATTTGGATGGGATACTGTCAAACACCCTCCTTATAGCCCAGACCTAGCCCCAAGTGACTACCATCTCTTCCCTGACTTGAAGAAACACCTGCATGTGGCACATTTCAGAACTGGAGAGGAACTGAAAGAGACTGCTTTATGCTATCTTTGCCACGTGGCAGGAGAGTACTATGATGTAAGCATACAAAAGATGGTACACCACATGCAAAAAGGCATTGATCAGAACTGTGATTATGTCGAAAAATAGGAAAAAGTCTAAGCTTTCAAAAAATGTATTATTCAATGTCAATAAATGTTTTTCATTGTGAAAAAAAATTGGGAACCTTATTTTACGGACAACCCTTGTATAAACTAAAAATAGCCAGTAAGGAATTATTATTTATTTATGCCAACAAACTTACTGTTGGTGTTTTTAAACACACAAGCCGTGTGTGGGCGAAGTTTGAGAGGTAGAACTGGAACTTAAAAATTCAATGCCACAACTGGGATTTGAATCACAGACCTTCCACTTACCGGGCAGACGCTCTAACCACTGAGCTATTGTGACAAACTGCCAGAATGCCATTAAATTCTCAAACCAGTTTGTATTTCTCCTGGTAAACCACAAAGGCAGTCTCACATCAGAGACAAATTACCCCAATGGTGACTTACTATTGTAAGTACTTTATATCCCAGGATTAAATAACCTTCAGATGGTAATTATTATTTATTTATGCCAACAAACTTACTGTTGGTGTTTTTAAACACACAAGCCGTGTGTGGGCAATTTGGGGTAATTTGTCTCTGATGTGAGACTGCCTTTGTGGTTTACCAGGAGAAATACGAACTGGTTTGAGAATTTAATGGCATTCTGGCAGTTTGTCACAATAGCTCAGTGGTAGAGCAGCCGCCCGGTAAGCGGTTCAAATCCCAGTTGTGGCATTGAATTTTTAAGTTCCAGTTCTACCTCTTAAACTTTGCCCACACACGGCTTGTGTGTTTAAAAACACCAACAGTAAGTTTGTTGGCATAAATAAATAATAATTACCATGTGAAGGTTATTTAATCCTGGGATACAAAGTACTTGCAATAGTAAGTCACCATTGGGGTAATTGTCTCTGATGTGAGACTGCCTTTGTGGTTTACCAGGAAAAAATACGAACTAACTTGAGAATTTAATGCCATTCTGGCAGTTTGTCACAATAGCTCAGTGGTAGAGCGTCCGCCCGGCAAGCGGAAGGTCTGTGGTTCAAATCCCAGTTGTGGCATTGAATTTTTAAGTTCCAGTTCTACCTCTCAAACTTTGCCCACACACGGCTTGTGTGTTTAAAAACACCAACAGTAAGTTTGTTGGCATAAATAAATAATAATTAACATCTGAAGGTTATTTAATCCTGGGATATAAAGTACTTACAATAGTAAGTCACCATTGGGGTAATTTGTCTCTGATGTGAGACTGCCTTTGTGGTTTACCAGGAGAAATACGAACTGGTTTGAGAATTTAATGCCATTCTGGCAGTTTGTCACAATAGCTCACTGGTTAGAGCGTCCGCCCGGTAAACGGAAGGTCTGTGGTTCAAATCCCAGTTGTGGCATTGAATTTTTAAGTTCCAGTTCTACCTCTCAAGCCAATAAGGAAGTTCGTATCATCATCATTATTATTATCATTACTATTAATCATCCTTTTCCCTGCATATTATGGTAGGCAACTGTTTTACCTATTTGTACTTTCACAATTAGATTGCTTTTAAATGATCAAATGTTGGATCCTAAAATCAGAATGACATACGAGAGATATTTAATCTGGGATATGAATGCTCGGTTTTATCATTATAGCATAGAAGAAATGTTTATTACAACTGAAATATAATTAGAAAATAAGCTGACACTGTCACAACTGTGGAACAGAGGGGAAATATTAAGCGTCTGTAAACATAAATGTCAACTACTGTCAAATTAACCTAAAAATGAAGATGATGGAAAATCTTAAGAGGAACTGAATTGCACAAAAAATTACATAGTTCCTCTAATTCAAAAATGTATGCCGAATTGCACAAGAGAAATTAAGTAAATAATGCTAGGGGTATTATGATGGGAAGATCATGTATCAGTAGAAACAATGAAGCTTTGTTCAGTTAACAGGCAATTCTATTTGCATTCAGATTCCACAATATGTTTCAGTAATTAAAATTCTAGTGGCCTTATACACACCAAAGAGGTCTAGTCTATTACAAGTACAAGTTAGCCCACTCCATCACATTTATAAGTGCTAAATGTGCCAGTTTAAATTTGGACTATGGTTAAGCATTAAAATGAACGCAATGCAGAAGGTGATTGCTACTGAGCATCTAAAGCCCAACATTTAATTTATTTTAGCCGCTTATGCAACAATTGAGGAGGTGCACACACGAATGGAAATGGATCACAACTAGCACAGAGAAAAGTAGAGTGCTGTTCTGTGTAGAAGGGTATGCTCCTTAGACTAAAGCTCTGTATGCAAGTAGTGACTTTAATCTTGCATCTATGCAAGGTGGCCTCATATCGATCAGACCTACAAAGCAATGGTAGTGATTTTTGTGCAAATAATGAATTATATAGTGGTTGCACAAATAGGATAGCAACACATGAGCAAATGAAAAATCTAATAACGAAAATAAAAGCTTAGTAGTAGCTTTACCGGAAAATGGAAAATACAATAAAAACGTGACCAATGTGAAAACGACTGGATGCTACATGGGAAAATGCATTGTCTCTTCATACCATGATAAATTTACTGAGAAAAGATCTTGATGCAGTTAATGCAACAAATTGCACTCTGGAAAACAAAATATAGTTATTACACAAAGAAAACTGAGCTCTTAAAAAATGAGTTGCTTACAAAGGTTCCACAAAATTTACATTTGGTCATCCAAAGTAATCTCTGCAACATTCAATCTTGGTCCACTGTAAAACCAAGAAGTCAACACAAGGAAAGTAAAAGCTGCCTGGAAAAGTGATCAATGCAAAATAACTTTCCAAATAGGTATTCTCCACTGGCTAACTTCAATGAAACAGAATAATTCATATAGTAGCTATGGGCCTACAAAGATGTGTCTTAATACAGCTTCCAATGAATCCAATGTTGGAAATAAATCCACACGGGACATCTCGTATACTACAAGAACAGCAATTATACTTGGGGTTTGATGATATGCAACACAAATAAACAGTAAATGATGATGTGGAGGTACACCGCTATCCAGGGTCCCAGATTAACAAAAGGTACTACAAGAAAACAAAGATGATTAAATGTCCATACCAGGCAAGCAACAGTCCTAAACCCAAATTCATACTCACACAATTTTTTACATACTATAGAAAATTCCAACAATATCTACATAGAAGTGGAAAAGCAACCTCACCAAAGTGTCCAAGCTTAGATGACAACCAAACAGCCATACATCTCTTACTTCAATGTATGCTACAAGCCAGGAACACACTTGTGCATATGAAGAATCCCAATATAGTGTTACGAAAAGTGCTTTCATCATGACGTACTATACAGTTATAAATGAAATCTTCAAGACATTAGATTAAAACTACTTTCATAAGCATAGGTATACAAATACACTGTACTTATAATATCCTGCAATATACCCAAAGGGCAAAATGCAGGATGTAAAAAACTAAAAATGCCAGAATTATCCACAATACACCACAGACCACCGCAAAGGAGACAGAGAAGGCATTCCATCTGCATGAAGAAGAGGAATCTCATCTACCCAAACAAAATGCACCAGGAATAAGGGAAAATCAAATCTGTGATATGATAAATGTTTGATGTGATATGAAAGTGAAAGATAAGTGAAAGTGAAAGATAACAAGATAAGTGGTTGTGCAAATATGTCACTTTTAATTGAAATGCACCACATTACAAACAAAAGTAGTGACATTGAATCTCTTATTGCAAGTAATTTAATAAATACTTCAGTTTTATGTTTCACAGAACATTGGCTAAACCATCAATACCTTTAAATGATACAGCTTTCAAATTATACACTAGTTACTTATTATTGCAGAGAATGTACATATCATGGTGGAAGCTGTATTTATGTCAGAAGCATTACATATAATAGGTTTATATATACACATACATATATACATTTTAAATATATATCATACTTAAATACATGTTTAAATTTCTGTTCAACAATTCAGAAATACTTTATATAGCTTAAGTGATAAATATAGTGACCATATGGCTCAGTTAATTGAGCATTTACTGTACTCAAAACTGCAACAAACTTGCATGGAAAGAAAGTAAGGTTGTTTGATCAAACTAAAACAGGAATATTTATTATGCTACATAAAAGAGACCTGGAAAGAAGTATATGACATTGACGCTACAGGTGGTAAGCTGGACAAATTTCTATTTTTTGTTAAATATTATTTGAACAAGTTTTTCCACTTAACCCTTTCGCTGCATTTGTCGTCACATAGATGACGGGGCATTTAACCCTTTCACTGTCGAGATACTTTTCACTTCCTTGTTATGCTAACCTAAATAAATTGAATTCAAGTATTTGCAGCTATTTCCTATTGTAAAAATATTAAATTTTTGCAGTAAAACTAGTTTTTTTGAGAGACAGGAAAAAAAAAAAAAAAGCAAAATCCATGCAACTGCAGTAAAATGTAACCCTGTCAGCTTCCAAGTGTGCCATTACACTGATTATTTTACTTGGCCTCTCTTCTTCCTTTACCACAGGCACATTTGACTGCAGTTGCAGGGATTCACTGCAATGTTTGGCTCTGAATGAATGGCGAGCTCAATGCGTATTGCCTTAACCTACACAGCTAGCCGAATTGCTTCAGCCGAGGTGCCTTGGCAAGGGATATGCAAACCGGTTTAGGAATTAGAGGAAGAACGGCGTATGTGGCAAAATATCTCAGCAGTGAAAGTGGTAAAATAGGAATAACAAATCCCATAAATAAATCTCAAGATATTGTTAACTAAAAGGTATATGTATCTTATGTGCCCGAAAGAGATTTTTGCTTTTCATCACTAAAATGTGGCATGTTACTCCAGAATTTATGGCTCATTCAAAAAAAAAAAAAAAAAAAAAAAAAAAAAAAAAAAAAAAAAAAAAAAAAAAAAATATATATATATATATATATATATATATATATATAAAGCTGTCCTTAGCAAAATTATTAGAAAAGCCAAAAAAAATATTGGAAACAGTAAGATATGTAAAATTAGCTTTTAATAAAATCAAAAAGAAAAAAAAATTGATACAAATATAGAACTAAAAAGGCCATATCAGATCCCAATACAGTAGCAGACTTTTCTAACCATTTTATATATGTTGTGAGTGCATATCCCAAAAAATATTGTGAAAAAATCTATCAATCTGTGAAACATTAAAAATAATGTGACTATATTTCTGAAGCCAACTAACTATAAAGAAATAAAGGTGATACTGCTAGGATTTTTTAACTTAAACTTTTCCTGTGGGTTTGATGGAATACCAGATGCAATAAAATCTAAAAATTGCAAAAAGAAAACTTTTATATAAAAAAGGTAGAAAAACAGAAACTTCGAACCACAGACCAGTAGCTTTACTATCAGATACTTCAAAACTTATTAAAAAAGTATTTTATAAAAGATTACTGGACTTCATTGAAAAGAACAAAATATTTTCAGATATACAGGATGGCTTTAGGAAATGCAGATCCAGAGAAACTGCTCTTTGACAATTTGTAAATCATGTGTTACAATTGCTAAAGAAAAGAAGCAACATATCCAGCATTTTCTTTAGATCTGGCTAAAGCTTTTGATTTAATTAATCAAATATATCATTACAAAAACTGGAAAGCCTAGGAATTAAAGGTCATGCATTAAATTGGCTAAGTTCTATCTTGGCAACAGACAGCAATCTGTAGAAATTATACATAATGCACATGGAACCTTAAAAACCTAAATATCGAAAAGTCAAAATATCAGACTCGGCATTCTGCAAGGCCCAATTTTGGGACCAACCCTCTTATTGTTATTTGTAAATGATGTGGAGGAAGATATACTTTCGTGCAAAATTATACATTTTTCAGATGATAACAACATAATTAGAAGTCATACAAACAAGGCACACCAGATGTATTAACAAAAACAGTAATTACAGATGTATATGAATGACTTCAAAAATAAATTTATAGTGATTACAGGGAAAACAACAGCAATGTGCTTTCAACTGGCTCAAAAAAAGCAATTTTCACAGACCAATGATAAAAATTAACAACAAAATAATTGAAGACACTGACCGTGTAAAATTTCTTAGTATCTGGATCCAGAATAATTTAAAATGGGATAAGAATATTGGTACTTTAATAGGTAAACTGAACCCTATGTAGGCAGCATTGTGGCCGAGTGATTAGACCATTTGCATCTCACCAAAGTGGCCAGGGTTCGATTCCAAGCGATAGAATGTGGGTTTTGTGGTGGACAAAGTGGCGCAGTGGCAGGTTTCCTCCAGGTTCTCTGATTTTTCCATGCCACCTCATTCCACCGGTGCTCTATCTTCATTCCGTGTATCATCAGTGGCACTGCCTGCTGTGTCACTGGTAGTAAAAGCGGGCATTAAACATTACCACCCCACCCCCCAAAAAAAAAAGAACTATGTGTCATAATTTTAGAATATTGCCAGGAAATGATACACTTAGGATCTTATACTTTGCTTATGTGCATTTCATTTGAGGTGTGGAATAATGTTATAGGGACATTCTCTGGCTTGCCAAGCATGATTTAAAATGCCAAAAAGAAACTCTAGTTCCAAAATTAATTATAAGTTGTCATATAATATAAAATCAATAAAGAAAATTGAACATTAAAAAACTACTGGTCACATATTTCCTCAATCACTGGTTTTATTCAATTGAAGAATTTCTTAATAGTTAATCTACGCTGCAAATTGAATAACTTTATATTTGGATTATATATTTTAACCATATCTTAATACTGTTTGGTATGTTTATATATCTATTTTATTGATGTTAACATTTGCATTGTAAATTTAGTCACATCTGACAATTTCTTCTTCAGATTACCCCCGCCGTATGGAGGACTTACACCCCCTAGAACTTATAAGCATGTGCCTAGGGTCAGATGACTGTTGGGGAGCAGACAAACCTATGGACCAAACACATTGAAGACCTGGAAGCAGGTGGTCAGCCAAGCACCAGGTATGGGAGTGAGGAAGAGGATGATATGAATGCAGGTGAAATGGATTGGAAAGGTGATGATGCAGCACTTGGTGGAATGAGTGGCAGGAAAAATCTGAGAAAACTTGCCCAGACGCCGCTTTGTCCACCACAAATACCACATGCAGGTTCATGAGATCGAATCTGGGCTGCCTCGGTTATAGGCAAACATTCTAACTGCTCGGCCATGGTGCTGCCAAAGGGACATCTGACAATTTATGTTATCTTTTTGACGATGTGTTCCATATCTAAGCATAACTAAATATAACTTATGACTGAAGAAAGGAAGTAATAAATAAAATAAAATCTATGCTACTGTGGCGGTCACTAGTGGAAAATTCCAGAAACATTCTAGTGAAGTTGATATTCTATGTTGCTATCTTTTGTTTTTCCTTTGTTTTAAAAATCAATAAAACGTTTTGGTAACACGCATCATAAAAGGTTATTCAATAAACCACATAAAAAAACCAAACTGGTTACCTCCGATGTGATAGATTACCGAACGAGAAGTGAATTTCCTAATAAAAACATGGACAACAACCATGACAGCACTGAAGGACCACTAACCACAATACCAAATGAAACGGAACTTGCACGTGTTTCAGTGAAGATTCCGCCGATCTGGAAAAGAAATTTTACGGTATGGTTCCTCCAAGTTGAAGCTCAATTTGCCACATTAAATATAAAAAGTGAAACAACAAAATTTGATTGCCTCGTTAGAAGCAGATGTCGTGAAATGAATTTCCGACTTTTTGACTCGACCATTATCTACCACGCCATTCACAGATTTTAAAACTAGACTTATTCAGGAATTTGAAGAGTCAGAAAATAGGAAAGTGACAAAACTATTAACAGAGGTAGAATTAAGCGACAAAAGGCCGACTCAACTCTTGCGAGAGATGCGAAGTTTAGCTGGTATGCAGGTTAAAGACGACTTCTTAAAAACCATATTTATCAGCATCTTCCTGTTACCGCACGATCTATATTAGCAACGAGCAAAGATGATCTTGACACCATAGCCACTATGGCTGATAAAATTATTGAATTTTCCCCACCAGGATCGAGTATATGTGCTCAAAACATGCAGTCACCATCATCTGTCGTTATCAGTAAAATGAACGATACCGGTAACGATTGTATTTCAAGACTGGAATCACAGATCGCGGAATTGACATTGACCATCAATGAGTTAAAAACATTGTCACACTCTTCAAGGAGTAGATCACTTTCATTGTGATCCTCACGAAGTAGATCACGAGATAGGTTGAGGTCAGGCCAGCGTTTTAACCCTCATGGAACACTATGTTGGTATCACTTTAAATATTGCCATAGAGCAAAGAAATGTCAGAGCCCATGCTCTTACCAACCACCAACCTCCTAGCAATCTACAAAGCAGTCAAACTCAAAACGCTCCACACTAGCAGCAGCAGGTGATGGAAGCCACTTTTCTCGCTGCCTATTTTTTACAGACAGAAACAGTGGGTGCAGATACTTAGTTGACACTGGAGCCGACATATCAGTAATTTCCCCTTCAGATAGTGATCGTCGCAAGAACGTAAACGTAAACTTTACGCAGCAAGCGGCACCTGTATAAATACTTATGGAGAGCACTTATTAGGACTCAACCTTGGTCTACGGCAAAATTTTACATGGAACTTTGTGATTGCAGACGTACAATCCCCAATCATTGGAGCAGATTTCATTCACCATTACAATCTTTTAGTAGATCTAAAGAACATGTGACTCATTGATTCCATGACCTCAGCAACAACATTTGGCACAATGATTCAGGTATCAGGCATAGAATCAGTTCAAGTTATCCCACCAGAGCATAAACATGCCGACATTCTAAAAAGATTTCCCAACTTACTTCATGAAAATATTAATTTCAACTGTTTATCATACCATTATCACTGAGGGACATCCGGTAGCAACACGAGCACAACGATTACCTCCAGACAAACTGAGGACAGCCAAAGCAGAGTTCCAGAAGATGATTAACATGGGAATATGTCAACCGTCAAAGAGTGTTTGGGCGAGTCCCCTCCATTTAGTAGCAAAGAAAGATGGTTCCTGGAGGCCTTGTGGAGACTACCAAGCTCTCAACAACATCACCAAGCCAGACAGATACCCTATACCTAATCTTCAAGATTTCAACAGCCAATTTGATGGGAAACGAATATTTTCAAAGATAGATCTCGTCAGAGCCTATCACCACATACCTGTACATCCAGATGATATAGCCAAAACAGCAGTGATAACTCCATTTGGGTTGTTTGAATTCTTACGGCTTCCATTCGGACTTAGAAACGCAGCCCAGACTTTCCAACGATACATGGACACTATGCTGAGAGACTTCGAGTTCGTCTACTGCTACATAGATGACATCCTAGTAGCATCACAAGATGAAGCAGAGCACAAGCTTCATTTGCTATTTGAGCGCTTGAGTAAATTCAACATTAGAATTAACTTGAGCAAATGTATTTTCAGTTCCACAGAAGTACCATTCCTGGGATATGTGATATCTGAAAAAGGAATTACTCCACTACCTGAACGAGTGCAAATCATATCCGCTACCTGCTACAATTAAGGAACTGCGTAGATTTCTTGGCCTCATTAATTTTTATAGAAGAGCACTCCCAGACTCGGCAAGCAAACAAGCCAAGCTTTGTAACCTTCTTCATGGTGCCAAGAAGAATGATAACAGAAAGATTGAGTGGACCCAAAGTCTCCGGCAGGCTTTTGATCGCCTTAAAGACAGCCTAGCAAACTCAGCACTTCTGGCTCATCCACCCTCAAATTTACCGTTAATTTTGATGGTTGAAGCATCAGATTTTGCCATCGGTGCATCTCTACAACAAATCAAAGACGATAACTTACAACCATTAGTTTTCTTCTCCAGGAAACTTACAAGTACAGAGAAGAATTACTCAACCTATGACAGAGAACTCCTAGCAGCCTATTCTGCTGTGAAGCACTTTCAGTATATGCTAGAAGGACGTAACTTTCCTATCTATACTGATCACAAACCACTCACCTTAATGTTCAAACAACGTCCAGAGAAATCGTCTCCATGTCAGATCCAGCAAATTAGTCTCATTGGACAATTCACTACGGACATACGCTACCTTGCTGGAAAAGAAAATGTCGCAGCTGATGCTTGTTCACAAATTGCTTTAATCACTATTCCTGCAACTATTACAATGGAACAAATTGCAGAGAATCAACAAGGTGACGAAGAGCTCACACACCTCAAGGATTCAACTTCACTGACACTTCAGACAATAATATTACCAAATGGTAAAAAACTTGTTTGTGATGTGTCCGAAGGTATGGTTCGACCATATATACCTCACCAACTCCGACAAACAATTTTCAACACAATGCACAATCTAGCACACCCATCACTAAAAAAGGACCTGAGGAATTGGACATCAGAATGTATCCGTGCCAACGAAACAAAGTCTGGAAGCACACCAACAGTGCAGTAGGACGATATCCAGAAATTACCTCTAGATTCAATCATATCAATGTTGGCATCGTGGGACCCTTACCTCCATCACAAGGATATCGCTATTTACTAACAATTATTGATCATTTCTCAAGATGGCTGGAAGCACTTCCACTAGCAGATATTACAGCAGAAACAGTTTCGTTTGCCATAATTTCAACATGGATATCTCGTTTTGGAGTGCTACAAATAATAACCACCAACCGAGGAAGACAGTTCGAATCTCAATTGTTCAAATGCCTAACCAACGCACTGGGCATTGTCCATATTAAAACTACAGCATATCATCCTCAAGCAAATGGGAAAATTGAGCGCTGGCATCGTTAGTTAAAGACTGCTTTAAAAGCACAGATGTCTGATGATTGGGTTTTGAAGCTGCCTTTAGTCTTGTTAGGTCTTCGGTCGTACGTCATTCCACAAGCTGATACCACACCAGCGGAAATGACCTAAGGTTCAGCAATCCGATTACCAGGAGAATTCCTCAAAGAACAAAAATTAGTAATTGACATTCCAGCCTTCGTATTTAAACTGAAAGAACAGATGAGGAACCTAAAGCCAGTTCCCATTGAACATCATGACAGCAAAAAGATATTCATTCACCCAGAACTCATGACAAGCAAATTCGTTTTCGTTCGACATGATGCAGTTAGAACCCCGCTTCAGTCGACATATGATGGACCATATCAAGTTCTATCTCGCAATTACAAACACTTCGAAATAGAGACATCAAGTGGAAGACAAACAATTAGCATCGATAGATTAAAACCTGCTTTCATTCTAAAAGAATATTCCTCTCACAACATGGAAAACACATCAGAAGGATCAACATTGGATATTCCCTCACCTTCTCCATCTAACAATCAACCCTGTGCACCTTTACCACAAACTACCAGATCAGGTCGACAAGTCACCTTCCCTCGAAAATACGTGGACGCTGTCACTGCGGAGGGAGTGTGTGGCAGTCACTAGTGGAAAATTCCAGAAACATTCTAGTGAAGTTGATATTCTATGTTGCTTCTTTTGTTTTTCCTTTTGTTTTAAAAATCAATAAAACGTTTTGGTAACACGCATCATAAAAGGTTATTCAATAAACCACATCTTAAAAACCAAACTACGAATTGGAAGAGGGCAGGCATATTGTATGTGTGTGGACATTGGACTGAACTTCTTATGCAAGACTTCAGGAAACATCTGCATACAAATAGATTTGGCATTAAATATTACAAACAGTTGCAACGATAGTATGTTATTTAGGTTGTTATCAAAATTAAAAAACACAAGAGATTTGCTTGGCAAAAATTAGTAGAAAAGATGGAAAGCTGTGAAACAATGCAAGTCTGTGTGATGCAAGTAATTCAAATTTATTCAGGAAAAATTATACCTTATGGTTTAATTTTCGTGCTGGATTTTACTGGTGGTCAAATCTGCAAGTTGTTAGAGTTAATAATATAGAAAGGTTAACTCTTAACCATATTTCCTCATGTTGATAGTAATGCCACCTTTCAGAATACTAATACAGTGGCTGTATATTCTATAAGAATATATTATTTATTTATATTTATTTATTGTTTTCAATAATTAAATATTATGAACAGAATAAAAATGCAACATGCCTGAATATGCATCAGTATCTTTATTTATTAATATTTTGTTATACAATTCATGCTCATAGATCTTTCTTAAATTTCTTGGCTTAAAAAACAACCAAGCAGATAGTTTAACTGAAACAATAATCCACAACCTGTAATATGAAATAATTTATTAAAAATGCAATTTTCTTTCATTTGTTCCAATTCAAACTGAAAATAACCTGAAATTGTACGCCCAACAAATTAAAACAATGTGTGTGTTAAAGTCTCTCCTAAATTTCAATTATTGCACCATATACAGCTAATTATAAAAATTTGAAAGTTGAAATGAAAGACCTTTTATGCTAGATAGGTTCACTCCAGTAAACTCCACTGGATATTTTGAATAAACTAATTTCATTAGATAACGATAAAATAAATTCCCATAAGACACCTTTGTTAATTGGCCAGTTTGTTTCCCTCATCAGCTTAGGTGCATATAATAAATTTTTCGTTTATGGATTTTATTACCTCTTTATATAAATTTATATTATGTTTCTCTTTTTGAAGGTTCACTAGGATTATTCTATGTTTCTGCCTTATTGTATTTCTTTTGGCCAAAGCTTCGCCATCTATTACTACCTGAATGTCTACCATAAACTTATTTACGTTACTGGAATATTGCCTGAAAGCCTGTATTTAAAAGATCTATTTCTTCTTTTCTGAAGGTTTCGTCCAAAAGGTTCACTACATTTTTAAGGTTGTGTGTTGTGATTTTGTTTACATGTGGTTTCTGAACTTTCTTTATTGAACTGACTTTTGTTTACTTTCTTGTACACATGATTAAAGAAATTGTGTTCAAGGTTTATCCACAATGTTTCTTCTATGGTTTTAACGACTGGGATGAAAAGAATGTGTCTCAATGTCAAGATCTATCAAGGTGTTATTGTGTCAAGAAATTCCCATCTGAATATTCTTCCTTTAAGGGACTTTTTGTTAACATCTGTTTTTATTGTATATAATAGACTTCCTTATAAATTTTGGACAGGTACTTCTAAAACAGGTACTGAGGAATTTTATACCGACTGAAATTAGCCATCCCTGTTCCTTTAGCTTTAAATAATGCTTAAATCTCCTGTTTGTAGCCTTTAAGCTTGTGGTTTCCCACTAGGATGGGACCTCAATACCATCAATACTGTGAACCTGATGCTAAATAAGGAATGAAAGGGGTCCAGACTTTGTATTTATTGTCTCACATGTATAACCAAAGAGTTGCTGAACTATAGTTATTGATAAACCTTGACTCTGTTTCCCATGAATCAATAAATGCAACATTTCATGGACTCTTGTTACCTAAATAAAAGCACTGCAAAACAATGGGACAGTGGTAGAGGTACACATGTAATGTATAGTGTTAACTCAGTTCTGAATGAAGTTGATTTAAATGATGCACAATCATGTTTCCGCAATGCCCTGGCTTGGCGACTCACTTTCAGCCATTACATTTATCTACTAAGGTGACCAAAATCTGTGAATCCAGCAGAAACAAATCAAAACTTCAGACATGAGATAATGCAGCACTTGGAAATATTTGTTCTAATCCTCTATGTGTTAGTTTGTGTTTTGCAACTCAAACTCAGGTCACAACCATTCTTACAGATATACTGCACAACTAATTTTCACAAATATTTTGTTTTACCTATTTTTAAAAGTGATATTGAATAAAACATGAGTGAAATGTGGGACTATTTTGAAGTAGACAGTACTAACAACAGTACAGTAGTATGTAAAATATACAGAAAAACATTTTCATGCAGTTGTACAACAGAATACAACAAATTTAAAGAAGCAAGTTATGTTCTCACACAAAGTAAATTTTACAGAACTTCTATTGAAAAAGCAATCTACAAGTTTGCCATTTCTAACAGAACATGACCCCACGAATTCCGAAAATCAGCAAAAACAAAATGACTACGTCAATGACACTGAAAACTACCACATGAACATAATTCAGATAACAAGCTACTGCCCTTACAGCTTTTTATAAAGCAAGTATCAAGAATCAGTGCTTAAAAATCAGTATTGGAATTCAATACAGAGTACTGAGAAATAGTGGTATCATCCTATCACAGTTTCCACTGATAAATTTAAAATCAAACCATCCCTTTTAATAGCCTTTTAAAGAACTGGAAGGAATGATGCTCAAATGAGCCCAGGATCTACTGATTTGAGATTCAAGATTCATTGAACATATGTCTTGGAGGCTTAAGGTAAATTTGATAAAAACCTTTCCATGGCAATTTAGTCCAACCAAATCCAAACACAGGCCTCCCAGGTTGGAAGACAGGCATGCTTCACCAAGCAAAGAAAGTGGGAAATGCTGTATTAAAAAGTATCATCTTATCTATATTATGGGTATTTATGCTGTTATCATGCTTCTTTTAAAGAAAATAAATGTAAAATATTTTAATTCATATTTAAGCGGTCTTTTATTCTTTAAACAAGAAGAAAACATTGCAACATCTATCTTTATTCAAATTTTACACAAGGAAAAAGTGACTGACATGATTTTATCAGGACAGCTAAAATTACAAGTTTTATAAAACTAAAATGTTCCCTGAAAAGTGCCATTATCCAAAGCGGTCATTACCAATCTTTTGCATTCCAGTCAAAGCAAGCCAGCAGTATTTTAATACCTAAAAGTAATTCTTAAAAATGGATATGTCGTAGACCTGTGTCACTCTGGTTGCAGCTGGTTGGTGAGCACTGACCAAACCCATATCAGGAGTTACACACAATGGAGATAAAACTTTGAAACATTCCACAGTTTGTTACTGACAACAAAAGGCAGTAGGTATGTAACTTTCAATTGGGTTCTGAAACTTCACTTCTCTTTTTCTTTTCAATTTATATTTTCTTTTCCATTCTCTAACAAACCCAGAATTAAGTTTTTACATATGTACACTAGCAGAATTTAATTCTAAAAGTAATAGTTCAAAACAAAGTTAAGCTAATATCATTAAACATAACTCTGCATGTTTCTTTTGCTATTTGTTAATCTGTGTGATTTTATAATGCTTGTGATATTCGTAAACATTTATGTGAACACATTTATTTCATATGCTAATTTTTCAAAAAAAAATTTACATGCTAATTTTCAACATAAATTGGCATGGATCTATCAAGAAGTGCAAAACATTAAAGTGTACTTGCATATTCATGCACAAGTAGAAGCATGCGGAAATATGTCATTTTTATAGCATTACAACTCGCGAACTATGCAAGCTTTAATTATTAAATAGTATAATATAATGCTAAATAGCAAAATGCTCAGCTTTCAAAATAAATGGAAAGCAGTTAAACATTTATAATGCATAGGTAATGCCATATACTGACTTTAATTTTGAGAAAAGTAATTATTATGGGCCATTAATTTCTTTTAAGAATGTCATTCTTTCAACCAGAGGGAGATCTCGATTATACATTGAGAAGTTTGTCTTTAATTTTTTCCTACAATCCAGAGATTTGTAATACAATTCAAAGGAAAAGGAGACACTTTAGAACCACATCTATGAGAATTCATGCTATATGGGTAAGATCATTGTTGCTCCACAGTGGAATTCTTGGTAGATTTCGGAAGTCTTCCACAATCACATTATTTAATTACAGGTGTGATATAACTTCACTAGTGGTACTTTATTGCTAAGACATTTTACATATATGTCTTATGAAATGTTTAATGAGGGAAACTAAAACGAAAATCTTAACTTTTTAATGGCAGTGAGGGAAGGTAAATCTTTAAATGTTGGTATCTACACAAATAGTTACACAATGTAACGGACCTTAAATTCAAAGAAATGGTCTTGCTTAAACATTTAATAGAAGAGGAGAACTAACATACATAATTTTAAATAAACATCATATAACAGGAAATAAAGTACAGTTTTAGTAATGTAGTCCTCAGAGCAAGATACAGCAACACTTTGATTCATGTGGCTGGTCGAGAATAATTTCATTATAATGCATGTACTGTGTACACATACATACGCGAAGTGATGCCGATGCTAGCTGCTATTGGCGGGTGAAATCTTTGTGTACCTCCCACTAGTCTTCAACCTTGGTCAGAAAGAGTGCAAGTGAGAAACTGACATAAGTCATGCGGGAGAGTAAACGATCCCAACATCATTCCCACGAGCAGCTATAACACAAGTGTTCCAGAATGACCTCAGAATGTAACATCGAAGTGTTTTGGAAAAAATTCAAGGGTAGTTTTTGAAAATAAAGGCAAAATCCTGGTTTACAAGCTGCAATTTTAAATTCAAGGTGATTTCTCTGATATTTCCAGTTTTCCAGGGTGCTAGACACCATATATATATCATTCGCCAGCTAATTATACAAATAAATCATTTCTCTGGATGAATAAAATATTCAACCAAAATAAGTGTGCTGTGAAAATTACCAACATTATTTTTTGAAACATTTTGAAACATGAAAAGTGAGATAGTACGTCTAGTGTTGTGCCACGTTCATATCGATTCAACTTGCTGCTCGCTCCCTCTGAACTGCGTCCCTGGCAAACTTTGGTATAGTTACACATAACTGTCCAAGTTTTGCTGCCTGGTTATGAGTAGTCATTAACATATTTATTTCTTAGATTTTATTACTGTTGGCAGTAGCAATAACTGCTATTGAATCTTTGTTACAAGTGTTGTTGAATAATCAATGTGTAACAGGGGTGGTTTATGATCATAGTATAAATTATGCATTGTGCCTTAACAACTAAAATAACTGAATGTGGCTTAAAAATATTATCCATGATATAATTTTTTCATAACCTTTTTATTCATGTGCTGTTATATGAACAGATTTTCTCTCTACACAGATCACATTTTGTATAATTATTATCCACACACATAGTAACGAATTTTGCATACAAATTAGGTTTCAAATGCATACTAATTTTAAATTTTATGACCAAACTTGTGATTTGGATCGGAAGGAAGATGGAAGATGAGCTATATGGAATTCCAATATTTGCATGCTACAACACATAAAAGGGGCTTCAAATACAACGGTCATTTCAAAAGTAATGCCTCCTATTTATTTTCATGGATACCACAAAAGAAACAGAAAGCACAATAACACGGTTATACAGCACAAGGTTATCCAAATAATCATCACCATTTGTTATGAACTTTTGCCAACTTGAACTACAACCTGCATGCCACGCTTGCGAAAATCTGAACCAGCTGAGGCTAGCCACTGTCTTACAGCTCAGCCAACAGCATCTGAGTCTGAAAAATGTTGACCACATAGTGCTACTGAATAATTTTTTTTTTTGAATTAACGTCCTCCAACATTGTGTCATATCGGACGAAGCTACTGAATCAGGACGTAAGATGGATGCAATAGGAGAGTCCAACCAAATTTGGTAAATGGTCACAAAACTGGTGAGGGGCCTGGCACTATCATGTTCCAGGCAGAAGTTTATCTTCTTCTTTGGTCTGATTCTGGAAATTTGGGCTATCGGCCTAGTCAGTATCATTTTGTATCATTCAGAATTGACATATGCTCCAGACATCCAACACCCTGCCTATCCCAGAAAACTGTGCACAGCACTCTACCTGTAGATGGCTGTGTCTCGAACTTCTTTGTTGGCAACTGTCATTTAAATTCTGGCTTGTAGTGGTGATACCACATGATATCTCTAGTTCAGAAAATTGTCACCTTCTGGTTCGTATTGGTCCAGCAGGTCCCAACAAATTCCCATTCAATGAGATTACAGCGAACATTCAGCAATACACACAAATTCCTTGATCGTAATCTGCCGATCAGTACGGATGAGTTGATGAAAGCGCTGTTCATTATGTGGTGTGACAGCCGAGCAGGACTGATCATGCCCTGACTTGTAATATACATCCTTTTCACCACTTTTAAAATGTTGTGCCCACCACCTACATCTACTGTATCATCTCCAGACACCTTCAGCAGGTGTCGGATTTCAACCAGCACACATATCTTTTTTGTATGGCCCTTGATGTCAGTTTGGAATGCCTCTTGCTGCTGCTGCCATAGGACAAAAAAACTAACAAGACACTAGAGGGAAGTTCAACAATTACTACCACACCAACATAATCTGGCTCTGGGACTCAAAGTCAACAACAACAAAAAAAATTGAGGCATTATTTTTGGAATGACCCTCGTATAGCACTACTGCCAACCTAAGATCACAGAAAATTGGGATATATAGTTTAAGAAATTAATAAATCATTTGAGGACATTTTCTTGGGTTAATATGATCCTGTCAATGGAAGAATCATTATACATACACTATCTACATAGCATTATAGCTGCTGTATAATCACATAACGGCTGGTTGCAATGTGCACGACATGAAGCATCTAATTAATTTTTACATCAGTGGGTGGTATAACAGTACAGAATAGCCATGCCATCTTAAAGGGCAGTGGAATACTAAGTAATAGCATTTAGTTAACTATTTCCAGTCAGTGATAAGAAACAAGGACAAGTTTCCAGTAGGTCTTCACATAGAACATAGGCAGAGTAGGGCATTAAAAAAAATACACACAGTTTTGAATTTCCCAAGTGATGTGCACCAGCATGTTATGATTACTGAAACCCACTTTTGTACCTATTTTCAGTGGTGCAGGTCATATTTTAATCCTACCCACCTATATAATAGTTTCACAATAAGGTAATAACTGATTTCCTTTTCCAACAAAGGTTGCAACCAATACTGAGTGAAGATATACAACAGCAAACACCTGAAGGAATAAGCTTTTCTTCCTTAATGCATACCAAATTAATCAATACTTACAAAAGATGGGAGGATCTCCAAAAGCATAGGTCATAGGTTATTTACTACAAGATCTGATACCAAAAGAAAGATTTCAACTGCCTGAAAATGGGGATTTGCTTTGCTCCTGTTTTTTCTCAATCATGAACTCACACAGAAAAATAGGAGAGGTGATATTATCCTGAAGAGAGAAGGATTTTGGGAACTGTGTGATATTCCTATGATGCCATACAGAGCTGGAAATCCTCAATAAAAGTTAAGCAAAACTTTCTTAAATTAGATTAGGTCGTTTATTCAACAGAATTATTACATTTGTGCACAAGGTTTTGTCAAATGCTAGTTATATTAATGCAAAATTAATAGAACATAAAATGAGGACACAGTATTTACAAAAAGTAATATGAAGAACAATAGTCAAAAAGAGATATACAAGAAGTCATCTACTGAATAGAACACATGATTTAAAAGTACATTCTTGACCTTTCTCTTAAACAATTTACCCTATGAGATTCTGATACACTGAGGGAGTTTATTATATAAATCTTACCAAGAACTCTCAAAGCTAGAAATCGCACTGGGTGCAATCCAAAGTAAAGGGCTTCTTTGCACTGTGTATCATGGTGACTCGGTTAAGCTCAGCTAACTCGCATATTGTGGAGTGAAGGACAAATTGACGATGCCTGTGTTGATAGACTGCTTACTTGTCAATGAAATAGATAGGTGTAATACAACTAGCTGCTCCAAAAAATGCCAAAAGTCCATTTAAATCAGAGTGGGAACTTTCTTATTCTTTGGAAAGTTATGGCAATAAGAGCCAAATAGCTAATCTACAGTACAATAATTGTGTAAGAACATCATCTGTTGAAAGACATGCAGAAACATATGGTGAAATCTTAGGGGATGCTAGAGAGGAACAATTAAAGAGGTTCCTACATCTTGCAGAAGAGCATTCTTTATCCAAAAAAGGAACCACACTCAAATTAACCCGTTTAACACTGTGCACCACATGTAAAGATTACACAGTGAGGAAGGAGGAGATGGGAAAGCGAGACAACAGAGATTTGCACCAAGGTCAACTTTTCATAGTCGCATTTTGCACCATGCACAGAGAGGCCCTTATGTGTAACAAAATTTAAACTCTTGGTTAGTCTGTGTTGCTGGAGATGGATTGCCTTTGAGGTTCTTGTACCATGCCAGTAATATTTATTACTGAGTTTAAGGATATTCTTATTTTCATGAATGAAGTAAACTATCTCAAAAATGAAAACACATGGTAGAGGTAGAATTCTTAAATCCAAAAAACAATGCCTAATATGGTGAAATTAAATCTGGAATGGACAAAATAGGAAATGAAATAAAGACAGTGAATTCCAGAATGCACCAGTTGGAAACAAAAATGGAATCCGGAATGCAGCAGATGGAGACGCAAATGAAAGCTAATTGAAACACAAACTCTGAAATGGACAAATGAAGACAAATGTTAACACCTTGGAAGATACTTGCATCCTGCAAGGCCAATTTGACGGCAGCGTGAAGGAACTGGAACAAATGGTTGGCAAAATACTTAACTCCAAGATTGAGGTGACAGGATGTGATACAACATCCGCGGACATCAAGGTGCCCCAGTACCATGGGAAGTAAACCTTTGAAGTCTTCCATTGACAATTCACTGCCGTAACCACCCACAGCCGATGGTCAGCAGAAGAAGGTGCACAGCCGACAGCTAGACTCCAAAGACAAGTAGCCAAAGTACTGAATGTGATTTCAATGTCAGTGGCATCCAGAGACATCTGGGAGCTTATAGGAAACCGGTTGAGAAACCATAGTCTAGCCACAACCTATCCCAACCAGCTCAAGTCGAGGCTGCAACAGCCAGGGGAGATGCTGCAGGCATTTGCCCTAGCCATTGAGCATCTGGTGAATAAGGCTCTGGTGGCATCTAATGCTCAGCGAGTGCAAGACCATCCACGATGTGCTGACAGTTGAACTGAGTATGGAGGGGGCCAAGGTAACAACCACCCCGACCTCAAAGACCATTATCATCCAATATGATGGGGACAGAGGAAAAACACAAGGACGGCAATGGAGTTCTTCCAGTGGTGTGTGCTGGGCTGTGATCAGCCAGGACATCTGGTGAGGGGCTATCCACATCTGGCAGATGAACAAGCGGAAAACAAGTGCCAAACGTGATGAGGGGCACATTGAGGCCATCCTCGCCAACCACTCAAGTGACTATGCATGCCCTGTGCAGAATGCGAGAAGTGGTACTGGAGACTGGTGCACATGAGTGCAGCCAAGACCATAATCTGACCTGACCTGGCCATCAAGGAAACCAGAAGACACCTTGCCTATGAAGGAGGCGGCTCAGCTGGAATTGACTTGGCGGAGCAGATAAGTTTGTGGGTGTTTGTTGCCAGGGTGGCTGAGGAAGTGATAATAAGACTGGACGCCCTCAGGAGCCATGATGCAACAGTTTATGTCAGCAGGAGGGTCTTGCAAGTCAGCCGACATGAGATGACGCTATGTACAACGACCTGGATGGAGGATCACCATGCCTGCGAGAAGTGAAGTGGTTATACAGTCGTGCCTGTAGGTGAACTCGTCAAGGAACCTGGTACTGGACTCAAGACGCCCTTGGACACATTGTGGGTCGCCAGGAGATTGTTGCCTTGTGAAAGTGCCTGTGAAGTTGCTCAATTCTTAGGACCATGATCAGGTTATGTAAACCAGAACTGAGCTGGGGAAGTTGAGCTGGCTGTGTGTGTGACATCATGCGACGGCGGACCTTAAAAAGCTCTATGTAAAAAACGGTATTAGAAACTCTATGATCATTCATACTCTCAAAATGCCACAGTTAATAGGCATTTTGTGTACACACACTTTTTTCTGGGATCAAAAGTAGAAAACTTCATTTTCAAATGTTCCCAAAATTTTTAATTAAAAAAAAATGACATTTCTGGCAAAGATAAGACCTATGGTAAGCCTAACAATGGAGTAAAGTCATCTATGAAAGAGACCAATGACATTATGATCCACCAGCATTTAAATATACATAAAACTGCATTTTGATATTGCCACTGTAAAGATGTTGCATCTTTTGTCGAACATCATGCATCTTAAAAGTTTACTTTTATGTGTGCTTAATACTTTAATGCATTTATGGCCAGTTTTACGAACCTTCATTAGTGCTAAAATGTCCTTATAATAGGGCTTAACAAATGTTTAATTCATTTATGTTTCAACAAAGATGGTTACGGCTAACATGTCCCTAAATGTATAACTAAAGAGTGATATAGCAACATAATGGGTGGTATAAATAAAAGTAAGCAATAGCACTTTCTCACTAATTCGGAGCAAGAGGTTGGTTTCATATAAATAAAAACCTTCTGCTCCATCTCCTTGCAAGCTAAAGCTTCCAGACCTTGACCGCGGAGCTATTGCTCGTGAAATGGTATAAATAAAAACCTGCCTTCCTCGCTCCGACGGAGCTTTTGCTGGCTTTTTCTGAGGTAGCTATGTAGGTACCTCAGCTTGCTCAATCAATTAGTACCATGGCCAGGATTTCCTGCTCTCACTGTTATAAAATAGCTAGCTTATTGCCAATTAGTTTCAAATCACTTTTGGAATTAATTCTTGTTTTTAAGTTGCTTTTTTTTTAGTATTTGCATCTCGCTGATGGATGTTTTAAACTCTTCCTCCAATTGTTGCTTTACTGCAGCTACCGCTAAACTTTTGCGCTTACTTTCTGACAACTATGCTTTTAATAGAATGTCTTAATTTTCCTTTAATAGATGAACAAAGCGCCTCATAAATACACTGCTTTCTTCAACCATGGTGACTGGATTTGGATTTGGTTTAAGGGCGCTCAACTTCAAGGTCATCAGCGCCCTAAATGGTGACTGAAATACATACGTGGTGTAAAATATAAACTCTACTCTTGGAGATATTTGCTGCTATATCAGCTCCGCTGATACAAGGACATTTCTCTGAGGTGTTGTAAACTTGCCTGGTTTGAATGCAAGTGATGTCATAGTGATCCACTTTCATTACCGGAAACCTGATAATGGAATCAAAACATATACGAACGTGCTTATATAAACATGCAGCACGTATGAAGAGCATAATGCTCTACAAATCAAGGTCGAATTATATCTATAAAATAAGCCTATATGAAACTCTTTCACAAAGTAGGTATAGCTTTAATTCAGATAACACTTTTAAAATCTTAGAATTGCCTATTTTGATGTTCCATAAATTGTAATTGCCCAGTTCTAGAGCAGATCAACAGAACACCAGTAAAAGTAATCTTTCAGTATATCACTTGTAATAGATGCAGGGCATCAAATTATGGGAATCTGGGTTTAAATTTATAAAAGGATAATCACCATGTGTTGGAAGTTCGGGTCAATCCCAATTACTGTTTCATTTATCCCTGCGCCCCCCCCCCCAAAAAAAAAAGAAATTGACGTAAACTGTGTGCTTTAATTAGATACACATTTTTTGTGTAGTAAGACTTCGTCTATCTCCTACAGTTTATCAGTTATACAAATGTGATTCAGAATGAAAAGGACTTCACAGGCTATTCCCCCGAAATTAAAGGTATACCTACATTTCAATTGTCATGTAAATATCTTAACATATGTCATTCTAATCAAAATACGAGTACAGTGGCCATTTTTGAGAAAATTAAATATTAGGAATGTTGTTGTTGTTGTTTTCTAGTGCCTTGCATCTGGCAATGAAGCCATTAGCATTCGTGCTTTCCAATACTTTTGAACTGTAGTTTCTTCTGATCTTAATGCTTCACAGGTCTTCAAGTGGTCTTCGTTCATTTCTGCTGGATCGTTACACAGGACACATATTGGTGAGGCTGAGATACCCATTCTGTAGAGATGACTTGCCAAGCAGTCATGATTTGTCAATAGTCGGAAGGCTGCAACAGCTGTTTTCCTTGGTCTCTGGGGGATTATATCTGGATTGGAAAGTAGTGTAATCCATTTTTTATCTTTGGCATTTGTTTCTATTTCTTGTAGATATGAATGACAAAAATTTTTTATGATCAAGCGTTTTATTGAGGAATATGAGAAATTGAATTTAGAATTTTGTTTTATTGTTATATTAGGAATGTTTATCCATGTAAAAGTTAGTTTTGGATGGAGGGTTTCCATAAAGTCGCACTCTTGGAGGTTACTGAACTTCAATACAAAATTTGGTTTTTAAAAGTGACTGCTTGGGTTTTGATGTTCACACTTACACACATAGACTTCTCTCTCTCTCTCTATTCAGAGAGGCTCAGAAGCTGTATTTCTGCTTTAATCTTGATATCGAATTATTGGGTGGAATGCAATAATTCCTCTACTATACGTTTAGTGGTTGAGGAACTAAAAAATCACACAATATGTAGGGACTTGGATGACGATATAAACAATTATAATCACATTTGAAGAGAAAATGTAGACTTGCTTCCGCAGCATTTGCTTCCAGAGGGAAATGAAACACGAAGGGGACCTTTTAACTAACAATCTGTATACATCCTAAGGTGTTGTCATCTTCCCTGCGTATGATAACGCGAAACATAATGTGAATGAGGTAATAGTGTTCCGCTCTCATTACCGACGATAATGTAATCAAAGCGATACATAGAGTAGAATATTGTGCAAATCAAATCCGGGTTATAACTGAAGACTTTCATATAAAACCAACCCTAAATTTAAATTTCCACGAAATGAAACTTCTTCATCCAGTATAGCTTTAATTTATTATAGTCATATAATCTTGGAATTAGTCCCCACAGACTCACTCTTGGAATTAGTTGATAGTTTATATGTATAGATATAAAGGATATCAGTAAAATGGTGCAAACACACGAGTACAAATTATCTACTTCCATATATCAGTTGATACATACTATAAAATTAAGAAAATCACTGATGGAATTTAGAAAGTGTATGAATGTTATCGGTGGAATGCCAGGCGAATCTTAATTTCTATTTAATTTGCCAAATCTTTACTTACATTTTCGCTCTTTAAAATCAGTATCTCTATCATGTTTAACATGATATATGGATATTTAAATGCAAAATATTTAAATCCCCTCCAGACATGAAAAAGGTGTGTTTGTTTACGTGGCCTGGTGAAGGTCACGGAGCTAAAGCTTTATGTTGAAAGCAAGAGCTGGCAGAAGAGGGGATGTTTTTATTTATACCAAATCACGACCTTTTGCTTATTCTCAACTTGCTTACCAGCTTCAGCTCACAAGCACTAGCTAGTTTTTATTTATACCACCCAATAGTTCACCTAAAAGTGAATGCTTTACACATAGCAGCAGTCTTGTAGAATTTTTGGCTATTCATAGCTGGATAGTCTTATCAGATAGATAATACCTGCCTGGCATTAGGTCTGGGTGCAATTCATGGTTTCATTCCATATTTTTCTTCTCCTTCTGGATAGGAGATTTCCGGATATATGCAAGAAGTCCTGAATATTGGCATGTGTTTTGCTAATAATGATTGAATTCATTAATACCACTAATACAATAATTTCAGCAACCAAGAAATTACTTCTAAGTGCTGTCTTGTGGAATGCCATTTGTGATGTACATTTAATGGCCAATAAATTGAATTTGACTTTGTCATAATGAAAAATCTAACTGCCAATTAATTACATTCTTCTTCATCTGATTACCCTCCCATTATGTATGACTTACACTCAATAGGCCGTATAAATTTATCAAATGCCTGTCAGGGAGCAGACTAACCTATGGACCGGACAGAGTGAAGACCTGAAATCGGGTGGTCAGCCCAGCACCAGGAATGAGAGTGAGGAAGAGGATGACATGAAATGCAGCCAAAATGGGTGGTTTGAAAGGTGATGATGGAGCAATTGGTGGAACGAGTGGCAGGGGAAACCGGAGAACCTGGAGAAAACCCACCCAGATGCTGCTTTGACCACCACAAATACCACATGCGGCTCCCTGGGATTGAACCCGGGCCGCTTAGGTGGTAGGCAAACAGCCTAACTGCTCAGCCATTGTGCCGCCATTTAATTACATTTCAATGAACATCCTTCATCACCGAACAGTTACCTGGAACACTTAAAAAAGGTGATTCTAATGCAAAGTTAGAATATGTTTGATAAGTTTGGTGAAATCAGCCATTAAATTTATAGAACATATTTTGCAGCTATACTCATCAAAATCTTCAACCAATTTTTCATTAAACAGCCCAGATTAACTGTGCGCAAATTGTGTAAAGCAGTCATAAATTTGCTTAGTTTATTTTTATTAAACTGCATAATACCACTGTCGTAATCCCTTTTCTAATAAAATTTTTGCTGCCTTTTCATAAAGAATGTTCTGTTTCCGGACAAATGCATTTTAAGTCTTTTAATAAACAATAACAAATGCACACAGAATATAACTATAGGCACATGCACACTGATAAATTTTTAAACTAAACTAGCCAGCTGTGATCATCAGGCATTTGTACAAAGGCTCTATAAATGTGTCATGTTTACATATGCATGCAGAATTAACTGAATGTTTCCATGCAATGTGCCTTATGAACTATTCATTAGGCTCTTTAGGTTGATGACTTTACTCGGAACAATTCTAAAAATATAACTTAATCAAATGTATCATAAATATATGGCAAAAGGCAACAACAATGGGAATGAGAAGCTTTTCAACACTGAATTTAATACACTTAAGAATAAAGAACTTAGCTGCACTCTTTAAAATCAAGCATTACTCGAACATAATGACCACAAATTGAAAAGTAATACTCATTATCAATTCAGGGATAAAGGTTTTTATGCAATTCTTTAAGTGTGCTCATTACTGGCCAAATAAAGCTGAGTTTTCCAAATAGCTTAGCAATATTTTTCATCCACAAAATCCAAATCTAAATGCAAAATCTACTTTAGTAAATGAACTATAGTCTACCATTACAGCAAGTCACAATTTTAAACTTTTCTTACCTTGGCAAAGACTGTATGCTACAAAAGACATTTCAATGATAAAAAAAAACTAAGATCTCTAACCTAGGAACTCACCAAAACAATGAAAATAATAAAACATCCATATTAAAAGAACTTCCTGAGCAATAAATTTGAAATGGAATTTCTAGTTCTGGATTAATAACACTTATAATGCATTATCTGGGGTTATTACGTTAAATAAAGGCCAGTTTTGCTAAAGGATTAAAATAACAAATCGCTATGTGTATTTACGCATCTGATGTGTGTATGAGATAAAATGGTCATTATTGCCGTTTCTATTTAAAATGATTACCATACACCAGTTAAAACTACTTTTACATGTCACTATGCAAGTGGCATGCAATATTAGTATTGCAGTGTTTGGAAATTTCTTTTCGAAGCTCCTAGGTCTTTTAGAGGGTACTGAGTAGGCAATATAAAAATAGGAATCCATGTAGTGAAATGTACAATTTTTGTGCTGCAGGTTCAAGGACTTTAAATTGTTCAGGTTTTCTGCTTCTGCTAGACAAGTTCTTGGAAGATGTACCACTGAACATTCAACAAATATGGTTTCAACAAGCCAATACACCACCTCAGTTTGAATGTTTCAAACCATAACTCATAACTTGAGCAACATAATCCATCTGAACACCTCTAATAATGTGGATTTAAATCCACTTATCAGCAAACACAGTCTGGTATACAAAAGGGTCAACATGCAATATATGCCACTGAGCAAGAATCAGAAAATGATTTGATTGTCAAATAATTTGGTTGTCACCACAACCTGTTTTTTAGTGGACAAGGATGCCATCATTTAACAAAAAAACAGGCTTTTGAGTTTATACCTATATTGTTTCCACTGGCATTAGAGCATTTTACCAAATTAATCAAAGCCACTGTTTTATAAATGTAACAATGCCAGCTAATTCAATTATTATTGCTCTTTGAAACAGCAAAAACAGGAGTTTTAAACATTGGTTATCAATTGTAGCTTGTGTAGCATGGAGATGATTCATTTCTGGACATGGTGTCTAAGAAAGCTACTACCTGCCCAGCCCCCTCATAAGTCCTAGAAATTCCTAATGAAAATTTCCTAACACCCTGTAACCATTTATAGTGAATCAAAATGCATAAACTATGATCTACAAGAACATCAGTGAGCAATTAAGAGAAATATGCTGGCAATAAGGGCAGGGAGGGAGCTAGGGATTTACCATTATGGAAAAAAGGGAAGTGAAACCTTATAATATACAACAGTTAAATGTGCAAATGAATGTCTTAAACAGTATATTTAGTAGTTTAAACTTGTGTCACTTTAATTTGTTATTTTAGTTAATTTCTAACAAAAACCATACTTTCTAGATGTTTAGCACTGTTATCACAAGTCAGTCATACCTTTGGGTTGAGCTCCTATTCTGCTCTGTGTTGGAAGGGGATGCTTATCGTAGTTTGGATCCTCTACCTCCTGACATCGGTAAGACAAATTACGTAGCACACAGACACAATTTTCCACACTTTTGTTGCCAATGTTCGATTTTTCAATTGCTGATCTCACTACATACAATAATGAGTCCACCAGGCCTTCACATTCTCTTAATTTTTTTCTAGCATATTCTCCTGCCGAACTTACATTTCTGCAATACAGAAAGCATATTTAATTTTGCTTTTGCCATTACAGCAAATTAATTATTCAAAGTACAGGAACATAATAAACAAACAACAGGAGAGCCATAACCACCATCCCCTAACCCCTAATCTTCTCATAAAAGTTCCAAAATTTAATTGGAGACAATGAAGAACCTTTTATAACAACCATTAGTAAGAAATACAGACTTTTTAACAGAAAATTCCTCTTCTTAGAACACACAAAAGGGAAACTTTTTAAAAATGTTATTTAAAAAATCTCAGACCAATACAGACAGTGAATGAATGGGTGAAACAAAGCTAAAATGAGCCAATGGTCCACTGAGCTGAAGGACTATTTTTATGAGGTGGAGAAAAAATTCATCCAGGTTTCAACATGATCAAGATTCAAAATTGGGCCCTATGGTAGGAAGGACAACATGCTACTCCTAAAACATGAAGATGGACATAAGAGTCATTGCTGATGACTTTAAAGAAAGGTGACTGCAAGCCTATTAATCTGCCTCTCAATTTGATCATTGGATCAAAATATAGAATTCCTCATTGGTCAGCTATAATGTACCAATAAATGCTTTGTTTAAGAGAAACTCCTTCAGCACACACTTTTTCATCCTACTGGCTTTACAATTTTCCAAAAATATGCACGTGTCTACTAAAGAAGTATGACTCCAATAAATAGGAAATTGTTTTAGCTGGTACAAAATAATTCTGTTACCATATACCACTGTTCCTACTTCTATTTCCACGCCTATTTGGCATCTGAATTGAGAGAAGTATTTCTCCTTAGGAACTTTGTCCTCCCAACTTGATTAATAAGTAGGGAACAGATTTTTATGTGCTAATACACTTGAAAATATTTTATTTTGTTTAGGCAGGAAAAATATATGAAATATGCAGAAAAAATGCAAAAATATTTTGTTCCAGTATTACAACACTGCAAATATTAAATCACTCACCAATTATGCTGAGGCAGTGGTGGATTGAAACAATTCGCTATTGCAGTGAGCCACGAAAACTTTCTCCAAATTTTTCATCACAAACTCATGTTGGTTGTCTCGAAACAATGCACAATACCGGGAGAAGAATCTTTCAGAATCACATGAAGATAGTCTGCATATTTCATCAAAGGAGTGTCACTGCCACACACATTTTCAATTTCACCAATGTCTACTTCACATTGGCAATTTTACACATAGTATCACATCCACCATTTTTTCAAACATACTTATAAATTTAATAGCTTCTATTTTTTTAACCTTTTAGTTAATTCATTTTTTCTCAAAAACATGCACTTCATTAACTGTCTCAGTTAACAAGTTGGTTGACGTTTCTAATTTTTGACAGTATGAAGGAGAAAACTCAAATTTGTAGATATGCAAGACAATTACTTTTTAGTGTATTTGTTGAGCAAGCTCTGAAGAATTTCAAACTGAAGAAGCATCATCCTTATTTAGTTCATCAATCACCGATTTAAAATTTCCAAAATTGTTTGCATAATACACTGCTGCTTCCAACCATGTCCACTAGCGTGTAACTAGGGGTCTAAGTGAAAGTGTAAGATCTGGAGTTTTGGCTCCGAACAAATCAATTCTTGACACTTTCACAAACACCTTTTCGCTACTCGAGATCAATTTGTCCACTTTAGGATACAATTTAAGTATCTGCTCACATACTCTGTAGGAACCATCTGCTATACATGTTACGTATATCATGTGTGGAAAACTTGCAGAAAGGCCTTTGGCTGCCTTTTTCATACATGGAGCAGCATGCTAAGTAAAACACTATCAAATTTCATCCCATTTGGCAAGAGCAACTGCAGAAACTTATTGGACAAGCAACCCATTGTTACATTATCTCATTGTGACATTTTTCTACATGCTAACAGAAAACATTGCTTGTAAACCATTCTTCATTTTCTAGTACACCTACCACAATTCCCATTTTCTTACCGTAAGAGTCTGATGTTTCGTCGATAACTACCCAAATACTTTTATTTTCACATTC
Organism: Tenodera sinensis; assembly: GCA_030765045.1. Classification (NCBI taxonomy): domain Eukaryota; kingdom Metazoa; phylum Arthropoda; class Insecta; order Mantodea; family Mantidae; genus Tenodera; species Tenodera sinensis. The sequence goes on from CM060964.1 coordinate 62,520,885, forward strand.
TGCTCTGATTATTCTCAGCATTTCTTCGTAACAGCAAGTACATACAATTTTGTTATGCTGATTCTTCTGGTGTTCCAATATTTGTGTATTTCATAAGAAAATGTCCGAGCTCTCAACTTCTCCATTTATATGAAGAAGTATCACACGAAAGAAATGTTTTGCACAAATCTGTATAATATTCAGAACTTTCTGAAATAAGATATATGAAGATGAAGCTGCTTCACTTAAAATAACTTGCCTAGAAGTTATATGTGAAGCGGCCATTCTATGTTGACTACTTGCTAAATGCTGCAAGACTTGAGAATGCTGGTCTGTATTTACTGATTTCCCACATTTTTGACAATAGAATTCTTCCATCACTGTAAAGATGCCACTAAAGTCAGTAACATATTGTTACAAATAAGCGAACATTTGACCTTAGTTTTAGCACTATGTCACCAATCACTTTCTCAAGATACTGCAGGTCACCCATTATGCACTACATTTATAAATGAAGTTCATTCAAGTTGCATTCTCATAATTTTTAGCTAGACTTAAAAAGTATGACAAAGAAAGGTGACAAATTACGTGTTTTTAGAAGAAGAAAAAAGCTGAGGTACATCACCATATTAATACGAACCGAGCACAACACATCCTCTGTCGCGCCAGTCTCGCGCTGGTGAGGGAAAGAATACACCACACCTACTGCCTTCTGGACCGCATCTCTAGAGAACTTCTAACACTGTATCTCCAACTGTTTTCTTCACTTCGGAGTTTGGACTGTGAATGGATTGATTTATCTTTATCCGCGCAGCACTGGCGACACCAGAAGAAAACCACTGACTGCCATGTTAGGAAGTTCAACAAATTTCACTGCACGCAACATCACGCTCAGTTAGACCCGTCCAGGCTGGTGATTACTCTAACAGAACGGCCATTAGACCATCCAACTACTTCAGTTTTGGCGAGAGGACTCATTTCGCCCCGGCACCCAGATCCATACCGACCAAGGATTTCATCAGTGGCACTGAGCAGGCACTAATTAGTCTTCCGGCAGACGTAGCTGAAGAAGTAAGCACCGAAGTCAGCCTTACATTAGCAAGAGCCAAGAAACCCAGGACCAATATTTCATCTGCTGAATTTAGAGCGCTGAAAGCACTGCGACAAGACGCGATTCTAACTGTGCTTCCTGCTGATAAGGGCAATGCCACGGTTATCATGGAGACCATGGATTATCACCAGAAAATTACAAAACTACTTGAAGATCCCTCTTTCAAGGAACTGGATAAGGACCTGACGACCAAGATCACCAGAATAACTACAAATCTCATAAAGAACTCCAGCCTAACCGCTGTAGTAACAGAAAAACACCATTCCACATGCAGCAGCTCCACCTAGACTCTACGGACTGCCAAAGATTCACAAGCCTGAAGTACCCCTTCGACCCATTGTGAATGCCATAGGCTCACCTACTTACCTACTTGCCAAACATCTTACCACTCTACTGAATCCGCTGGTGGGTGACTGTCAACATCATATTGCAAATTCCAGCCACTTTATACAGAAAATTTCAACGCTGAAAGTGGACCCGGATGATATTTTGGTGAGCTTTGATGTGGAATCCTTGTTCACCAGAGTGCCGCTAGAGGACTCACTACAGCTCTTATCTGAACGGTTTCTGGAAGACATCACCCAGCTCTTCAGACACACGCTCACTTCCACATACCTCAGTTACAATGGCCAGTTCTTCGAACAGACGGATGGTGTAGCCATGGGTTCACCGTTGTCACCTGCTATTGCCAACTTTTTCATGGAGAGCTTGGAACATACTGCCCTGGATACCACCTCAGACAAACCAAAGGCATTCTTCAGATACGTGGATGATATCTTTGTTATCTGGCCACATGGAAAAGGAAAACTTTCCTCCTTCTTAGACCACCTCAACAACCTACATGCGAACATCAAGTTTACCATGGAAGTTGAGAACGATGGCTCACTTCCCTTCCTAGATGTTCTGGTCTACAAGAAGCCGGACGGCAGCCTAGGTCACACGGTATACAGGAAACCAACACACACCAACCGCTACTTGGACGCCTCCAGTCACCACCATCCTACTCAAAAGAAGACAGTTATCTCCACTTTGTTTCACCGGGCTTTCGATATTGCGGATGAAGACCACATTAAACAAGAACTTAAATACCTACGAGACACATTGCTAAAAAACGGATACAGTGATAACGACATCAAAAAGGCACGCAAGAAGGTTGAAAACAACCGCAACAACCCCCAACGCCTCACTCAAAGGATGGACAGCTGGCCGAACAAAGCCTACATACCATTCTATGGTTCCGTCTCAAACAAGATCTCCTGCATACTCGCTAGGTATAACATCAAGACTTTCTTCACGCCTCCAAAGAAGATCCAAGAATACCTTAGGGCGATAAAAGAACCACTTCGACTCAAGGTCCCAGGAGTGTACAGGATTCCTTGCGAATGTGGTAAAGTGTATGTAGGCCAAACAGGATGCACAATAGAAGAAAGGTGTAAAGAACATCAATGCAATATCAGGCTCCTACAACCAGATAAGTCAGCAGTGGCCGAGCATTGTATAGAGTATGTCCACAAAATAAACTTTGAAGACATCAAAGTTCTGGATCATACGGATAAATACTGGGACAGGGTCATTAAGGAAGCCATCCAAATCAAACTACATCCAAACAATTACAACAGGGACCGCGGACCTTAGCTAAGCCCTGCCTGGACAATAGCCATGAAACACATTCAAAACAGCAACTATAGTGATTCTGGACCAAGTACTGACCCTCAAGAAAACACTGTGGCCGGTGACAAACATAGCCCGAAACAGCAGGCCCAATCACAAATCGTCACCCGCTCATTGGCTAGGGCAATGCAACCCCCTCCCACCTAACATTGTATATATATGGGGAGTGGAAAGCTAACGGTCATTTTCATTCTGACGAAGGCCATGGAGTTTACAATGACCGAAAGCTCAATATTTTTAAACCTCACACAGCTGATCTCCCGTGAAACTGTAATAAATAAGAAAAAAACCTATTTAAAATATTTATTTACATAAAAATATTACAAAAATATGTATTTTTATGTGAAATAGAATTTTGTATACGACTGAAGTGTGCTGTTTCGGTAATTTCTGAGTAACAGTTGTTTATCTACAAGAAAGAAAAGGAGAAAAAGAAAAAAAAAGAAGAAATTTACATATTTTTACTTCATTTAATGGTACAATGACTTTGATGTCTGCTGCTTTGCTTTTTTAATCAAATCAACCAACTTCACAATTTAAAAATCTTCCTCTGTTCACCATCACATTCTTAAGCACAGAGAAATACTGGTAAACTTAAACACAAGAGCTTTGGTCAACAATGGGAATGCTTTAAGCTTTGGTCAACAATGGGAGTGCTTTAAATGCCTTAAACCCTCCAAGTCACTCATATTTGCTACAACTGCCACCCATTCTAATACTTTATGCACAGCACTCCATCCAAAATTATGTCCTTATATGTTACTATGTATGAGTCTAAACTAACATGGCAAAAATGTTGACACCTCCAATCCAATGGCTGCCACAATGGGTCACAGAATCACACAATTCAAATGAAGCTTAGAAATAAAATCACATTAGAGGATTTGCAATGAAATTTGAACCTAACAGTTGCCAGATGCCACATGGAGAAGTGGTAGGGAAAACAATGGTGTCAGCTTCAAAGAAGGACAAGGCATAGAGTTCAAATATACGGCAATGGACCAGTGAAAACACATTAGACTGTTTGGTAACTTTAATGAAAGAGGAAGTGGTGGGGTTGACTGATCCTAATTCGCTGGTGTTTGACGCTGCAGTTATAAGCTGACATGGTCATAAACCTCCATTTTGCCCGCCTCGGTAGCGTGATGGTTAGCGTGTCTGCCTCACGTTCAAGAGGTCGCGAGTTCGAATCTCGCTTAGGGTAAGTTATCCAGGTAAGGTTTTTTTCCGAGGTTTTCCCTACCCTGAGAAGACGAATGTCGGGTAACTTAAAGCTCCATTGACCTCGGGCTCATTTGAGCATCATTTCACCCATTTCATTTCGTTCATTCGTCCGATATGACACAATGTTGGAGGACGTTAATTTAAAAAAAAAAAAAAAAAACCTCCATTTCCTTCACCTTTTCAGAAAGTAGCAGATATTTGGATCCAAAAGTATTTATAATTCTGTTATAACAATGACTATTGGCAATGTCTTCGGCAATTTCCAGCATATCTTTGATACGCAAAGCATATGGCCCTCAATTGACAAACACTAGGTAGGTATAATCTTTTCAGTGGCCAAATACTTCAAGTGACATTTCAGAGCGACAAGTACAGGCTGCTTAAAAGCAATGACAATTATGTATGAATTATAATCTCTGCTTCATTTGGGACAACCTTTGTAGGGACTGAAATTTCTAAACAAATGATACGGGGAAAATTATACTTCAAGACAATAATGAATGCGGCTCTTGTTGACGTATAATATAAAGGAAACTGTTTTAGTACTGCATAAGCATAATGATAAATGTGGGAGAAGATCAATTGAGGTTCTACAGCAATACAGATTCTACTATTGTGCTTAATTTGTTCTCATTTTTTAAGTTCATTTTTAAAGCTCTTTTAATTATTTAGTTATGGCAGACACAAAATGTAATGGTGGCTTACAGCTGAGGATTACTATTCTATTTCGTGTTGTGCAAATATATTTTGTGGGCGCAAATGATATATCGCTTAGTGTACAGCATGATTTCATGTGTTTAACTATATAAGGCTGAAAGGTATGGCAAGCCTATAATTGGATTTTGTGTTGAGCCACCCACTATTAAATTTTGTGTCATCCATAATACACACTATATATCTACAATACACCTACTTGTTAATATGCAGCAATGGCAGAACAAATAACCATAGAACAAGTTTTTTAAATTAGAAAGACAAATATAAAACATATTACTTCAAGACACAAGACATTTAAATAAAACAAAATATAAACTTAAAAAAGGTCACGGCCATAAAAAATCTAATCCAGATCCTCACTTATGACATGCAAGCCAATTATGCTAGTAAATGATGTTAAACTATCTCTTACCTTAAAACTCCTGAGGCATTACGGAATATTGTTGACCAACATGTTTCTCCTGATGAATTTGGATCCCAACCAGAGTGTGGAATGATAATGTTGTTTACAATTACTACAAGTCCATCATCTATGATTGACCTTTTCAAATCCTGTATCAATAAGAAAACAAAATTCTAGAAGTGCATCACTGCAGAGTAAATAATTAAGCAGTGTTGTTTAAATGACTTACTTCACATGATGATAGATTCCACAACACTCCTGTTACAAGTTCCTTTACTTCAGAATCAGAAGATTTTCTTAGGAGATTTATAAGTGCTGGAATGCCCCCAGCATTTTTTATGGCTCTCTTGTTTTCATCATTTTGTCTACCGTAAGATAAATTCCTAGAGTAACAAATGCACATGAGCACATTAACATCACAATAACTAAAGTCATTAAGAAAACAATTCACATTAATACTAAATAAATGAGAAAGAAAAGGGTGGAGGAGAAGGGTTGGTATATATTTAAAACATGCAAAAGAAATACAATAGGCTTTCTTGCATTTGGCTACTTGCAATGAAATGCAATATTCATAAATTATCAATAAATATTATTGCTAAATATAGTATATTTCCTACAAAACAAATATGCTATATTTTTCAATGTATAATTTCTTAACGCTCTTGCTGTTTGAAATATAATCAGATTTACCCTTTAAATTGTATTTTGAAACAGCAGCCAGCTTTATAGACTGTTTCAAATTACCATTCTAGCATACCATATCTAATACACTTATGTCAAATTTTTTGTATTTGCATGTATTAATTTCTAGTTCAAGTTTTTGAAATGGCTTTTAATAATCCTGAATTTTAAATACTAGTATGCATTTTCTGTAGCTGGTGTTTGGTTAATTTGATAACATACACTTTAAATTTTAAATTGTGCATACATACACTAACTTAAATGCAAATGTATTAATACATAATGAATAGAAAAAATAAAAGGATGGAAGAGGTAGAGTGCCTTAGAATATTGGCTGACATAAAGGTATATAACTTAAGGTGCTTTCAAATCCAGAGCTTCTGGGTTTGATACCCGACTGGAGGGTGGGAATGTTTCCTTACTCCTATCTTCCCTAAAGTCTTGAAGCCTAAAAGACAGCGTGAAAGTGTTTGGGTGCATGTACCTGCATGTGTGTAATCTAAACACAACCTATAGACGAAGACAAATAGTAAGCATGTGAACATGATTGCCATGAACAATAATTGTTCCAAAGTCAAAGCCAAAATTTTAAGATCAAGTGTACTAAGACCCTGGTGCATATTTTATCAATCTGAAATTTCCCACAGTTTACGACTAAAAGTGCTTGAAGGCTCGTGCTATATCATGGTTTTGTGTACCTTTTAGAATGCACATGGTTTAGCATTTTACCCGTGCTACACAGTTCACATATTAATGTACATCGACTCCACTATTATCTACATCCCAATGGATGTTTCTTCTAAGCTATCAATGGCATAAAGGATGGATGTTGTAGACTTGTATTGCAATATGATACTGTAACAAAACTGCAAAATCCAAAATCTGGTTACCTTTCTAACACATTATTGTCCTCTAAATTTTACTACAAATCCACAATTTCCTTCTTGTTAACATTTATGGTCTTTTCTGCTATTATAATTCACAATCTTTGTCAGTCTTTCAAAGTATTTCTCCACTTTCACTGTCTGATATCTTGACTATTATGATACAATCACTCGGTGACACATACGTACTCACTGACAGGCTGGCCGACTCACTCACGTAACTAAAAACTAACTGTACACAACGACTTAAACAACTCTTGACTACAACTTAACTCAAACTAACTACTACTGACTGCCTGCACTGCCTCTGGTCCTATTTATTCTGGAGCCGACGTCACTTGACCTTTCAAAATCTTTCCATGCACATGTGCACGAGTCAGCAAGAATCGACAAAACTTCTGGACCCTGTTACAGTCACGTACACACAGTCGCTCTAGGCTGCATGCTCTCGTGTATACCCTGTAGCTTCAGAGCTCCCCTGTCCGCTCATTGTTGTACGAGGGCAGTTTAATAAGTAATGCAACACATTTTTTTTCTGAAACAGGGGTTGTTTTATTCAGCATTCAAATACCCCATGTTATTCCCCAATCTTTTAGCTACACAATACTATTTTTCAACTTAATCTCCATTCAATGCTACAGCTTTACGCCACCTTGAAATGAGGGCCTGTATGCCTGCACAGTACCATTCCACTGGTCAATGTCAGAGCCAACGTTGTACTGTATCAATAACTTCATCTGCGTACTGCGTCCTTCATTGGGCCAAACATGGAAATTTGATGGTGCGAGATTGGGGCTTGGGGAAATATAATCAACTGAAGGTTTGTGAACTCCTCTCGGGTGCGAAGACTTGTGTAAGGTCTTGCGTTGTCATGGAGAGGTTTGTTCGGATTTTTGTGCCTAAAGAACATGCTGAAGTCGTTTCTTCAATTTTTGAAGAGTAGCACAATACACTTCAGAGTTGATTGTTTGACCATGGGGAAGGATTTCAAAAATAATAACCCCTTCAGCATCTCAGAGCACTGTAGCCATGACTTTACTGGCTGAGAGTATGGCTTTAAACTTTTTGTTGATAGGGGAGTAGGTGTGGCGCCACTCCATTGATTACCATTTTGTGTTGGGTTCGAAGTGGTGAACCCATGTTTCATTGCCTATAACAATGTTTCACAAAACATTGTCACCATCAGCCTCATGACGAGCAAGCAATTCTGCACAGATGGTTCTCCTTTGCTCTTTATGGTCTTCAGTTAGACACTGAGGGACCCAGCGGGAACAAACCTTTGAATATCCCAACTGGTGAACAATTGTGACAGCACTACCTACAGAGGCATCAAGTTGAGCAGCGAGGTGTTTATTGTGATCCATCGATCATCTTGAATGAGAGTATTCACATGCTCCGACACTACAGGAGTTACAGCTGTGCACGGCTGGCCAGCATGTAGGAGATCAGAGTTTTACTTGATCTTGCAGCAATGATGACACATGCTTTGCCCAATGACTCACCGTGCTTTTGTCCACTACCAGATCACTGTAGACATTCTGTAAGCACCTATGAATATCTGAGATTCCCTGGTTTTCTGCCAAAAGAAATTCAATCACTGCCCGTTGTTTGGAACCCACCTCTGTTACAGATGCCATTTTAACAGCTCTGTATAGCACTGTCACCCATTGGAAGTCAATGAAACTAAATGAGATGAAACGGGTATGTTTGAAAATGTTCCACAAGAAATCTCCAGTTTTTTCAACCAAAATTGGCAGAGACAAAAAAAAATGTGTTGCATTACTTATTGAACTGCCCTCGTACAACCCAATGTCACAGTGCTCCCTCCATGGTCGCTTGCCGTATCCAATGTCACAATATTTTTGTTCAATAAGGTTTTATAAATCTGCCAAACCTTAGGATCCTACTTTGTTATACCATGAGTATTCATTATGATGTTGGCATGCAGTGAAACCTTATTTTGAATTGAGTACGATATCATACTTTCCAGTTGGCATTACCCAGTTTGAAACATACCTTTTTGCATTGGTTCGAGTTAGATTATTTTAAAATGTAGTTAATATGTACTTTGATTGCATACACTAGCCCCATGGTTTAAAGTGAATCAGTTTATTCCAAATAACTGTGAATTTCCCTTCCATCCTAATCTGTAGACCACTTTCATAAGCCCCTGGGAATTTGCATAGACATTACATGCGGCAGTTTGGGATAATTGCCCATGTTCATAACCTTGATTCCTCTATGAAGAGAGAGAGGGAAATGAATCTAACAGATGTACTGCTTTGCCCTCACACTGAGCTTTCCAAAGAAAAAGAAAAAAACAAAAACAAAACAGGAAACTCAGTGGGCTGTGGTTAGCCAGTTTGGGTCAGAAAGGGAAATCCAAGTAGATAATATATCTGATTAAATAGTGTGATTCTTGTATCACATGCTTCAATCTGTACTGAGCGTCACAAGTGATTTTAGCAAAGGTTTTGTGGCTATTCATAATTATCTTGCCTGTTTTGCAATACAATGTCATAACAGAAACACAAGTAAAATGTATTGAGGACACTGAAGAAAGGTTACAAATAATTAGGGAAGTTGGCGGAATGGAAAAATCAAATCCTGAAATTGCTAAGGTTTATCATATTCCTTTATCTAGTCTCCCAACATACTTAAAGGGGAACGAAAGAGAATGAATATTTAATTTGCTACATTAGTTGATTTGTCATTGAGAATAGATATCAATGTGGGCAATTTCACCAAGATGAGGGATTCTCATGTTACCGACCGGGATGTCTCAGACAGTTAACATCTGTGGCCCACATTTTGGAGGTGGTGGGATTGATTCCCATGGCAGACTTTCCTGACCTTGGGTTTTCCCAGATCACTCAGGTGAATGCTGGGAAGGTTATTTACCCTGCATCCCCTGTTTCTCTTTCTTTATTTCATTCTCTCTATCCTGTCTTTCCACGTTGTAAGAGTAGGCGGATTCCACATTGGGCTGTGCTATGGTGGAAATAGGGTGCTTGGCTGAGGAGAGGCGCTGCGGCCAGTTGGTTACCATCCCAGGGGGATTGTTCAGCTGGAACTTGCTGGTGACAGGCTCTTTGTGGTGACCCTGAAACTCAAGACTGAACAACTTGCCTGCACCTGTTAGGGACCCACCATAGTTGTAGTTCCCCCTGTGATGAGTTTCTTGCTGCAGCTGGGGTACTTTCATATCATCCTTCCTCCCAGCGTCTGAGGCACAATCAGTCATTGGCTGAGGTGACAGAATCACTACCCTAGCAGACTGACTGACTGGTTTTCATGTTACTGGTAGTTGATTTGATACGTGACGTGGGCTCCACTGAACTCAGAAAAGACATGGTGTTTTAAATAACTAACACAGCTCACACATTAATACCTAAGTGATAAACACAGTCCAACAAACGCTTTGAAAATTAGTGAACGTGGTATCCACCATATCAATTTGGACCAAAAAAAAAACAACTGTGTTTTAAAGATTTAAACTATTCTGATAGCGATACTGAGATAGAGTGAACACCAAAGACTGTGCTGGTTCCATCCATTGCTGTAACTTGAAGACCATTATATGAAAAACAATTTGATAATTTTACAAACTGCCAGTATGTATATAATGTTGAATATGAGCTAAAACTTTTAAGCTGCTATTCAAAGAATTTTCTTCAGAGCATGATAGGCGTTTCATTTGCCTTTAATCCATAATTTATTTCTTTGGTCTTCTTCTAACAATTCATCATGTTCGTAAAATGTCCATTCACCATTTTCTAGCCATTTATGTTCATTTTTATATGATGAAGAATTGATGTGAATTTTTCAATTAGTATGGCACCATGCTCACTACAATTTTGTGCAGTCCATCAAAAATGGTTATTTATACTGGCTTTCCATGCCATCAATCAAAGGAGGCAACTACAGATTGTAATTCACCAATATCAGGTATGTATGCTAAACTATTATAATTACTATTCACTCAACTGCAAACTTATTTTCTTCCTTCAGTAGCTTTAAAAAAAAAAACACCTGTGGGTATGGTTTCAGTGGTATTAGACATTAGACTGTACACAAAATCACTATGGAATTCATTTCCACTCCATTCACAAGTTAACTCATTACAGATTAATTTATTTTCAGGCATACAGAGGCAACTTTTTGCAGGTTCCTTCTTTCTCTGATATACAGATCGTTATAATAAGAAAAACAAATTACATCATAAGTTTAGCCACAATGGCAATTTCATTCGAAAGCTAACATCTTTCAAATTAATATAACCAGGATTAAATAAACATAGAGGTTAAATAGACATAGGAGTGCTATGGTGCATCATGAGAGAAATTTGTTCTGTTTGTATCACATCCTATTCCATTCTCATTTATCTCTCAATATATTGTTGAATAGCTTTATAACGTTAGGAATTTACTGGTTTGCTACATTATTTTCATGCTTCACAGGTTTATTGCTATTTTGAATACTACAGGTTTGATATCAACTACATTCTTAAAATATGAAAAATAACAACACTTTTGGAAAAAAAATTACACTGCTGGGAAAAAAATAACATCAACTATTGTAGATCCTTAATCATGACATCAAAATATTTGTCAACTTTCTATAACCGTTAATTCTGTTGTGGCTGTCAAAAATGGATTTGACACAGCTGAATTAGGCTGCCCGGACAGACTTCTTTCCCCCTAGAGCATTTCTTTTATCCTGATGAAATAAACACTTGAACTGATTACACTATTATATCATTCATCCTATTATTTCAAATGGCTATTGCAGATACTAGACCCTGAATAGCCATAATACACTTTTTTTAAAGTAGTAATCCTTAAAAGCTGCTCCATCACCACTGGTCAATATTTACGTTTGATTTCTGCACAGTAAAACGTTTTGATCATTTCATGCCTTCCAAATTGTAACCATGCAGTTAATAAACTACATCAAAATACACTGTTGTTTAAAGTGCAAACATAAATTTCAATAGAGATATGGAAGATTATGTACCTTAAAGCTCCACATGCATTCCTATACACATCTGGACTTTCATGACTTAGCAACATCACTAATGGTGGAATTCCACCTAAGGATCTGGTCTTTTGTTTATTTGGATCATCCATATAACATAAGTGTTGTAAGTAGGCAGCTGCATTTGCTTTTATTACATTATTTGGATTGTTGAGGAAGCCAATGACTTCAGTGAGGTTCGGATCTCGCCACCGCATACCTGAAATATGAAAACTCAGCATGAGAAACTGAATTAAAAAATTAAACAAATCAATTAACATAACGCTCTAATGTCTTGATATCTTCCATGTGAGCATATTTATACAGTTATTTATAAAAACCTAAAAGCTTAATCACATCATGAAATTTCCACGAGGCTGTACACAAAATTGAAAATTTGCTGCTGTTAAAGGAATATATGTGAAGGTAAATTCTTATTCAGTGTTTACATTATTTTAAAATGTACGCTATTCTGTTATATAGTATGTCTCAACACTGAACTGTTAATGTTTTATTCAATTGTCTAACACAAATTAGGTATTTGTGTCATTCCACGTCAAATCGCACAAAATATGGTAAAAATTGAACTTAATATATCAGATTTTCTTGAATTTTTTTTTTTTTTTTTTTTTTTTTTTTTTTGTGTTTTGGAACAAAATACATTTGACCCGCCGATCGTGACCGCCAAAACATAAAAATATGGTGCTCTCTAAAAAGCGGTTACATTTACTGCTAAGTCTCTTCAATATTTATATTGAAAAATATTGGAGAGCAAGAGGATTAATGACTTCATTGTCAGAAATCCAGCATTAGCTAACAACAACATTTGACCCGTGTTTCTTCATTTTATAAAAAAAAAATTATTTTGGTAGATATTAATTTTTGAAATGTTCCAAAAATCACGCGTTCCTCACCCTTCGATCAATCATATCTCTGACTGTAATCAAGCAAATTATTTGATCTTTGGCTCAAATTAAAGATAAATTGTAGTATTTCGTGAGATATTTATTAGAAAATTTTATTAATTATTATTATATTATATTTTATAGGATTTAATTTTTAAAGTTAGGTAATAAAACAAACTCAACCATTAAAAATCTGGAAGAAAAAACAAAACTAAAAATACACTGAAGTTTATTCAATATTCTCAGAAAAATCAGAACAGAGTCTCTAATAGTACAGTTGTAATTAACTTACAAATCAGTGCAGCGGACTCGTGTGGCAGCGGTGACGGCTACTGTAATGTCGCGCAATTTTGGCACCTTCCATTACAGCAACTGTTCACTGCTTGAGGTTCCATGAACGTTACAACAGTACAGTAAGGAGAACACTGCTAGATGACACCATTATATGTACACTATTAGCATCTTTAAAATGTTTTTAAAATATGCATTTTAAACTGATGTTTACATACAACACAAAACTTTAAATTTCTACTCGTCTACCTCCTCCTTCGAAAGAAAATTGTTTCACTAAAGCTTTAGTTTTCGGCAAAGGAATGGAGTGTAATTTTAAAGCATAGCTGGACCCATTGTTCTTGGCCCCTGAGCTTGACTGGCAGTCCTGTAGATGAACCCATAGTTTTTGTCTGTTTCATCAGCTCATATTGTATAATTCTGCAAATGAAATCATGCACAACATGGTGAGGGAGGAGGAAGGTAGTGATGTCTGCATGATCTGAGACAGTTCTTGCTAATTTGCAGGTATTTTTTAGTGCAGCGTGCAGTTAAGACATAAGATCTTTTCGATAAGGAGTGAATATAGTGAATTTGTGAGACACTGATCATAGCGTAAATCAATTATGCAACTTGTACGTTCTAAATTAGGGATCAAAGCATTACACAGTCAGAGCAGAGAAACTGTGTCAAATGTATAGGCGTACATGAAGAAAGAAACTAAACGGAAATAACTACTTATCAGAAGATTTTCTCACAAAAATTCAAAAAGTTCAAAAGCGTGTATCAGATGTCACAGGAGTGTCAGAAAGAAGGTGCATTGTGAAGACATTTTTCTGCATGGACTGTACTGCCTTAGTAAGAAGTTATGTGAGTAGCATATAAGCTGATGCACCAATTCGCATGTTGTCTGCAGTCACCTGGCTCTGTACTCGCTTTCAAGCTTTACATTTGTTTCCTCCACGGTGAATTCAGCTGTACAAATGGATCACTACTTCCTGTCCTCCGTGAGCACTTGCAGGCCTCCAGAAAAAAAATTTGTAGCAAATGCACTTATGCTCGCTCCATAGTTTTTAATGTCTTATTTTATAGATAAAATGTCAGGGAATACGTATTTTTTTTTTTTTAGATTTTTAACACATCGATTTAAATTCTATTTTTGGTTTTACAAAATATAGCATAAAAAAAACAGTCCAAAATTTGTGTGTAATAATGATCGAAAGTTGTTAAAAGTGTTGTACTTAACCTTTCCAGTGCGCCAAACTCTAACTCTCAACTGTATATGGCCTTAGAGAACAAGTGATTTTATATTACAGTGCGTGCAGAAATTGCTTAATTTCCAATAGCCATAACTAAGCAAATAATTTAAAAATAAGGAAATAAAAAAATACGGGTCTCTTTATTTGATGCCTGTTATTCATAAAAAAAATTTCAACCTCCTACGAAAAAGTCGTGTTTTATGGGTGTCCGATTTGACGTGGATTGACCCATTTGGGGTCAATGTAGTTATGCAAACCTTCCATCTGATTAAGATAGATAGGTTTTGGTGTTACTGCACACATAGCAAGCATATATATACTTACATATACAAATATTTACCTACATAAATTAGGTATCTGGGGTAATGTCGGATGTAAATACTTCCATCTGATGAAGATAGGTAGATTTTGTTGTTATTGCACACATGGCAAGTAGATGGTGAGATAAGCCTGGTGGAAAATGCCTTCAATATTCATAACCAGCATCGTCATTTCTCAATGAAAATGCTTTCCCATTCGGATAGTTCTAAATTTGAGTACCTTGTTTTAGCAACTCTGTATTTGTGTCTATCTAATTACTGGAATTTAGAGAAATGTACTGCAAATGCTGAGTTGTCTATTTATTTGTATTTTAAATTGTGAATGTGTTAGCATCAACATGAAATCTTTAACAGTCTTGTACAGTGATTAACCAATTTTCCTCTGTAAAAATGAAATACACAGGAATATCAGCATATTGTCAGAACATTACTCATTAATGGCTTAAATTCTCAAATAGTGCACAAGAAGTTGTATAGATAATAAGCAATGTCACACACTTGAAGGAAAAAGAAACTCAAAATTCTTCATCCATTATCATATGAACTTCAACAAATCCTTCCGCAAATGTTATTTTTCTAACTCTTAATAGAAATCTTAAAAATATAAGGAACTGTACTTTTAGAACCACAAATTCTCAAACCAGGTCCCTACAATAAATTACAAAAGTTGCAATAAAATTTGCACAGGTAAAGCCACAAGAAACATAAACTTTCATAGCATTGAATAACCCACAACATTAATAGGGCTTATTTGAGTTAGCAGTTGCAGCACACTTCTGAATTCCAATCATGAAATAACACAAACACAGAATTGCTAAAGCAAGAGCATCACACTTTAGGGTAAACTTCATTAATAAAACAAATATTGGTTTATGAATATTTAAGTTAAGTCTTCAGACACTTTCATCCGATTTGTCACACACTCATATATATTCAAGCAAAATAGCAACTCTAACTACAGTTGAGGATGGAAGTAACTGCTCCCAAAATGTGTCCCATCTTCAATAATACCATTTCTTTTATAAATATCATTAAATGCCCATTCTTACTACATATGGCACAACAGGTGATGAACTCTGGTGATACACAAAATGATATAATTGGGAAAGGAAACATCTCCCAAGTATTTGCCAGATATGAGAATGCCTGAGGAAATCTTGGGAAAGACTTGTCAGTGAGGATGGTCCTCGCAGAATTTGAGCCAGTGAACTCACATTCATGAGTCTATTACCTTAATGATCTCAGCCACCTGCATCAGTTATAACAGTAAGTGAAGCAATGGCGTCACTACATTGACTCCAAATATTTCACTTATTTCTCAGCTTCACTGTTACAAGCTTCTTTGAACTTAATTACTGTGTGTCTTACAATACTTGTAATTTACAAAACATATAAGCTGACACTTTCAATGTACTAATTTTATGTTTGTTGTGAGGAAATCTGAAGTATTCCAAGCTAAAAGGCAAAGTTAGAAGCTTATGATTGGAAGTCATGACGGGCATAAGGCTTAGATTTTCAGAATGAGTAAAACAGCTTCATATTCATACAATATGATTGAGATTCAAGCACTCTGGTATATATTGTTATTGAAAGGGTTAAGTAGATAATGGTTTGCATTCTAAAGGTAAAATACCTTTTGATAAGAACAAGAGAAGGGGAAATGAATAATGATAGACCAAAACAGGGTTAAGACAAACATGGAATTTAGTTCAATTTTGAAAGGTGAGGTCAAACACATTTAATAGGTAAAGAAAGAAATGTTGTTAGGTACACAGTACAAATTGTACAATGGTTTTAGGTTTGTAATGAGGATGCAGTTTTCCAAATCCCTGGAAATGTCGGATTCAAATTTCTAGCCTAATTAGTCTCAGTATATTTTTTCACAGTACTTTTGAAAAATGTTCACAATATGTGCAGACGTTTTATTGAAAGGGAGGAAGTATTACAAGTGAGATTCCTACAGACTGGATATTAAGTGGGATAGTATTATTAGTATAAACATATTAAACATCTTTTATAAGCCCCCCACCCCGGTGGTGGCGGTGGCGGTGACGGTGGTGGTGGAGATATTCTCAGTCATGCATACCCCATTCTGGGCTCTCTGTTGCATGCTTGAATGCATTTTTCTCTTCCCTATATTTTTAAGTATTTATAATCTATTAACAAGCTTTTTTCCTTGAAACTACTAACAATTTCTTGCTTTTTCATATCCCCTACTGCTGTTCTAATATCTCTCCAGAAATGGTTACTTTTTGTTGTTTGTTTTAGCCTCTTGGCCGCATTCCTATTTCTTCCAACGTTGTCTGTTTTTCATATATCCAAATTTCTTTTTTCCCGCATTTTCTCCTGTGCAACCATGCCCTATTAATGCTATGGATGATTCGCTGCTATGAAAGTTGATGTTTCCTGTAGCTTTACCAATGCAAATTTTAATACAACACTTGTAATTGTCTGTACATAACTGGTTTGGAAATTTGTAGTTCTAAAAGTACGGTTCCTTACACTTTTAAGATTTCTATTAACTGTTTATAACCTTTCAGTACTTCTTGTATAGTATATGCAATAGTGTAAAATAGGTCTCTTTCAATCAGTAAGAAGTACAAGTTATTTATAAGTAAAATAAAATATACTTCCTATGAATGAAAAATATTTCCAATGCTTCCTACCAAACGTGTTTTCCCCATCTCAATGATAATTTCAAATGTATAAAGATGTTATGCTTATATAGAAAGAATATAAACAAAAATGAATATTTATAGCAAACGATTTAAAGATAAAATTCAGAAAAGAAACTTACCCCTCTGTTCATCATCGACTGAAGGTGAAGGTATGGAGGGATGCAACGAAAGATGCTTGCGCAGCTCCTCCTCATCCTCAAAGATTGCTCTTGGAGGTGGTCCGTTTTCTTCGTAAGTTCGAGGATCTGCACCATTACTTCCATATGCAGCTGGAACTGTTCCATATGGAGAAGGAGGAGCATATCCATACACTAATTTGGAGTCTTCTCCTACAGCCAAGAGACATGGCATAAGAATACAATTTCCACTTAGTTTTAGATGCTGAAGAGCAGCATTTTAACAATATGAAATATGCACAGGAAAAAAGAAAAAGAAAGTTAATTTTAAGTCAAGTAATACAGAAGGGGTACAACTGATGAGTCTATAACCAATTTTGCAGTTTTAGTCATTTAGAATTGAATTAATTTTTGCTTTTTCTGCAAGTAACATTCCGTTTAAACATACTTTCTCATAGACTACATCTGACACTTATATTTTAATTGTCAGATATATTTGGACTTAAATGTGTACTGGTTGGTAACAAACATTTTTTTTCACAAATAGTATGCAACAGTAAATCCAAGTTGTGATATTTGCACATGTTGCACTTAGATCTTTTGAGACGAATAAAATAAATAAAACTTATGTCAAGTTATCTGCTATTAACTTTCTCAGGTTCTGAGTAAACTTTTTCAAAATGCTATTCTGTCTACTAATCCCACTAAGATAATTATCAAATCTGGGGTTGTTGAGCAGTGGTTAAAAATGGCAAGCAGATCTTAATGAATATCTCCATTTCTCTTCTTTCATGTTCATTAGGTTAGTTTCAACTGTGGCATGCTTCCATTGTCCTAAATATGCTAACTTCATCTTTTCCTTAAAAGTACTACCATAGCTTACAGTGTCTTACTTTTGGATTAACCTTTACACACATACTGTTCCATGAACAGGTGCAGAAGCGAACTCGTCTTCAAGTGCTCCTATTGCTTGTTTTACTTCCAAGCATTGCAGAAATACAAATAAGAATGCCCAGCTAAGCATTCCGTACTATTATGTTCTACATTTGCCTATGAAAAACACAGTTATATTGATTGATGGCATATGATTATCAGCTTTACAAATAATTATTTATTCGTTACTGATAAGAAGCAAACACAGTTACAATTAGGAATAAGTGGGGGAAAGTACAAAGGATTTTTAAATAATTACTCTTTCCTTTGTGTGCAATTTTATCAGAAATTTTTCATATTGAAGTTAATCCTACTGTAATTGTCAATCCTTACAAAGAAATATGGTGCTGCAATCAACACAATGTCATAACCACTCAAACAAAGAAATCCTGCAATTGTTCTACTTTAGTTTGTAAAGAGTGACATGGAAACTATGTAAGAGGCTTTGTAATAAAAATAATGTTGAAAATAAATAACATCTTATTAATGAGACTCCTCATATTGTTGCCATTGTCATAAATATAGAATTGAGTACCATCAGCAGAAAATTGGTGTGCATAATTACTGCTCAAGGTCTTTCTTGTACTAGTCAGCTATACCATTAATTTATAAGAAAAAAATGTAACAAATGGACAATAGTTTTGTCAAACCTTGTTAACAATTACTATGGGGGATGCAGTTTGATAGGGAAGAGTGAGACATATGTACATAAATGGTGAATCTCAAACTTTCTAAAATAATTGTAAACAGCGAGTTGGCCACATCATAACTTCCTATTGAAGCCTATGTAAATCTGGATAGCCACATAAGGATTCAGGGGCAGCAAAATTAATAGAAGGAAATAAGTTTGCTGAATGATATCAGAAAAATGAGCTCAGTTGTGACATGTGTGTTGGTTAATTTTTTTTTGTAGTGTTTAACGCCCGCTTTTACTACTTAAGGCACCACAGGCAGTGACACTGATGATACATGGAATGAAGATGGAGCACCGGTGGAATGAGATGGCAGGGGAAACTGAAGAACCCAGATGAAACCTGCCCCAGCACTGCTTCGTCCACCACGAAACCCACATGCAGTTGCCTGGGATCGAACCCGGGCCACTTTGGTGAGAAGCGAATGGCCTAACCACTCGGTTACGGCACGGCCGTATTGGTGAACCAAATTAAGTTAGAAGCCAGCAGAAAAAGCAGTATTTGCTACGTTAAGCAATTAACCATCTGTAGAGTACTTCAGGAGCAAGGAAATGAAGTCTTCAGTACCTGTGAGGTAGCATGTTATTGTGTTTTAAATAATCATTGATTTTAACCTGCAACACTATAAATAGAGACAACATACTGAAGTTACCTTCATTGTGAGGCAGTGGCATGTCTGCCTCATACTCAAAAGGTCCTGAGTTCGAATTTCAATTAGGATGAGTTAACCAAATAAGGTTTGGATCCTGGGTTCATTTGAGCACCATTTCACCCATTTCATTCGTTCACTGTCCATTATGACCTATCCAGTTAAAGCACAAAAACACAACAAAAGAGCAGAGGTGAAGAACAATAAAACCATGAAAGGAGAAGGAATACACAAACTAGGATTGTTAATCCTCCACATCCCCTCCACTCTGGTTGAGCTCTAAGGGGACGACAAGCTGCATGGGTCTGCTAACAAACACAAGAAAAGAGCAGAGGCGAGAACAAGAAAACCAGCAAAGGAGAAAGAATACAGAAACTAGGAGTGTTAATCCTCCACATCCTCTCCATTCTGGTTGACCTCCAAGGGGACGACCATGGATCTGTTTATAATGATTTCCTCAGCAGTGCAAAGAATGACAGTTCACACCCATGCATTTCTTCTAGGTCTGGTCTTTCAGATTTGAACCCTCTGCCAAATCTGTCAGGACCATAGGTCCTCCAGCAGCAAGACAACCTCTCGTACACAGCACTCACTAGATGATGTTTTGGGAAACTTTACTTGGTGAAAGCTTCAGAGTTCAAGAAGATACTCCTTCTGCCATCTCTTGAAGCCTTTCCAAATCTTTAATTCAAAACTTGGCTTTTCTTCTTATGTAATTGAGATTCTGGATCAGTGGGTAATTTTGAAATGTTCACCAATTATAAAATCAATTGGGGTCAGTACTTCTGACTTGTTTTGAACAATAGGCCCAAAACTTACAGCAGCTTCCACTAGCAATGTTTCAAGTATCTCTTGGTTCATTTTACTTCTTCCCTAACAGTTTTCTTAAGCAGCAGTGCCTCATACACTTCCACCAGCCTCCTCACTAAGCCACCTATGGAGCAATGAAGTTCCATAAAATTTTGCTCAGGGCTACGTACTGACTGGTTGGTTGGTCTGCAAGTTCTCTGTAGCTGCCTGCAATGTCTTAGCATTGTGAGAGTATATAGTGTATGGAATTGCTCTTCCTCCTGGGAACCGTTTGAAAGACTCCAGGAACTTCTCAGCGCTCAAATTTGAGACAAGTTCAAGGTTTAGAGTTCTTGTGGTTGCACAGGTGACAACTGTAATTTAGGTTTTCTGCATTAGGATCCTCAACATATTATTCTGCAAATATTTTAATATCTTAGCAGGGAAGCAATTGGTGGAGTACTTTCTTGATATGCTCATGAGTCCTCAGGTTCCAAAAATGCTTTGCAGGGTACTGAAAGAAGACACATGGACAGAGATGACATTTGGATAGGGACTGATCAGTAACTCATAATATGATGATGTCCACAGAGTTAGGGATCTCTGTTCCTTCAAATGTTATATAAATTCAAGGCATCCACAAGTTGAATGAATCCATTGTCTAGGAATGGGTTGAAGTAGGATATTTTGGATTCTATTGGTAGTGGTATCTGGTTCACCAAGGCATGCAATTCGCCTGTGAACCACTCCTCTCGCACACAGAGTACCCAACAATTATGAGCATTCATTAACTCTCCTGCTATCTTGTCACCTTGCAGATTTGCTTCAAATAGACATTCTTTGAATCTGAATACCAAAGCTGTGGTGCTAAATGCATTAACATCTTGTACTGGAGAATAAGTTTTCAAGAGTACTGTCTTCGTTCAGGAGACACTTTCGACTGGTAGTGCACTGATTGGAATGAAAGAGTGTAGTATGCATTTTAACAGGTAAAGAGACAGCCATTTAGGACCTTGGGACCTATTCATACACTTCAGTTTGTTGGCTTTGTCACCTATCCAAAGATAATTAGCTGGATTTCCTTTCCAGGCAATCTCTCCATTGGGATGATACTGTATAGTTATGGATTTCCACAACTCTATTACATACAAAGCTTTTCCACTTGTTTGGATTTACCTGTATCCAACCTAGAGTTACCAAAATGTTGGGTCAAAGGATTGCTGCTTGACGTGAAAGTAATATTTCATGAAATTAACAATGAAGCAATCTTATGCCTACCAATGCTGCCAAGAGTTCTAGTTGAGGCAGGTTCACTTTCTTAATTGGAGCAAGTCTGTCTTGGCTGCAGACCAGTTTAATCTTTGGACCCTCTTGAGAATGAGTTCTGATGCTTAATGCTACTCTGTAAGCTCACTCAGAGCATCACAAAATATATGGATGTGACAATCTGCATTTGTGAAAGCTTCCACATGATGGGGAATTTGTATGTGTGCCACGGATTATGGTGATGTTACCCATGTATACCACTGAGCTCCAAAGTCCTGAGGCAGAATCTCATCCTGGCCAATTTCTATACCATGGGTCCTGGATCAAAAAATGCTACTGTAGCTTTCCATAACTCCCTTTTTGTAGTAGAAGTCTTAGTGAGTTTGCTTACAATGAAAACATGACAACTGAAAATCATATTTGTTAGTGTATTCCAGCTGATGCACAGGACTTGATTTTGTATTAATTTCCCTGTTCTCTGACTTCCAAAGGGTTTGCATTTTAAGTGAGTTCAAAGCCCATTTTGCCATGGGGAAATGGTTTTGTTTCATTAGAGCAGTAATCCTATGGCACAAGGTGATTAATTCAATTTCATTGTTTACGCTTGTCATAAAATCATCAACAAGAGTGTTCTTGTCGAAAAGAGAAACTCATGCTTGTAAAGCTCAGCAAGCTCATGCAATGTGGCTGCGATAGAAAATGGATTGCAAGTAGGTGAAAGAAAACCCTTTGAACCAAACGGTTGCCACTGATAGTCTTGTAGCCGTACTCTTTAATCTGCAATGAGATGATACCAAGAGAATTTTCTCAAATTCTGAACTTTGTGATAGAGTGGAGTGGAGTGTTAAATGTAAGGGCCCGTCGACAACAAGGTCATTTGGGACCGTAGTAAAACAAAAACTAAAACTCAAGTGAAAGGTTAAAACGCCGAGTATTAAAATAAGACTAAAATGCTAGACAATGAAAATAAAATGTCCAGGAGAAGAAAGGTAAAATACCCGAGAGTCGTAAAGATCTTTAAAAAAAAAATCGCTAGATCTAAAAAACTCTCATGTCTAAAACTCTAAAATGAATCAACAAGTCAGACTTCATAAAAAATGAAGTAGTTTAAAATACCATAAAGGAAATCTGAAAAGTTAAAAACTGTGTAAAACGTGAATACAAGTCAGACTTGTTTAGCGAACCCAATATGGGCAATAAAACCCAGCGCCTTAGAGACAGAATCTGGATCGTCGCCCAAAATGGAACTAATTGTGCGCCCTAGGCCAATGGACTGGCGCTCAAGATCGTATTGTGGACAGTCTATGAGGAAATGAGCCACAGAAAGTTGGACGCCGCACCTCGGACATACAGGCTCTTCGTCCCCACGCCAGAGGTGTCCGTGAGTGGCTCGCATGTGACCTATCCTCAGGCAGGTGAGAATAACTTCTTCCCGCCTGGAATCCCTGCAGGACGTCACCCAGGATTGTACGCTGTTCTTAATCGTCCGCAATTAAGTGCCAGTCAACTTTTCCCATGACTGCTGCCATACAGCTAGAAGATGCCAACGGAAGTACCGTCGCACATCTGTATAAGGCACAGTACAGGTTGAGAATTCCGGCACGCGGCATGCGGATTTGACGGCCGCATCTTCTCCTCATTGCCAGGAATTCCCACGTGACCTGGGGTCCAGGTAAAAAGCGAGCTGGTATGCGCATGAAAGCAATGGAGATACGAGTGTCTGAATTTTAATAAGCAATGCCGAGCTGCCGACAAACTGTTGCAGTGCCTGAAGAGCGCTAAGAGAGTCACAACAGACTATAAAGCTTCCAGGGACTGAACCAGATATAAACAGTAGGAAATAAAATATGGCAATAAGCTTGGCAGTAAAAGCGGAGCTATTGTCCAGAAGACGGTACTGGTGAACTGCACCATTATACACAAAACTACATCCTGTAGTACCCCTCACCTGGGATCCATCAGTAAATACCGGAATGTAATTCCGGTAACATCCCAGGGTTTTGGCGAACAGTTGATGAAACACCGATTGAGGGGTGGCTACCTTGGCACAGAGAGAAAGCTCTAGATCGAAGCTGGTGCGGAGTTCCCAAGGAGGATAGCGGCCAAGAGCAAAATGCTCCATGGCAGGCATTCGGGGGTCATGCGCGACGAGCAATTCACGAGACCAAATACCACTTGGGCGAGAGATGGTGCATTTCTGCGTATAACGGTGAACCAGTTCCGGAAGCAGAACAGGGTTAAAAGAAGTATGACCTGGGTGAGCCGCTAACCTTGCTACATAAGAGCACAGCATAAACGAGCTACGTATCGAGAGTGGAGACTCCCCAGAATCAGCGTAGAGACACTCGACTCAACTAGTGCGGAAAGCCCCAGTGGCAAGACGGATACCAGCATGATGTATGGTGTTTAAAAGGTGAAGTTTAGAGGCAGACGCCGTGCCATAAATAAAACAGCCGTAATCTAATTTGGACCGGACCAGTGAGCGATACAACCTCAACATAACTGTGCGATCGCCACCCCAAGATGTCCCAGATAAAACCCTGAGTACCCGAAGTGAACGATCGCAGGAAGCACGAAGCTGGTGAATATGGCGCTCCCATTTGAGTGTGCTTTCGAGGTAAAGGCCCAGGAACTTAAGGTGCGGAACAAATGGTAGACGTGTGCCACGCAGATCAAGATCGGGTGGAGGGTGTACACCATGAAGTCGATGAAAGTGCATACACTGTGTTTTCGTGGGGAAAAAGTGAAAGCCGGTATGGAGTGACCACTCGGCGATGGACGTTATGGTCAGCTGCAGTTGACAGTTAGTTATTGCTAGTGTTGTAACAGCTGCAACAAGTAGGTGCACTTCAAGTAAATTTCCTATTTCATTTACAATTAGATTTTGATTGTGATAAACACTTTTAAAGGTCTTCAGCATGATTAGTGTTCCTGTTATTATGAAACAAAACAATATGTTACTGCATATATCTGGCCTAGACCCTTCTAAAGTAAAGCGTGATCATATGAACATGCTAGGCGCATGTATATGCAGTATATGATTTAGTCTATTTTCACGATTGTTACACCTTACATGGCTTAGACGTTGTGTTGGCATAACAAAACTTATTATTTAGGAAACTATAAACTTGGTATACAGAATATAACTTTCCATATGTTTTTAACAGGGATATAACTCTCCGGGAAGTCTTGAATATTTTAGAATAAAATGAACCAATAGGAGATGGCAGCATTTTTATAGAGCCTCCAGATGCTAACGTCTACCCCGACGAAGATTCTGATGAAGAGAATGGTGGTGATGAGATTGATAATCTTACAGGGTGCCAGCTTTCTAGTCAAGCAGAAATTGTCCTCACCAACAATGAGCGTGTAGGTGGTGCTGTTGATGTCGCTTCAGAAAATGCAGTTGTTTCACATTTGACGATAAAATAATTAAATTTATGATAGAAGAATGCAGGAAATATGCAATATTCAACAATTATGATGATCTTAAAATAACAGCATAGGAATTTAAAATGTTCACTATATTTATTTAATCCGGCTACAATAATATCCCTAGTAAAAGGTCATATTGGGAAGTATCAGAAGATCTGTGGAATATGCTTGTTGCAAATGCCATTAGGAGAGACCGCTTTCTAGAAATTTGTTGGTCTATTCACTGTGCAGACAATACTCAACCTAATATGAGTGACAGGGTGTGGAAACTGCGACCACTTTTGAATATGCTGAAAAGATTCATCTCCCACTTCAGACCAGAGCAGAATATGGATTTTGATGGGTGTATGGTGGAGTATTTTGGAAGACATAGCTGCAAACAATTTATTCGTGGAAAACCTATTCATTTCGACTATAAGGTCTCATGTCTAGACACCCCCTCAGGTTATTTGATAAATTTTGATATTTATCAGGAAAAAAATACTAACGGCAATGAAGAATATGAGGAACATTTCGGAAAGTCTGCTGCACTGATGGTTGAGATGCTCAATGAACTACCATATAATATGGTTCACTTGCCATTCTGTTTGTATTTTGACAACCTTTTTAGTGGGTTGGAACTACTGGCTTATTTGAAAGTGTGTGGATATGGCCCTACAGGGACAATTAGGGAAAATAGAATCCCGAAAAACTGTCCTATCGTCCCTTCAAAAGAAATTAAGAATCAGGAACGAGGTACATACGACATGGCAAAAAGCTCTGACGGTATAGGTATTGTACATTGGAGAGACAATACTATCGTTACTACAGCTTCCACGTGTCACGGAGTACAGCCAACTGCTTCAGTATACAGACATTCTCAGGCAGAAAAGTGGAAAGTACAAGTCAGTCGACCTGCTGTATTTCAGGCTTACAATGCAGGAATGGGCGGAACTGATAGAATGGACCAAAATGTCTCATACTACAGAATTGGGATCCGGGGGAAAGAAGTGGTGGTGGTCCCTGTTTACATGGTTGGTAGATGTAACGGTTCACAATTCCTGGTTACTTCTAAGAAAATCTGGAAATAACATATCTCATCTCAACTTTTGCCGGTACATTGTGCAGACATACCTGGAAAAGTACAAAACTGCGCCATCAGGAAGAGGCCGACTCACCACGTCTAGATACAGTATTCATCGTTGCAGTGTTAGTGATATTCATCTTGATAGGAAGAACCACCTTGTACTCCCTGTAATTGACGACACTGCACCGGCAAAAAATGCACCAGCACTGTTCGCACAGTGCATAAAATGCTAAGTTGGACTCTGCATCCCATGTTTTGTAGTGTTTCACACCCTATAAAATACTTCACTCTTGGATTTGCGACATAATTTTGTGTTCATGTAATCATATATTATATGTCTGCACGTGTTTAATATTTATGACTCACTTTTATAGTGCACTTCATTGTAATATATAAGTGGCACTGTAACTTTGGCGTTTGTTGTGAAGTATGGCCACTGAAGCGTAAAATGCTTACACAAGTGCCTAGTGTGATCATATGGACATGGCCCATTGTGACAAACTGGTTGGCTGTAATGACTCATTATTTTGTATTAAGAGTTATACAAAACTATGAGTTGCCGAGAAAAAAATGAAAGTGAATAAAAAATTAATATTATTTCGGAGTTAAAGGGTTAATAAGGCTGGACTACTAAGCCTGGTCATCATGCTCTGACTAGAAGTCAGAGTCAAATAGAAACTTCAATTTTATGTTGTCACATCTTTCCTTTTTTCCATATAATGTGCCAAATAGTAGTTGTTGGCCCTGTTCTGAAGGTCTCAAAATTCTGTATATGATAGATATTACACAGGTCTTTGTTCTTCTGTGAAATGACTGGAAACATTTCAGAATTTTCCTAAGCAGTAGCTAGGTGTGCTCCCTTCTTCTAAAGAGAGATGCCCTTTGATTATTCTCAATATTACAGAATAAAATACCTGCGGGTGAAAAGAGGTAGGTTGTATACAATATTTACAGATTTTCAGAAAGCATAAGATAAAATAATATGGGAAGCATTATGGTATAAGTTAAAGCTGAAAGTCCTAAGTAAAAGATTGGTGGAGTTATTAATTGAATTATATTAGCAGAGTTCTTTCGTATCAAATGTTGGGAGGATGAAACGATAGCTGAAGTGACACAGAGGCTCAGGCAAGGACGAAAATTGAGGCCAATTTTGTTTAATTTGTACATGGACAACATTATGGCCAGTCTTAATTTAGCTAATTCATGCATGCCAGCCATCAAGAGTTGGAAAGTTCCAGGTCTACCTGATGATTCAATGGTGGAATCAATATCTGAAATTGTATTAAGTCATGGAATATCTGAAATAGATATTATGAGATATGCAGTCCTTAACCTCTTCAGGGATATGGACGTGAAATCACGTCCATTTAAAATGACGGACGAGCGATATGGACGTGTATACACGTCCTGTGCGTTTGTGCATTTAACCCTTATTTATCCTCTATCTAACTCAACTTATTTTAATTTTCCCCCGTTATGAAACATTTAATTAAATTCTGTATGCTTTACTGGCTTACCTTTATATGTTCCTTCTGCAGTGATATGCCTCAAAACAGGGATAAACACACATGGGCACATCTCCACATTCGCAACACATCATCCCAGTTTCCTTGCGGATTCCCTTCTTGCGGCACACGAAACACCTTCGAGATGGGCGGGACTTCTTTGCTGTTGACGGTATCCTTTTAGGATAATGTTTTCCTTGAAGTCTGAGGGGTGCAGGGGTTTTGGATTTTCTACCCCCAGTATGAAGAGGCCTCTCAACCTGGTATTGTTCAATTAGGCTGCGAGCTATTGATAGTCGAAAGTCCAGGTAGGTCATTGTCTTGTGTGGGTTTAGAGCTCTCCAAATTACCAAACAATTGTATATGGTTATATCCAGCTGGTGCAAAAATACCTTTTTATACCATTTCACTGTTTTTCGTAAAGAGGGATATGCTTGCAATACCTGATCTACTAGATCGACACCGCCCATGTGCATATTGTATTCCTTGATAACGTCAGGCTTGAAAATGCACATTTTGGTATGGGCATCTGTTTTTCCAGTGTCAATCATCGAAATCTGAGAACTGCAATTGGATAATGCTGTAACTACCCTCCTGTCCTGCCAGGCAAGGTAGGTCAAAGGTGGGAGCTGACGCACCTCCATTTCCCCTCTCCTTAGAGCCTTCGTATTCACATCTTTTGGCAAACCAATACGATTTGAACGTACTGTTCCAATTGCATTAGTCTTTCTTTTGTGTAAGGCCATGAATAATTTAGGAGAGCTGTACCAGTTATCTAAGTACACAGTCCTACCCTGATCAAGCACAGGTTCCATTAGGTGCATTACTATGGAGCCAGATAAGCCCAAATCTTTGTCTCCAGTATTGTCAGTCCCTTGACCAGTGTAAATGCAGCTATTGTAAAGATATCCCGTTTTACTTTCACAAACATCAAAACTCTTTATGCCAAATCTAGCCCTTTTTGTTTTGATGTATTGCTTCCAACCTAAGCGGCCCTTCCAAAGCATTAGGCTTTCATCAACAATGACCTTTTCACCAGGCACATAATTTTCTTTAAATTTTGAAATAATATAATCGAAAACAGGCCTAATTTTGTGGAGTTTGTCATTTACATTCTCTGTGCAGGTGAAATGAAGGAACCGCAAAATTGATGTAAATCTGTTATTTGACATGCATTTTCCAAAAAAAGGAGTAGCTAGCATGTCATCTGTGGACCAATACATGTATAATGCAGGTTTACGAATAACACCCATAAGTATAATTAGACCAACTAGCCTGTAAATCTCATTGAGTGTTACTTCTGTCCACCTTTGAATTCTGCTCTTAGGCCCTAATTTACCTTTAGAGAGCAGGTCTTCCTTCACCTTACTCGCATATACATTTGTTTCCGAAACAATGAGAGACACTAAGTCGGTAGTAAAAAATGTTGTAAACATGTCAATTGGTTGGCTGTCAGAAGTCAGCTGAGCCTGGGGTTGAACACCAGACCCTGTGCTCATGAAGATGTGCCTGTTTGTATTGCAATTGTTTTCAGCACTCCACAATGCTGACTCTTCACGAACACCTGAAGGAAGTTGGTCACATTCTTTCTCACTGCTACTCGTACCTATATCCTCCGCACTCCCCTCAAATTCGGAAAATTCGCCATCAATATCCAAATCGCTGTCACACAGCAAGAAGTCCTCCACATTATCCTGTGTAATTTCAGAAGCCCTTACACTTCCACCACTCGCTAACCTTTGTGCAACACTGCTTGTTGATGCCATGTTTTAGCTCTGAGATGTAACACTCAAAAGCTTCTCACTTCAGCTACAAGTAGGAAAGTATACGTATGTATTTCAAGAAAGAAATGAACGGAGCCTGTAAGCTAAATCCAAGTTACGAAACACATGTAAGGAAAAATTGCAAACCTGCTTTATTCTGATGACTCATAAACCACGCATACAGTAGTGTTCTATTTCACATTGTGCTGTGACTTGCTGACGCATAGCTCACACACACAATGGGTCCACTACTGTTTCTTTCCGAGAAATTATATTAGATGCGTTCGACAAAGCAAAGTTAACTTTTCACCACAGTGAAACAAATAGTGCCATTTCAACGATTTGTAAATGCAACTCAACATTGCTGATGATGTACATGTATACTGCATATAATGAGTTTTATACCAGTTTTTGTTTCATTAAAATAACTTAAAATTTACGCAAAATACAGCTGTGTATTTATGAAGCACTTTTAGCGCATTTAACAATTTAAATGCCCTGCGCTGGATATTGGGTATCCGTTCTCGGCTGCGGAGCTTTTAAATGCCTATCGCTCAAGAGGTTAAGTGAACATAAGCAAGGCAAAGATCAGTTTTAAAAAAGTGGAAAAAACGAACAAAATGTCAGGAAATGGTTCATGGAGGGAGATGAGAGATTCAAATAGTGGAGGACTTCACTTACTTGGCTATGAAATTACACAAAAGACTGAGATAAACAGAAAAAATGGGCAATACCCAAAGGAAGATCAGCAATTGGAATTATTGAGAAAATGATACAGTGATGTGGCTTAACAGACTGAATGCAGCCTTAGTGGACTCAAGATAATCACATGGAGTTGAAATATGGGGGATACAAAATGGGTAGGAGATAATAGACTTCATATTAAGGACATTTTGCAAACTAGTGTTAGGAATGTACCAAAACACTGCTAATTAAGGTCATTTTTAAAATTGGGGAAAGTCAATGCAAAAGAGATATGGGTTTTGGAAATGAATCCAATCTAGGTTTCAAGATAAGGTTGGTCAAAATATCTGGGTGGGAATGAGTGAAAAGAGCTAACTTTATGTAAAATGATTAGAACAGAACCTAATGAACAAAAATATTTAAATATATGCAATAAAGAGAGAGGGAAGTCATTGCATGGTTTAATCTATATGTGTGGAAACTAAGGAGACAAAGGGGAAATGTAATTAAAGGTGTATGTGCAATTTGCGGGGATAACAAAGATGGAGTACATGTTCTGATGGTATGTAGAGAAACCAATTATTAGAGGATAAAATTAATGAAGGAGAAATAGCTTAGGTGTAATATGTAACTGATTAAGAAAATGATTGCACATCAGTCTCAGTTAAGGCAATTACGAGAATTTTTCTTTGGAATATGGAAATAGTATGTTAATAACGACTAATATGATATGAAGGATCAGAACTGAAAAATTCAATGCCATAGTCGGGATTTGAACCATGGCTCTTCCGCTGCAGAAAGGGATGCTCTAACCACCGAGCTACTGTGGCAACATGCTGGTACAACATTAAATTCCCCAACTAATTTGCATTTTTCTGGTAGAGTAGAAGGGACTCTCAAATTTGAGGTTAAATACCCCAAGGGCAACCTACAATTGTACTTTAAGGCCCAGATTTTTAACTGAATAACCCAAATTGGTAACCATTTATAAGATCAATCAATTAATGAATAATTGATAGTCCTAATACACATAAGCCATGTGTAAGGCAAAGTTTGAAGGGCAGAATCAGAAGTGAAAAATTCAATGCCATGGCCAGTATATGAACCTTGGATCTTCCATTCTACACATGGATACTCTAACTATTGAGCTACCATGGCAACATGCTGGTACAACAAATTCCCCAAATGGACAGTGATACATACAAAAATCAGATGAAAATCAAAATTTACTGGACTGGTCACTACCATTAATTGTACTACAGAGGGAATACAGAGGGAAACAAAGTAAACATTTCAGTGAGGATTTTTATATATAGTTCTCCAATGTGATATGTCATATCGGACAATGAACAAATGAAATGGTGCTCAAATAAGCCCGAGGTCCACAAAGCTTAAAGTTACCAGACATTTGTCTTCTAAGGATAAGGGAAAATCTTGGAAAAAAACCTTATCCGGATAACTCACCCCAACCAAGATTCGAACTCATGACCTCTTGAATGTGACGTAGACACGCTACCACCACACCACTGAGGCAGGGCCTCAGTGAGGATGGTCCTGTCTCAAATGTATAAGGAACTCACTACTGTGCTTTTCAAATGGGAAGACTTCTGATCTACAGCCAATGAGATACATTTACGTGCACAGCATGGCAAGCTCATTACCCCTGCTCTTTTCATATTTCTTGGCACGCGTCGAGCCCCACTTAAGGGGAAAGCAATATGACAACACAGCAGAACTCTGATTAGTTGCCGACCTGGAGGCACTCAAGGACAAACTCCTTCCCATTTGAAAAGCACAGTAGCTGTGAGATAAAGTTGCAGAATACAGGCTTAGCGCAGGGCACCGTGTGAGAAATGAAAGTAGCCAGCAGTAGTAGCACATAATACATTGCAGGATGTTGAAATGTAGTTGGCAATGTGTATCACAGAATGACGATAGCTTCCAGCAATACACTCGTTCAAAATGGAATATTTGGGCAACTTACACATGTGCCATTTCATATTACAATGAAACAAACTAATTCCTGAATCACATAACCTGAATTAACTATGAAATCATAAGCTCATGCATTTGTGCACTATGTAAATAACCTTACATGGGAATATATTTCATTATGTACGTTTATGAAACAAATGCATCAATTTATAACAGTTACATGTGGCAGGTGATTGACAATGGAATACTTTAAACATCAGATTTTACTGGAAATAATTGTCAAAAATTACTGGTGATTTCAACATTAATTCAAATACAGATTTCCATTAATGAAAACAGCCAAAAGGAATGAGGAAAAAGGAAAGCTTCAATTTGTAACATTTTCTGTCAGTGTTACATCTCCTTTGTTTACATTATTCAACTATTTAGTTTGCGCTTATATTCCATTGTTTCAGTGTCAGATAGCAGTTATGTTCCATTACCCGTGTTCCTCTCTGATTTGTAGTTGCCAACTTCTTTGTCTAGTAGTGCATTTCATGTCAAGTTGGCATGGCTTTTCACCATTACACATCACAAAGCCCGTATACGACAACTTTACCAGCTGTAAAACAGTAATTTAACAAACCATCTTATCTATAACTATTTATTTTAAAATTAACTATTGTTTTATTCAGGGAAATTTCTAAATGCAGAGGAAGAAATTTGGTAAGGTTATAATGAAAATTACTCAATAAAGTGTGTTTAGTGACATGGTCGATGCATTTAAAGCATATAAGTACTGAATATATTTATGATTTGTAACTGTACACTGTTACTCACCGTATCGGTCAACAGGTGCTCCAGGAGAGGGTGTTATTCGATAGTGGTCTTGTCGTGGAGGAATTAATGCCGTTTCTAATTCATCGTAGCCAGGCTGGGGAAATGGCGCACCTTTTCGCAGGTAATCTAGATAAGCAAACACAAAATGCTTAAAATCAGTTTTTATTGTTTAAGCAATTTGTTTTAAATCAGAAGCAAACTCACTTTAATATATAATGAACACTCTTTAAAAGTGAATATCAAGACATCAATTGTTGTTTTCCTATCACTTATAACACTTGCTGAATTGCGTTCCATGTGTTGGCATTTTAGAAGCATTTGAAACATTCATCAAATGGGGAGCATTTACAGATTTTCTAGAACTGCTGATTTTCTTCCATCAGTAGCAACAGTTATAAAATTTAATTTAAACACAAAACATGATACCTGAATTCAGCTAAAAACACAAAAAATCAAGATTTTTTTCATGTAAATGGCTTTCGGTGTCAACAGTTATCAGAATCAATGATTATTCATCAGATATTTCTCCAAGCTAATCCAAGTGGCGACATGCTACTGAACATTAACAAATTCTAAAACCTTAACAGTGCGTGTTCCACATGGGCTACTTGGATGTTAATCCTATTTACATGTTTTGTTCAAAATTAAATGTTTATCCATTGAGCATCTCTGTACGATTGGATAATGATTTAAAATTCACCATAACATTTATAATACACATGAATGAGTAAAATA
Source organism: Tenodera sinensis (assembly GCA_030765045.1). Classification (NCBI taxonomy): domain Eukaryota; kingdom Metazoa; phylum Arthropoda; class Insecta; order Mantodea; family Mantidae; genus Tenodera; species Tenodera sinensis. Next base: position 62,554,393 of record CM060964.1, read on the forward strand.
TAAGTCACCTCTGATTGAGCATTCAGGTGGAGTAAGATGTGAATGTTTGCAAGAAAAAAGAGAAAGAAAAGATAAAAGAAAGAAAGAAAAAGTTTGAAACACATTTAGAGTGTATACATTAAGCCAAAAATAAATTATGCAATTGAATGAAAAATCACAGCAAATAGCACTAAACTTCCTCCAGTCTCAGCCCTACAAACTACACACTCTTAATAAATGCATAGTAGAAGAAATTAAATAGCAACAGTAACAATATTCCTAAAAAACAAATCACAAAAAGATATGCACCAGACAAAGGGAAATCCTATAAAAAAAACAAATGAGGGGCAGGGAGGGGGGACATGGGGCACATGTTTAGAATACATCAAAAAGCAGAAAATATTAATCTGAACTACTTCCTACAAGATAAGCAGTTGTAATATATATGTGAACCAAACAGAATAGAGAACAAAGGTCATATATTAAAAGAGAGCAAGTAACTAACATTACCCATAACTGAAGTAAAACTTCTCAGCAACAGGTTGGATACATGTAGATACAGGTGATTGTCTTTACCAGGAAACTCACTTAATGCAAGAGCAGGAAGGTTTCTAGCACATATCTTTTCTCTCACATTAAAGAGTTATTGACATTTTTAAGCAGAAGTGGAAACCATAAAATTTGCTGATTCTTAGACTAGACATGTTTAACTATCTAATGTAAGCAGCAAATAAAGTTACTGTCTCACAAGACACTCCCATTTGAAAGAATGCCTCGGGCCCTAATGAGTTAGTTGTCGACTGGCCCTTAAACCCCATACACTCACTCACTGAAAGAATGCCCAAGAAATTACAGAACTCACAAACCCAAAAGAAAACTTGAAGAAATAACACAAATGCAGTGAATCATGTCATAAAATTACTTGTCAGGAAATCACACTAAGACTTATTGGCATAAAAATGCTCAGATTACAACACAATAAAACAGCAGCTTTGTCAACTATATCCCAATATGTTTAACCAAGGCAAATATTGATACACAAAGACATCATAGCAAACTTCTTCAGTGATCAGAGGGCATACAATGGACACATGACGTCAAATAACAGAAGATTTATTATACATGTTTAGGCTTTCACAGCCAGCCTTAATCCAGTAGAATACAGTTGTAGGCCGTGTCCAATTGAAATATCACCTGACGTTTCACACATGACTCCGTCAAGCATCTTCATAGAATGCATATCCATGCTGGTTATCAAAAGAGGGCCTATAACATAAAGCTTCACTAAGATTTTACTAGCTGGGTTTGGATATATATTGGTCATGAATGCCTTGCTGCAGACTTACATAAAAGAGGAACATAATGGAATGTACCCTATTCACAATGTAAACTATTACTTGTCTCATATAAGCTGATGATAGATCTGCTAGCTCTGCTGAATGGTAACATGGATATCATTAATTTTTTCAAATGCAGGCTGAAACAAATGCGACATACATGGCACAATATTTTCTGACAACTGGAAAAAATATTTTGTTGTTTAACAACGCTGTCAACTGCCAGGATCATATAAGCATTGCTGGTGTGCCAGAATTTCATCCTGCAGTTCCTTTACATGCCAGTAAATCTACTGACACAGAGCTGTCTTTTTAAGCACACTTAATAACCATCGGCCTGCACTAGATTTGAATCCACAACCTTGGGATCAGTACTGAAAATAGGAGCCATTTCAATACTTAGCCCTTAATTACTAAACCTATTCCAAATCATGTCAATACACAAATGGCAGTGGCTGCTATTCAGGTGAAGCTCCACTTCACCAGTTTTAGGTGTATTACATATCAAGGCATTAATTGTTGTACACTTAAATATAAACCATTAGGGAATATATCTGCGAGAGTTAAAGGATGGGTGAAAGCTACCAGCTACCTGCCTTCTCTCTTGCACTTTAGTCTTGAAGAAGGCACTTACTATACGGGGAAAAAAATGCAACTGTTTATGTCAGTCGATATATAGCTTCATGTTTATACTCGGTTGCCAGACAACGAAACAGAATATGAAGTTCCATGTGCCAAACAGACCTGCTGCAAGGGTAATGTGTAACTACAGTGCATTTGGCAAACACAGCCCCTTGTGGAGGCTAGTCTATGGGTGTACAGCCAATGGATCTGCGGTCCTAACATTTTACAGCTGTGATGAGTTGGAAGGGGAAGGTTAATGTTGCCAACGTATAGTAACGAGTTTCGGAAAATGGATTCTCAGAATTATCTTAAGAATGAAAGTATATAGTGTTTATTAAGTTTAAAACATTGAAATACTGGTTTCAGTTTTATTTCCATGCAATATCTTTGTTACACGGCTATTCTGTACGCATATTACTTTTACATCTGTTCAGTGATGAATTCAGGGGGGTGCCCCAGGGGGGGGGGTGGAGTCCCCCCAAGGAATTCATATCTATTTGTAAATGTATATATCATTAACATTCTCATCCCTCTACCCCCCCAGAAGGAAAGCGGCTGTATTCATCACTGCATCTGTTATGGGCAACAGCTATTGCTAATGGCAATACTGGAAGCGAGTAACACACCAGATGTTAAAACTTTCTGCTAGCACCGATCATCAGTCTCACTGCTAGGCACGACTTCCAAATGTAACACAACTCTGATTTACAAGGGTCACGTGGTTTCAGTTGCTTTGGTGTTTGTGCAGGTTAAGTATATTATCTATTTTGTGCATGTGTTAATTTTGATTTTACTGTTTCTCACGTTATTCTTATTATCATCATTGTTATTGTAATAACATGGCTACCAGTTTGTCAGAATTGAAGAAAAAAAATGAGCTCTTGTAAGAGCCAAAGCTGTGAATTTATATTCAAGCTTCATGAGTACTTTGAGAAGGAATGAGACAATGGTCTACATGTTACCAAGGTATTGGATAGAGTTTGTGACACCTTGAAAGGTGTCTGTGAAGAGTGTGACCAAGGAGAAGTGTCCAGTCAATTTTAATATGTTATCTGCAGTTCTGCATACTCCGGGAAAACGAAGGCCATGAGACAGTCCTAAAGCTTCACTTGATGCGTTTCAAAAGGATGCAATTAGGCAACATGTGTTTCAATATTATATGAGGAAGGAATTTCCTACTCACGAGAAGCTGCTGTGTTCTTTGAAAGAAGCTGACTTATTCAATGGCAGAAAAAGCGGCCTAAGTAAAGTGCTGAAAAAACTTGGTTTTCAGTTTAGAAAGTATTCTGGGAGGGAAACTGTGATGGAAAGAAGTGATATTGTTGCATGGCATGGAAAATGTTTGTGTGAAGTTCTTAAAACCAATCCCAAAAAGGTTGTATGGCTTGATGAAACGTGAGTAAATGCAGGACACACAAAGACAAAGGTATGGACTGATGACACTCTTATAGGGACAATGAAAGTGCCAGTTGGGAAAGCAAGTAGATTGATTCTGCTTCATGCTGGTGGTGTATGGGGTTTTGTTACAGGCACTATATTCTTATTCAAATCAAAGAGCACTCATGATTCTCCATGTTCATTCTTGTTTTGTAGCTACTCTAGTCAACACCCCCGTTCATCAGAACTTACTGAATCACCTAAAGAGGAAGCTGCCTTTTCATGATGACATAACTGAGAAATACACCAACAGAAATGACAGAAGAATCAAGTAAATATGCAAAAAATAGGTATGTTGCATGTGATAGAGCTTTATAGGTCGTGCGTTAGTTCTTGACGAATGAAAATTTTATACGAAAGGTTGAATGCGAGTCACCACTCACCTTTTGCGGGACCGTTGGCATCAAGAGAGAGAGAGGAGGTACAGTCTGCAGTGAGATGACGTGCCTTTACCCACATGCTTCTGAGCTGAAGTAGTACAACACTACAAATCAATTTATCACACTTGCAGTAATATCAGCCCCACGTGTTCCCATACCTCTATAACTGTTACCACTTAACTTTCTTGCATTTCTTCTATTCCCAACATTTCTTCCTTGTCTGAATTGCTGTTATTTTCGTTATCTTCGTCGCTGCTTTCCATTTCATTATCTTGGATAATAATTTGATCAATCCTTTCTTCCAATATGGTATCTTTATCCCAGTATTTTTGTTCATTTTCTTCGATATGACAGCATGCCTTTTCCCATTCTATTTGTCTAATTTCCTCAAATCTCTGCCTGCAGAGGTTTTCAAGATCTTTTAATTTAAATGTTACATCTCTAGCAGCTACCCATTGCTTTACGTCTCCCCATACTAACTCAATGAGATTCAGATCTGGGCGGTACGGTGGAAGTCTTAAAGTTGTGTGGTTATGTTTGGCCAATATTTGATCAATCAAATATTTCTTCTGAGCCGGCTTATTGGCTAAGACTACGTCATACAAATGCGTCTTCGCGCTGTGCTCATCAAATGAAATGTGATTTTGCAGCCAGGACTACATATCTTTTTTTAAAGAATTTGATGTTGGAGGTTTGTCTAACTGTGCATTATGGTAGGACGCATGGTCAATTACTAAAACAGAGTTACGAGGTAAATTTGGAATTAACATTATACGAAGCCATTTGATATAGTTTTCAGTGTTCATGTCTTTATGAAAGTCTCCCAGAATTCTGTGAACTGAGGTGTGCGATATCTTGGTGGCTGCAGCAACTCTTTCTTGCACCTTCTGAATTTCTTTAAAATACATTGGAGAAAATCGATATTTATGTTTGGCTTCTTCCTTCACATACTCATAAACATTGGCAATGATCTCACGACTTTGACTATGTAGAGTTATTCCTTTCATTTTTGACACTGTAGGAGGCATTGTCACGTTAGTAACTAACACGTGACTATGTAAATAACTAGCATTCGTTAAAACACTTGCATGCATACATCTGTACCGCACAAAACTTTTGCAGTCGACTGTATACACAAATGCGACAGAGGAAAACAGAGGTGTCTGTTATTGCAGCATAAACATTTGCTGACCTGTTTATTAAGAGTAGGCCACCTCACTGGATTTCTGCTCAAGGTCATTCGTCAACAACTAATGCACAACCTATACCTATTGTTTAGGTCACGAGCCGCCACTGCCAAATGGATGAATTTTCACCCATTTTATTTTTATCTAAGTGTGAGATAATTATAAATATGACATTATCTGCTTATATTAATTATAAAAGAAAATAATCTATATACAAATAGTAATATAACTTTTTATAAAGTTTTCCAAACAATAATTTTAACATTTCTCAAGAAAAGCTAAAAGTAAAGTATGCAATGTTTGTCAGGCAATATAAAAAAATCATGCTCACTTTGGCTCCCAAATTTGGAACTCTTTTTATATACATTTTTCACAGTAGTAGAAATGGTGAGATGATCTCTGCAAAGAAAACTTGAGCAAATTAAATGATCTTACTAAAAACTTCTTGTCACTTTTTGTACATATTATCTTCCTTCCCTTACAACTGATGACAAATTCTGACAACTGATGACAAATTCTGTGGTGGTTTTGACTGTTGACCTATAATGTGTTTCTTTCAAAACTTTGATTTTAGCATGTAAATTGGTAGGGTCTGTTCTTGATTGCCTGTGTTGCAAGGTTAATGTCCTGCTCATGAAAAGAATCCAAATTTGGCTGCTTTATTTTCTCTTGCTTCTGAACAGAATCACAAAAATTATTAAGCTATTTATTCCAGTTGCATTAAGAAGTCTGTAGAATGCAGAATAGTTATTTTCAGCTTTGTCCACTGCAGGTATAACTTTTGCAAATTTGATCAAAACAGTGAATGCCAGCTTTTGATTGCAGTATTACACTATTTCTGGCTTACTGTTAGGTAGTAATGTAGGCATGTAATGTGTTATGGATGCCAGAAGACCAATCATTCTTCACTTTGGGTAGAAAGATACCACTGTTGTTTACTACAAGAGCTATAGAGAAACAGTTGTGTATGTAGGATGTCCTTTTGTTTCCTTTGTCACACTGAATTGTCCTTTCTTACAGTTACAACCATTGAAATGACCAGTCCGTCATGGTCAACAGTAAGAGAAGTTATGTGAACCACTTGTCCACTGTGATGTTCGAGTTCATCCCTTAAATATTTTGGACAATTCTTTGAAGAAAAAATTGGTTACAGGTTGGACCTTTATACTTATAGCCTTTTTGTTGTCAAATGAATTGGATGTTTCTAAATGGATGCTCTGATTTTCGTTGATCCTTAGTTCTTTTATCAACAAATCTCATACAAATTTTGGGAAATCTGAATCTCTCTACAGACATTACTGCTTAATATATCAGATTTGATAACTCCCAAGCAACTTTGCGAGTATATGGTAATCTTTTCATGAACCGGCTATTACAATGAAATCCTATAAATGCCTATAGCGGTTTGATATTTGGGTCTGATACAACTTTGTTGGGAATAATAATTACTAACTCTAATTTTTTAATTCTATATTACTACAGTTCACAATATGCTGAATATTATTATCCGAAAAGAGATGCCAGCTTTCAGTAAGACATCCTACTTTTCTTGCTTCCTATGTAAGTCCAATTTTTAATCTGACAATATCATGGGCAGGTGCATTGCCTGCTTGGATGTTCAGTAGACCATAAGTAATTACACTTGCTCTTCAATGTTTTGATGTGAGGTAATATATCTCACAATTCATACCATTAAAAGTTTCCAGCTGTCTGTATCCTGTGCACTTCTGCTGTAGTTCATTCATACTGCTTTCTTGTTCACAAGAAAGAGCATCTTCCAATACTCTTTCATCTTTTCATTCATAATCCTCATCAATATATCATCTTCAGATATATCCACTATTTCTGAATCATTGCTATTTATACTATTACTAATTTCTGCACTCAAGATAACTTCTGTCATTTTAGTTAGAGCTTATTTCTTTACTCTTGTAGATATAACTAACCATTATTGCTCAGATGTTTGCAAAAGATATGAAACAAACACCATTGTACTAATTTAAAACACTAACAGCAGTACTACATATGGGTAGAAAAGTCATCCATATGTACAGAATTTTTGAGAAAATAGTGTCAATTAAACTATTAACTGGCTTCAATAATATGCAGATAATGGAAGAGGAAAGGGCAAGAAGGAGGGACAGTGGAATCAGCCAACTGACAAAGAAACAATGTCTGTGTAAGTTTTCGCCCACAGTTGTTTTTAAGGGTTAGATACCTTTTGAAAATAAGCAGTTTTATTTAGAATGAATGGCATATTATGCCCCTTTTTAGTGTTTGAGTAAGTCCCTTTTGAAACTGCAGGTAGGTACTGTAGTACCTATAATTTTCATTATGTATGTAGAAAACTAGAAGGGTTGCTACTATTGAAAACTTAACCCAACTTAACGTAGGACACATTTGAGCAAAGCACTCTGAATGTGCTATGATTTAATGAATGAATGAATTTATTTCACTTCCATTATATACAACATCTTATGCCTGTTTTTAGTGTTTGAGTAAGTCCCTTTTGAAACCGCAGGTGGTTACTGTAGTACCTATAATTTTCATCATGTATGCAGAAAATTAGATGGATTACTACTATTGGAAACTTAACCCCTAAAAGGGATCTAGGACACATTTGAGAAAAGCACTTTGATTGAGCTATGATTTAATGAATGAATTTCACTTCCATTATATACAGCCTATTTAACTCTTCACATCTCATCCCTATTATATATATACACACACATATATATACATATACCTATTCTTCCTTTCGAAAATACAATCTAAATACACTTGAGTTGCACCTGGTGCAAATGTAGATAAACACTGTGGTTATTAATGCATTAAACGCCGGGTTCACAATCTACCTATTTGAAATACTATCTTTTAATTAAATATAACAATTTCCCTGATAAGCATCCTTGCAAATATACAATTTTATAGTTTTAAAATGCCTCTTATATTTTTCTTTTGTCCTTCCTAATAATTTATCCAACTTGCTAATCTCTTCTGTATTGTTAGACTTTCTAATTCTCATTTTAATTACATCTCTCAGTAACTGCAATCACCTAACCGGTGCCCATTTGTCCCTCCATAATTTTGTCTCTTTACAAGCCAAATTAAAATGTAGGTCACTTTTTCCATTTCCTCACATAATGGGTACTTCTATGTCCATTCCACATTTCATTGCCCCATATCTAAACCATGCCCACCCTTTCCTTTCTAATTTATTACACACCTCAATATATTTTCTCCTGCGCCAACCTTTTTTTGCTTTGCCTGTACAATACCAAGGTTCTCTTATCTGTAATGCTGTTAAATATCTCTTGTATATTGATATCCTCAATTCCCTGTCTGATCTCTTCCCAAAACTTTCCTTCTAAAATTTCCCTGTCCCTCCATACATTCTGCATTCCTATTTCCTCTATAATCTTTTGTACACATAAAGCCCAGCTATCAGGCACTAATGCCCGATTCTTGCATAATCATACACTGTTTTACTATATTCTGGTCTACCAATGCTCTAACCCAGCACTGTCTGCAGGCACCATGGCGCCTGTGACTTACTTTTCTGATGGCCTTCAGAGCAAATGTTCACTCCGACAACTTTTAATATTCGTTCTAATTTCAAGACAAAACTATTTCCTTATGAATATATTTCCAGTACACACCTGTGAAGTTTGTTTTGTACACCTAAAGCTGTATTCATTACTTCCCTAGCCAGCACTTTCTCTTTTTCTCTCAAAAGAAGTGTAAATTGCCCTAATGGTGGCTGTAGTGGCACCCACGCCTCCTTAGGCATGAATTAAATGTGCACAAGCACATATGAAAGTTAGACAGCACTGCTCTAACCCACTACCAAAACTATATCAATCTTCCTATTACTAGCCCTTTACTTCCTGTTTTACCTAATTCCAGCAGTACTACTTCCTTAGGTGATGCATCTGGTAAACCCAAAATTAACCGACCAAAACTTCTAAGTAGCTGTGGTTTAATAGCATGCATACTTGAAGATAATCTTTCTATATAATCTAGACACTATTCTGAAATGACTATAGATATGTCTAAAGAGGAGTACCATGAAATTCAACACTTAATGAACTTTCAGACCATGATGGACAGTTACTAAAACTGTATTTCCCATTTCAAAATAGTGAACCATGTAACCAGCTATCGGACAATTAAGTGAAAGCATAAAACTGTTTAATGACCAGCTTCCAGAGCATTTGTGGGAGGAAATATGCATAAACAACATTGTGAATAACAAGTTTAACTCCTTTACAAATACTTTCATAAGGATTCACAACTCAAGTTTTCCACCTCATGTAAGGTAAATTAGTAATACTTCTAGAAATGACCGGTTAACACAAGATATCAAAATATCCTGCAAACATAATAGAGAACCCTACATAGTTACTAGAGAAAGCAACAGATAAATATAGACAACATAAAAAATAATTCTAAAGAGGGTTATAGATGCAGCTAAAATCTGCTATGAAAGACAAATACGAGGGCTGATCAACAAAGACAGACTGATTTTTTTTTCCACAGATGTTTATTACTCCAATTCAATGTTTACATGATATTTTTCAAAGTAGTCCTCTCCTACTTCAATGCACTTTTTATAGCGTCTCTGCCAGTCCTTGAACACATGCTGCAGACCATTATTTGTCAGGTCCTTGAGAATCGCCTCACTTTTCTTGAGCACTGCTTCAGAATTCTCAAATCGAATACCCCTAAGCTTTGCCTTTAGTGATGGGAATAAAAAAAAAAAGTCACAGGGTGCAAGATCGGAGCTATAAGGAGGATGTGGTACACAGGTAATGTTGAATTGAGCTAGAAACTGCATGACTTGATTTGCGACGTGAGGCTGTGCATTGTCATGATGAAGTCGCCACCCAGTCCGAGAAAGCTCTGGTCGTTTCTTTGCAATGTGCTTCCTCAGTGTAGCCAATACTGACGTGTAGTATGCTGCTGTAACAGTAGTGTGAGGGGAACTGCATGCTGGTAAATCATTCCAATACAGTCAAAAAATGTGATCACCATCACTTTCCCTGCAGATGGAACAACTTTTGCCTTTTTTGGTGTTGGAGAACCTGGCGATTTCCACACTGTGCTGGCTTGTTTTCCTTCAGGATAATGATGCAGCCATGACTCATCTCCGGTGATAATCAATTTAAAAAATGCATCCCCTCCATCAGCAAAGAGACGCAGCACCTCACGGCTTGTTTCCATTCGCACAGTCTTTTGTTCGGCAGTCAACAGACGCACCCAATGAGCACAAACTTGGGTCATATGGAGATGGTCGTGCATAATTGTAAACACACTGCCATATGAAATTCCCAACACTTCACTGAGGTTACATAATGTTATATGCCGATCCTCTTGGACAGTCACAGCAGCTGTGTTGATGTTGACTTCAGTCGCAGCAGAAGCCGAAACACCAGGCCCACCTTGCTTAACACTGACAAGTCGGCCTTCTTTGAAGTCCTTGAACCACCTAAACACTGTTGCACAAGGCAGTGTATCTTCACTGTACGCTTGCTTCAGCTTTTCATAAGTTTCGGTGGCTGTATGGTTTAAACGAAAACAGAATTTGATTGCGCTGTACTGCTCCTCTGGTGTCACCTCCATTGTCTGGTATGCGTAATGCACGTAGGGTCCACAAAATAGAGCATTACTACCAACCTACCAATACGAGAGTGCTGCTGCCTACCAACATTATACATAAAAACCCACTCTTTTCAAATATTTATGTTACAGATACAAAACTATCATGGAAGCTACAGAAAAAAATCAGTTTCAGTCTTTGTTGATCAGCCCTCGTACAATCCTGACATAACAAACCTAATACAATATAGAAAACTATAAAGCAAAAGAATGGTAAATACCACTCAAAAAATTAAATAAAAGATACTACAGCAAATCAAATCAAAACTAAAGAACCACAACAGATAAAATCCAGAGTTTACCAGATCAACTGTGAGAGCTATGAAAAAAACTACATAGGAAAAACAAAAAGGAATTTGGAAATTAGGCTAGAGGAACACCAGAGAAGCATTAAACTGAAACAAACAGAAAAGTCTGCTGTGTCACACCGTTTTTGGATAGAAAATCGCAACGTTGACCATAACATAAAAGTGTTAAAATCACTTACTTCATCAATAGAATTGAACATTTGAGAAAAAATATACAATCAAAAATAGTAATAGAGTAGTAAATTTTGAAATCCCGTTATTGAATGAAGTGGTAAAACTTTGCACCCCTAACACCAGAAGGCAACAGGACCATAGCAGCGGTGAGGTCATGGAGGAAGAAGTTGACTTCAGTAAACCAATGACTGAGGACGAGATCGAATGATCTTGAAAACATTCCAGTTTTTCCAACTTTAAAAGTGAAGATGAGTGTAAATAAAGTGACTCAATGAACCAGATTCAAACATGAAGAATACTTGGCTGTTAATAGTGCTTCTTAGACTAGCTCTGTTAAGCTGGCCTAACTCACTATAGGATCCACAGATTGATATGTGATATGATATATATGATATGATATTGACTTGTGCCCAATCCCTATGCTTGTATGCGATTGGAACTATAATGTTTCCCCAATAACCAATTCAAGTATATAACAGTAATACTAAAGTAAATAATATTTTCTGTAGCTTTATTTGTATAAAACTTAGTAACGAAATAATCACAAGACTCAATAAGTGAGATATTTTGAACTTTCAACTTCATTGTCCCATTGTAAACCTCCCACTTTGGGGAGCATATATGGCATTAGGCTATTCAAAGTGGACTTAAGTATCCTAGTTAAGTTTGTTGAACAGGTACTAAGTTTCATAGCAACTGATTTGGCCATTCATGGCTGAAAGGTAACATTCACAAATACCTGCACACATAAAATAACCCAAGGCGCAACAGCCCTTTCAGGCCAAGGCCTGCCACCCAGTCGCTGCACCCCCACCTCTGCCCACCACAGGCGTCAATGAGTGGAGTGCAGTACTGAAGGTTCGCAGGTGATCATCGCCCTAATCCCTCCCAGGAAGTAATGCGACCTATGCAACCAGGACTGCTACTATTCCACCAAGTAGCTCTTCAATTGGCTCCCCAGGGACCTAACAAGGCTGAATGCACCCCAGACCAGGTCTCCTAGAGGGAGAAAATCCCCTGCCAGTAACGGAAATCAAACCCAGGACTACCACTTGGTAAGCAGCAACACTACCACTGCGCTAAGGAGATAACTCCACGCACATGTACAAATTATAATTTTTAAATGTTAATAAGATATACAGCACTTTCCCTTCACACTATGACCATTGCAAGGCTGCTTGTGTTATAGTAACCTGTCAACCTTCTCATAGTTGCAATTTCATTTACTGTGACTATTCCACTCATATGTGACTTAGTTGAAATCAACCAATCATGTGCATAACAATTCAAAGTTTCAACCAATGACAGCCTTCATTCACAAAAAAGTTTATCACATTTCACCATCACCTCCTCTGCTTCTCTTACGTTATGATCAGGTTAGAGAATCTAGCTGCACTGTCCTACACATACACAACAGCCGGAGTAAGAGTAGTTTGACGCCACAGAGTCGCTATTCAAATGTCAAATACTGCTGACTCTTCCTTATCTAATGCTGAAATAGATGAAATAATTTGAAGAGGGAATCCTCAGAACACTGAATACAAGAGGAAATATGTTAGGAGTTAGTTTGATAAATTTTGTGTTGAACAGAATTATAAATTAACAGCAGATACTCCAACTACTCACAGTGCCAACATCTTAAAATATTGGAGCATCAATATGAGAATCTTATAGGCTGTGTCAATGGACAGTGATGTATGTATGCTTGCTACATGTTTCTTTTAATTCTTTTAAGAGGTTAGTAATTACAATACAGCATTTAAATAACAGTTCATAGGCTATATCATCCTATAACTCATGAAATAGCCTTAGTAAATGCAACTTGTGACAGTGTAACTCTCTAGATAAATTGACAATCATTTGTGGCATTACTTATGATAATAAGCACATCCTTATCATATCAGATATTAGAAATGTTGTCCATCTATATCTACACACTTCTGGCATCTTTCCTGGAAATTTTCATTCACACTCAAGAGTTCAATAGAGTGAATTTCTACCCTGATGTAGTTTAGTTATTCATTAATGGGAGTCTGTTGTATACACTTTAAACATTATGTAGCCCCTAAAAATAGGGTAAATTTCTGTAACTGAATTTTGCAAAATTATAGAATAATTGACCCACACTTAATACTCTCTTTCAACGAAGCATGCTTCTATTTGTATACCTATGTTTTGTCACAAAATGACAGATACAGAGTACCAAGGAACTAGATTTTATGATCAATCAAGATTTCCTTGCATGATGTTTTAATTGGTGTGCAGTAGATAAATAAAGAACTATAAGACCTATATCTTATGAACAAATAGTAACTGCAGAGATCACAAATGTCATACTTGTACCATTTTTTGAACAGCTGTCCAACACTGACTGTTGCCAGTCTGGATTTTCACAGTAAGACTTTGCTAAACATATGCCACTGATGAGTCAAATTTAGTTCAGGAAATTTTTGACCATAGGGTAATTAGGAAAGGATTATGGCCATCTAATTTTACTGTATGCAATTTTTATCTATGGCAGCAGTTGAAAAATTAAGTGTAGGTATGCAACACACCTGTATGTTGTAAGAACTAAAAATACACATCAGGCGATAAATTCACTTAATTTTATATACAGAACCCTCAAGTGTGAATGCAAATTTCCTGAAAAATGCCATGAACGTGTGGCCAGAGGAGGACAACATATCCACACATCTCGTGTTAGGTATATGCTAAATATCACTGTAATTGTAGCTATAACTGAGAATGAGGCAGTTGCAGGGGTATTGCACCTCTTTTGGCAGTAAACTGAGCAGAAACTGTCGTGCGTGAGCTGCTGAGTGTTGGCCGCAGTGAGAAGGAAAAGCACTGTAGTTTCCTTTAACCCAACATCATTTTATAAGTAAAACAAACACAAAGCATTAATTACAAATTTTAGTATTTTTAAAAATACTACTTTTTAAAAAATTGGCACAAAATCCCAGATAAATTAAGATTTTATTTCTGCAATATACATGAGGCTACACTAAATCAATTTTTCATTGGTAGACAATGCTGAAAGAGCTGAAAATAAATAATTCAAAGCAAATGCCTTGTTGAACATCTATGGAGATTCGATGACTTCTGCTTATTGGCAGCCCAAGTTTTTTCTAGCATTTAGCTAGAATGCAATTCTACCATTGTACACTAAGAGGTAAGAGATTTACAGTACTGTAACAATAGATAGGAACCAAAAATGCAATAAGATATTCAGTAAAGAGAGGAAATTTCAGTTCTTATGTATTGAAAATCATAATGAAGTACAGCATCTTTTTATACGCAAAAAAAAAAAAAAAAAAATAATTTCTAAAACTGCCAAATATCACGTGAACTAACCTGAGGAGGCAAAAGTATTTTTAAGTTAAAAGCAAATTTCAAGCATGAAAACAGTAGTATGGTAATTTAAACCTTTAGCTTAATATCAGCCTCTCAGATTCTGGCATTCAATTTTTTATGACATTGGCTTCACTGATTAATTGGAATCTTGAACACTGACCTGTGTGTCATTTGAGTGTTTGTCTGTGATGTGAAAACATGGAGTTATAATTATTACATACTATCCACTGTTGTAAATTTGCCAAAAATGCTTCATAGACCAGTAGTAATGTTGGGGAGTATGTCCAGTTAGCCTTACAGCAAGCAAATGTTAGTGAATTATGGTTCAGATGATTCCTATGTTACAGAAGTTGATTATCATGTTCTGGTCACGATACAATTTGAGAAATTGTTAAAAATGAGAACGAAAATAGTAAATGTGATGACAAAGGTAATCCGGATTCTGCTGCAATAGAGAACAATATACATAGCTTTTTAAGAAGTAGTTTCTGCTTTACAATTTTAATTTAATGTTTAAAAAATCATGTTGAAATAAAGCTATCAAACAAGTATATTATGTAAGAATCAAATACAATAATTTAATGTAGACTGTGCAAATAAGAATTTGTAGGGTCTGAGTGACTGTTGCTACAAGTATTAGTGCTACCACTTCTGGGTAACCAGAAATCATCACTATTACTGTTTTATAACTTATTTCTGATTTTGACAGTTACCCACTCGCTCATGGTAACTGCATTACACTTTTGTTTACAAATTAACATTTATCTCAATAGGACTTTCATGTATAGTGGTGTAATTAAAATGTTAAATTAATCATTAAAGGATAACTCACTTGCCTAGTAGTATACTGATAGAGTGCAGCATTGTGTTTATTACACATTGACAATTCACGAAATGTAGTCAGAAATAGTAATACTGTGCCTGTCTTTGATGCCTGTTAAGACCTGTTGCTTACATGGTATATAATTGTGTGTTCTCTCCAAGCATTTGTTAATATAGACTAATGCCTTGTCACTCAACTGATCTATTAAAATGAATACCAGTTTGGGAGATAAACTTCTTGCAATATTTGGAATAATATGTGGGTAAAATTATAAGTAAAATAAAACATACAGTCTGCTATTTACGGCTTCCTCGTGCTTCCTTATAAGTAAATGCACGAAATACCTATAACAACACGAGGGAGTACGAGAGGAAGCAATCATGCGATAAACGCCCACGCAACTTAACGCAAGCCGACAAGTTAAAATATTAGGAACAAGGCGCTAAGCAGCTACCTACTATTAGCATTAGTCTAGCGACTAGTGTTAGGGCGAAATGACTGCAAATATGATAAATGATTTATAATGGTGTGCACATGTCACAATAACAACACTACTTGAAATCGTCGCGCCACGGCTGCTAGAACTTCCTTCGCTTACAACTATTCAACTGTCCTTAATAATCTCTCACCCGCTAATAATGACATTTACACAACCCACCGTTGCTGAGTCGAATGTATACACTTGATTTCGGCATTTAGACGTCTACAACGCAATTCAGCATCCAGCATCATGCGATACCGCAGTTCGTTCGACATCATCCGGTCTATTCCTGCCACTCACACAACTCAACTCACTTTCCAAACTTTTGAACTCAATGGGTGAACGCTGCATGATAGGGGACTATAAATACACTCAAGGCTGCTGTGCTCACACAACTACAACCAGTTGCTCCAAATATACGTCACCCAACTTCCTGACGATTTAGTAATGAGACATACCAGGACGGTAACATCCGGAATGAAATAGTCTCTAGATCGCAAAGGAGGAGCCGCTGAAACATGCCATTATACCTACTTCTGTTTTTTCAATCATAACATTAGATATAGACAGTCATTTCCTTTCTTACCAGCTCCACCCATTGCATCGAATGTTGAGTCGCCGAGTGAAGAAAACTCGTACTGGAATGTTTACGTCTTCCTGAACCCTATGACATACGCTACACAGAAGCATTCTTTTCGATGCATATGCACAAATCCTCAAAATATTTGTTAAATAGTTTTTTCCTTATTTTATTCACACAGCTTCCTTTTTCAGATACATTTTGCTTCTTTATATAAACTGTTAAAATTCTCCCATTGCTGTATATCGACTTATTATGTTTTGTACTTTATTCTCCCTTGAGCATTTATCTTAACGTAATATTTGTTAGCTTTTGTATCCGTTTCTTACCACGAAGTTACACCGCCACCGTCTGTATCAATTTACAAACAATGCCATATAAGTACCCACGGAACCAAATACACGAGTTTGCCGTTTTCCCAAAATACAGACTAGATTCAACATTAGCTACACAAAACCATAAAATCTTTTTATACACGTTATAATTGGAGTCATAACCTTGAATGATATTGAAACGGTTACGATTAATACCTTGTCCTGAGAAACTCTTACAGCTAACGCGCTATCACAGCTGGCGTCGGCGTTTAGCAGCATGCCAGGAAACATTTACTACATGAAAATAACGAAATCCGGGACTAGTAATCTATTGTTTATAATCATTAATGCACTTCTTCAAAATATCGTTGTATTTCGGATACTATATTTCTGTTCAAAAGAATCTATTAACATGATGCAGATACGCATGTAACGTAAAAAACAAACAGAATTACCCTATTTCAATTTATGCTTCACCTGCACTATTTATTGAAAGCCCTTTATCAATGATTCAACAGTTCTTAATGCAGGTACGGACGTTTGAATAGTGGTTCTTGAAAGCCTTTTGAAGTGAATTGAGCAGGTGCGCTCTCTGACACTTCCGCTTGTCACTTAAAATTGTTTGCATAGCAACATGCGATAACGTGTATGTTAACTGCGAGGAAGAAAACTACAGTTGAAATACGCTTTGCTGTCAACACAGACTTACTAGCGCGCTCCTCGATAAGCCACTATCCTCGTTAACAGCAGTCATGCCTTAGGCATACAATACAGCAGGACGTGACCGAATTGGATTCACGGAAATGCATAGACTCGTCGCAAAAATCAGCAGTGCTTCCTTCTCCCCCCCCCCCCCCACCCCCCCCCTCTCTCTCTCTCTCTCTCTCTCTCTCTCTCTCAATTTAGCAGCTAGGGAGGGGGAGAGATGCATTGTTGATTTTGCAGGAGGCTAAATCCAAGCTTAATTCAGTATGGCTAAATACAACTGCACAACGATATTTATTGTAGCTCAGGAGGAAAGCAAAAACAGCATATTCTTCAGAACCTTAGATGAACCAAGTGCTGTGCTAATTGATACGCCGGCGGTTAACCTATGCGAGTTTAAGTCGGCGCGAAACCTTTTTTGAATTTGCTATAGCTGGGAGCTTTATGTTCGTTTCACGTAATTCCTTTAAATTTTATGGTATATTTTAAGGCCAGTTTGACTAAACCTGTTAATTTTTTGCTGTTTTCAAGTAAGCTTTGGAGCTATAAAATGCTAAGGGTCCATTCAGAAGTACATTTTCTATCATATCTTTGACCCGAGAAAGCATTTCACTGGATTAGTTTCAGTAGTTTTCGCCGTTTTATTTGGTGGTTGTGGTTGAGTGATGTGATGTGTTGTACACCCTGCCAGTTTTCCCTAGTTAACTTCTAAGGAGTATGTTTCGAACAAAAATCTACTGAGTTCGAACTATTAGCGTAGCATTGAAACAGAGCGACTGGTGTTGTGCTTGCCTCACGACAGTCACGTCAAACGATGTACGCGCGCAGTGGGTGCAACGCACAATTGTTAATGTGGTGTAAAGCTAAGTTTTTCACTATTTTGTCTGGCTGTGAAGGTTAATTTCATATTGCTAACTTCTTCTGCACATATCAGAGCACAACAAGCAGCATTTTGAACAGTAATGCTTGTAAAAGTGTAAGAGAAAAATACGCCAGGAAACCGAAGGCAGGGCGTGCACACTGCCCATGTGCTTCCGCGTGGTTCACTACGAGGAAAACACGTGTTGTAGAGAGAACGCTGCACTCCCTGGAAACCTACTGCTCGGAATATGGAATCAGAGTGATTGTAATCAACCGAGAATGTAGAAAAAATAGTGGGAGTGATTGTTCTGAAACTTTAATATTTACCAGTCGGTAAATTATAAAGTTCTTTGAAAACTATAAAAATTGTGAACAAATAATTCTTTCAAAGTTAATAAATTTTAATTAATAAACCAAAGCATTATAAATTTTTCTGCTCGGAACATTCTTTTGAAAGTGCCTATCTATAACAGAATAATATTTAAAATTATCAAAATTTTGAAATCTTCATCGTGTGGAGCATTTTAGGTACGCTGTCAAAAAATAACTAGAAAAGATAATAAATTTAAAGGTGTTGAATTACAATGAAAATTTGAATGTACATTATTCCTTACACGTATTATGTCCGATAAGTTTGAACAAAATCCGCTAATAATTGTAAAATTTCGAAATTTCAAACATGTGTACCCTTAACAAGTGCATACCAAAGTCCACGCACCACATTACACGCCACTGTTTCGTTCTCTGCGAGGGAAACGTTGCTTTCCGACTCATCGCTAGGAACACTTGACTCGAAAATTCAGATTTTAGCAGGCGCGGCTCCTCAGGGTAGGCATTGCCTGCCCTACCGTAATACATCAACAAATAATGTTTAACTATGATTCTGCATTTTATCATTTGAACCGTCATTTTCCCTAAATTGCAGTACAGAAAAGCATGGTCAAATCCTTGGATCTCAATTCTGATTCATCAAAACTGCGCTGCGTGTTTGAAACGCGCGGCAGAAATGATACGCATGGAACCTGGGTAGTGTAGCGCCAGCAAGCTTAACCTCTGCCGGCCCGGCCCCCTTTCCACAGTACGAGGCCCTTGAACATGGATAAGGAAATATTCCGTCTGTATATGCACTCCGAGCATGCGTAGACGCGTCTGCCAACACTCGGAACACTTGCCTGCCCAAATCCGAATTTATGCGACTTTTTCCGAACAGCTATACTCTACGAGCGAAGATCTCAGAGACCCGAATCGTTTTGCTATCACTCTGTGTAATACCAGTGTGTTGTAATACTAGTATGACCGACTTAATTAGTGAACTATTACAAAGTCTGCTTTCGCGGCGCACTGACAATGGAAAGAGGAGTGTTTTAGCTATTTAACACAATGTTACAGTCATACAATTTTTCAATTTATTCATAAATTTTAGTTTTGGTGGTAATTCGTCCGTAAGTCACACTCATTCACTCTGCACTTATTAAACAACCAAACGATATATCTATTGTTTGCGTTATCCGTAATGACTTCGCCCCTTTTATTTCGGATAAACGGGGCTCTACTGTACTACGACGACTACTACGACTATTATTATTATTATTATTATTATTATTATTATTATTATTATTATTATTATTATTATTATTATTATTATTATTATTATTATTATTATTATTATTATTATTGTTATTATTATTATTATTATTATTGTTATTATTGTTGTTGTTGTTGTCGTCGTCGTCGCTGTTACACCTTGCCTACCCTAAAATTTTGACTGCGAGCCGCCACTGGATTTTAGTTCAGGATTTTATTTATTGCTATGTTTTCACAGGAAAGGCTGAAATGATCTGCCGCTATTGGTAAGCTCCCCGGATCCAGTTCCGGATTTCTATATATTAAATTGAGAAATATGAACATAAACATGTAGTAAAACATTAACATCAAATAAATATGATTACGAATGTGTAACAAATCATTTAAAACTACACTAGATGTCCGGACTTTAAATGAAAGTTATTTTATTTTCCTCACCGGCCATTCCCTGTACCACCACATGTTTCTTTTATTGCTCCATACTATTACACACCTGCTATTTTAAATTGCTGTTCTCAAATTTCACTTCCACAGTTTGCAAAGTGTTTTGTGAACACTTCGAATGTTGTTCGTTAAACACGAGGATAAATACAATTGAAGAAATTCAGAACGCGTACGTGACAAATTTATTTCCTAGCAGAGTACACAATAAGATTCGTGTAAATGACATTCATCTGTCCAACACAACTTTCTTGTATGAAGACACGGGACTGTACTTCAACAAGACCATTTTTCCTGGAGGTATAGCCTACAGAGGCTGCAACTCTTCACTCTTCTTGCTTATAGCCAAGAACGCAGAGAAGTCGGATTTTCAATCAATTACATTCTGGAACTTCTCTGTTAGCAAACTAAAATTGCTTGTAATGTATGCAATTAAGCTCTCAATGTTAAGCTTCTTGAAAACAGCTTGAGCTTCGCGTATTGAGAGGTCTGATTCTGGCGAGAACATTGTTACTAGAGATTTGACAGATTCAAATCACACATACACACAGGGTGGAAGTACTGCTTCGGCCATACGTTAACCAGGGATTCTACATGAGTGTAATAAATATGTCCAATACAATTTTCGTCAATAAAGAACCGTTTTGTCGGAAAAAAATAATAATTTGTGTCAAACATTTGGAGTCATCTAGCTTCTTGAATGAATATAAATGATATATTGCCTCACTAAATGTCGCGCAAACATTGTGTGAACAACGCTGTAATGCCTTTTTATCTTAATTCGGATGAATTTAGCCACAATTTAACGTTAAAATGACATGCAAATTTTAATTTCTACGCGAAATATGGCAATGTCGTGGGCCACTCCAAGCGTGCTTGTCGCGTGTTCTCACAACAAAAGCGGCTGCCTGTGGGGGTAGGGGAGGGGCGTTTAGGGGAGGTATCCCTTAGCGGCAGAAGGAAGGGTTAAAGTACAATTGTCTGCAACACGGAAGAATTTAGCTTGCGATCATGAACCCGTTCAAATCAAGGAAGTACTTAGACGTGGTACTACTAATTTTCTGGGAACATTCCCCTTAATGAAATAAATAGGCACAAAAATAAAAAGTAAAATAAAAAACATAACAATGAGACCACGTAAATAAAGCCAGATGTTCCCACTCGTCCTCATCCCTTATCTAGCGAAATAAGCCACTCTTTATCTCCAACGTTTCTTCTGTTTTTGGCCTTTAAAAAATACAGTACAAAAGCAATATCGTCTCCTGTGAACTGAAATGTAACTCAATGTTAATAACTTTGAATAAGTAATGCTAAAATCTAAATAAACACCACATAATCGGCATAAATTACACACAATCAGTATTTTTGTTGTGAAGTGCTTATAAATGTAATTAAACAGAATTATGGCATTTATTTCAAAATGCTGACTCGTACTTGTGTTCTTAGTTAAATAGTACCTATTTATAAGCGTAGCATTATCTTGTGGAGTACATGAACTGTGCTTCAATCCCGTATTAGAAATTAATTTTATTTGTCATATGCCTAGAGAAAGTGCATATTATGTATACTTTCTTTTAAGGATAGTATCACTGTCATGTTTACTTGTAGAGAACAAGAATAGAATTCATTTTGCTTATCTTCTTATTTAGGCGCCTTGGTTACGACACCAGTCATTTATGAGATCATTAGTGTTATTTCAGCCCTGTAATTTACAGAAGAGCGCAGTTGTTTTATAAAAATGAAAAGGAGCAATTACTATTGTTTCAGCTCGTAACGGGTAGTAACAGCAACAACAATAATAACAATAATAATAACAATAATAATAACAATAATAACAATAACAATAACAATAACAATAACAATAACAATAATAATAATAATAATAATAATAATAATAATAATAATAATAATAATAATAATAATAATAATAATAATAATAATAATAATAATAATAATAATAATAATAATAGTCTAATATTAGAAAAATCTGTATCTGTAGGTCAGCATTGTTTTAACCATAAAATACGTGATTTCGATTGTTTCATTTTTCTGTTTTCTTGACTATGGAAAATTGTATCTTCATTATTACTTGAACGAATGCATCATTTCAGTTACATTCGTACCTTTCCGGCATAACATTCAGAATCGTGTCGATCTCCCAAAACAGTGGGCCGCTCAAGCTAGTCGTATTAAGCGAGTGTTTTGTTTACATCGAAGCACACGCCAGTCAGATGTTTTGTTTACAACTGAGGTAGTGCTGGCCTGGAAGCACACGCTGATCGGGTACAGCACACGTCGCTGACATGTGCGCGGACAGCACAGCGTTGCCATTGACGTTGGCTAAAACTGGAATTTTTACAAAACGATTAAACCTACCGAAACGAAACTTAGCATTTTATATTTCTTCTGCATCTATCAGCGAGATTATTTTGACCGAAGCAGTACCTTCCACACTGTGTGTGTGTGTGCGTGCGTGGGTGCGTGCGCGTGCGTAGGTGCGTGCGCGCGTGTGTGTGTGTGTATTACCCTGTAAATTCTTTCCTGCATATTCTTAAAAGGAACTAGGGTTGAACGCTTAAAACCATACCCTACCCGGCCTTAATGTGGGTACGGATGTCAACATTACGCCACAGCACAACATTCTGCGCGATTGGAAATAGTTCCTTACTACATTGCGCATATTATCACTTGTTTAATACTTTCAAATAATGAACGGGCTGATTCAATTCCGTAATTCAACTTCCAAAACGTTTAAACATGCGCATAAATATTTTACTTCCCTTTATTATCACGTGGTACTTGGTAATCCTCCGATTGCGTTGTTACTGTAGTGAAGTAATGCTCTGACACTCGTATTGCTAGTACTGCACGTGCAGTCAGTGTGACGGACTGTTCAGCTTCTAAGAGTAGTTAAGAAAACATAAAATCGGAAAGCCTCTAAAAGGTAGTGAAAAGACTATTCTATTATATGTGTTTAACGCTTTCTTTCAACGTTATGACACTCTGGCTGTGAAAGACGTAACCAAATTGACGTCTGAAGCAACTGGTATTTCTGTGTACACTGTGTCAAATGTGCGAATGGAAATGAATTAAACAGGAACTGTGAAAGTCCCTAAAAAGAAAAGGGAAGCGCCATTTAGTGTTTTAGGCAAAGTGGATGACTTAAGTGTTATTCGCTTTAAAATGCAGAGTTTCTTTTTAAAGTACGGGTCTCCTATAATAGATAACGAACAGTGAGACAGATCTTCCAAATTTTAGGTAAACCATGTTCCATACTTTGCTGAAAGACATCGTGTTTCAGTTTACAAAACGAAAGACAATGTGATATTTGATCGGGAAGCTATGTTGGTGTGGAGACGTTACCGGAGATCTGAGAGTTCCGCGCCTCAATCTGATGGCTCAGGTTAACGTAAGCTTTTACTCACAAAATTACATTTCATAATTTTTCTTAACCAATTTCTTTAATTAGTTAATGTAATTTCTTAATAAATGTGAGCCACCAAGTCACCATGGAAACTTTCAGCTACGTAATAGAATCATTATGGCAATGACCAGACATACCAATTTTAACAGGGTTTTAAACAAAATATTTCATCATATGATGAGAAATATAAGCCCATACCCATGGTATATACATACATTTCTCTTCTACGTACTTACAGTAAATGGGGGAAGTATTGGATTCCATCCAACAATTCGATACAGAGATTTCAAAGTCGATTTCAAACGAAAAGTCAATTTAACAGCAAACCTGGTATGAGTTCAGCATCTTCCAAGAATGTGACACGAAGGTTTCCAGGCTACCCTTTACATGGAACATTTTTAGAAAATTTTGGTTTTCTAAAAAATGGCTTAGAGATATAATTACAAGTAAAACGTATATCTTGAATTTTCTGGGAATGTCCTCAGAAGTCATTTTACATTTATGGTAAACTGTAAGAGATAGACAAAATCTTAACTACACAAAAAGTAGATCTCGTTAAAATACACAACTTTATGCCCAATGCATTTTTAAATGAACCATTTCGGAAATATTCCTTGTTATTTGTCTGAATTTTGCAATACTTATACTCTTCTCAAAAGGGAGGTCGTTATTCAAAGCCATCACATGGGGACCAGCTCTTAAAACGGTTGGATATCGATTGAAGCCTACGGTATTCCCATACTTGCATCTAGAAGAAAATTAGCAATACAATAATTTTTGGAAGTACTGATTTCGACAAATGTTAAGTAGATAGAGGAATAAGCTATTTTATTAACAGTTTGTGCAAGAGCATAGAAAGTCATGCGAGTGCAAACCCGTAAGATTTCTCTTTATGCTAATAATGAACTTTACCAACAGTTTTAACTTTGAGTATTTGCACTGCAATGGGGAAGCTGACGCGAGGATTTTTCCATATATATTTTTTTTTTTCTATTATAAACATAGTTATAAAATATTCTCATCTTTTTCATTAATATTTTAAATATTTTTCATCAATATTTTTGTAATTGCATTATATGCCATAAATTTCCACAGGGGAACGGAACGGGTCAACAGGCCCAAGTCATGAAGTTGTTGATGCATTATATGCGATGTGTAAGAGGTTCCTGGCAAGGAAATATTAGTTAGCCGGAAGTACGGTTTTGAGTGAAGTTGCGCCAATTTTACTACCCCAAAAACTCGCACCGCCTTCGTCCAGTAGTGCAGAAGAAAGACTGCCTTAAAAGGCGACGTCACAAAACCGTGAAAACGTAACCAATTGGAGACAAATTCAATGTAGGTGTCAAGGTAGGTGTGATCTGTATAAATAAGCTTTGTATTTTTCGGCAGGAGACACACTTGTCAAACATGTAACCGGTGCGAAGCCCACGCTTCACGATATAAGAAAGTTGTGTGCAAACTTTGTCATGTTATACGTAATACTTCCGCGGAAGATCATGTTTCTCTAAAGTAATCATCAAAAACTACGGTTAAGTCGAGAATAAATAACCTGCGAAGAAGAATGCGATTCAGTGTATACGAATGTCGCGGGCAAAGTATGAAATCGCGAGGAAGAGAGTATGTAGGGTTGAGTGTCGGTTATTGGAATATAAAGGTAAACAGCTTTCTATTAATTTGTCTCGTGAAGTGCCAGGAACAACATGTATGTGATAAGTGGCTAAAATAAATTCAGTCATTAAGTTATTTAGTTGTGGTCCTTGTTCCAGCGCACCGGAGAACCCCGTTACGGCTGATGGTGAGAGAGCCTCGGTGAAGCTTTTTCCTCCCCGCTGAGCTCATACTTCGTAGCCAGCAATCCATCCTAAATCATACCCACACACCCAGCAGAATTTCTAGTAACTTCATTTATCGGAGACAGGAGCTGGAGGGGTCACGGCAGGGGATCTCAAGAAGTGCCTACGCAGTTTTCCTCCGTTATAGGCCTCGAGCATTGCTGCCCCCAAGCTTTCAGCAGAAGAGAAATGCAAAACCTTCACTCAGTACAAGCGTTTGCAAATTGCTGAGAAGCTGTGAAGAGATGATCGAAGCAAAACTGTGGAAATATTGTGTACATGTAAGAAAGTAGAGGAGAAATATACTCGTCGTGCTCAGCGATCCAACGAAAGCAGATTAATATGATATTTTCTAAGTGTTTTGTTTTGATTCTTGTAAAATCCCACTCTCTTTTGTAAAATTGTGTTCACTTCACGTTTTGTTTAGAGAGAGAAAGCCACTCTAGAAAGATATGGCGATGTTAAGACCGTGCAACTCTGCAAAAAGGAGTAAGGGAGGTGTGTGTCGTAAAACGATTATGAGAGTTCCTCAAAAAGGCGGTCGAACCGCACACGCATTGACTAAACAGCCTCTACAAAGCTAACAGCCCTACTTCACAAGATCAGGGTGTATAGTGTATTCGAAAATTAATAGATATTATAACTCGGGTATTCACGGTAGTAAAGCGGAGTCTCCGATTGGCGGAAGTTAGATACTCTACTCCAGCCAAAGAAGAACGTGATCGTAGAAGGGAAGGTCACGATATGTTGTCGCGCAAATTACGTTCATATATAGTGCAGTTAGATCGCCTCCGAAGCACAGTGGTAGCGCGCCTGCCTCTGGTGCATAGGACCCGGGTTCGATCCCCGGTACCGGCATGGGGATTTTTCCCCCACTCGGGGTGCACTCCGTCTCGTTAGGTCCCTGGGGGAGGGGGGGCAATTGAGGAGCTACTTGATTAATAAGTAGCGGCACCTGGTCAAGAAGACCGCGTAACCGGCCTGGAGGGACCGGGGGACTGACCGCGTCCCACCTCCAGCACTGCACCCCACTCATGACGCCTGAGGTGGGCAGAGGTGGGACATGCCCCGGATGGGCTATTGTGCCACGGGATTACGTTATAGCGCAATTAACATAGCAACAAAATATACATACACCATAAAAGGTTTAGTTTCTATGGACTATTAGCATAGGAGATATCATTCGTCAAAGTTACAATGAGAAATGGTATAAATGAACGATTTATTGAACGAATTCGTCATCCGAGACAAATAGTCAACAATACATGAAACACGCTGTAAGTGCTTACTTTCTTGACTACACTAACTAAACCCCGGTGCGACAGCCCACGAAGGGCCAAGGCCTACCGCCCATCCGCTGCGTCACCCACCTCTGCCCACTACAGGCGTCATTGGTGAGGTGCAGTACTGGAGGGTGAGACGTGGTCAGCGCCCCGAGCCCTCCCGGCCAGTTATGCAGCCTTCTACACCTGAGGCCGCTACTTCTCCATCAAGTAGCTCCTCAATTGGTCCCCCCGGGACCTAACGAGGCTGAGTGCACCCCGTGCCAGACCTCCCAGAGGGGATAAAATCCCCATGCTGGTACCGGGGATCGAACCCGGGTCCTCCTGTGCTACGGAGGCGGTCTCTTGACTACACTACCGGAGGTAAAAAATATGCGGGTCAGCTACAGCATGGTCAATGCATACACTGTTCTCGCAGTGCACACATTTGATGAAAGCAGGTTGGCCACAGTTCTCGATGAAACACTCTTCTGCTAATCCTTTTTCGAAGCAGTACTCCAGGGTTGTTTAAGTTGAACTCTTATGGCAGAGTACTCGAAAGACACAAATGATTGGAGGCGCAAGAAGTGGTCTCTATGCCATATATTGTCATTGTCAGAAGATAACATTATTGTATCTGTAATAACTCACACAACTTTTTTGTATGGATGGAAAAAGTAAACGTCGGCAGATTGCACAATGCATGTGCTCTTTGCTGGAATCAGATTTTCCATGAATTCAACGCGTTCAGGAACTGCAGAGTTGTATAGTTAATCTCAAACGGCTGCTCAGGAGTCAACCAAAAGAAGGGCTTTGGGTTTTCTTTTCTTTCTTTCTGTTTTTTTTTTCCTTCTTTTTTAATCTGGCCATGCTACTTGTTCTTGTTCTAGGAAGACTGGTAAATACCTTTCGTCATATTAGCATATGTGCCAGCAAACGCCTTGATGTTCGGAAACGTGACATGATTCCACCACTGATACAATTTGAGAGACTGACCGGTTCTCTGAGGTAGACAGCAGCAGGGACGTGACCTGACAGCTGGTATATAGCAGAGTGGAAAGGGTTACTACAATGTAGAGAAAATGACACATTGTGTCAGTTCTCCCCATCGTTTTATGGTCCAATTGTAATAAAACTCATCTGTGTGACCTCTGTATTTAAATCAATTTATAAGTAAACATTGGACACAATGGCAATTAATCCATTGCGTGTTATACCTAATCGATATCAGACCGGTCAAAAGCTAATATGGATAACCCTTTGCAAAGAAACGAAGCATGTGGCGGGTAAAGGATAAGGTTGGCTTCATTTCGCACGCTGCTCCTACCAGCACAGGTATGATGTCAGTCTAATGCTCATATTGACTTACAGTATCTGTGCCGCTCAAATATCCGAGTTTTTGTTGAATATACAATTTTTCTGGTGTAGCGGGAGATTACGAGTTTCGCAATGGGATGTGGATTCCTCCCTCAGCTATGCTCAATGACCCCTGAAGACGGCGGTCGCTTGAAAATTCTAGAAACAAGTTGAACCAAGGGTTGCAGAGTACACAAGACATTCCACCATGGAAAACAGATTTTTTTTTTTTTTTTTTTTTTTTTTTTTTTTTTTTTTTTTTTTTTTTGCAGGACATAAATTGCTGTTTAAGAGGGACCCAACTTCTTACATAAACTGTTTGTAAACGGCGAAGCATACTATTGCTAATTACCGAAGTAATTGCATTCCACAGCAAACAGTTGTCTTTTATTATATCTAGCCGTCATTTTGTGGTCGGGCCACCACCGTGTGTCCATGATTCGCATGCACCAGTGACCTCGGCATGTTCCTCCAGAGTTCACTAGCAATGAATAATCCGCTCAAGGCTATTCTTTACCAGCTATGAATGTCAACTGTCAGGTTCTGCCTTTGGCTCGTGCTAAAAAGACTAGAGTCTGTTCATTGTATATCTTTAGTGAAAGCTTATTCTAACATTTGTTTTGTTTGTGAATTACTGTTATCGTCTTTGTTATTAGTCTAATAATAAGAGGTGACATGGCTTCGGATCCTCTGAACAGCTAGAAAAGCATGTGACTTAATCAGTGGCGGCTCGTGAACGTTGAATACAGGGGTGCTGCATAAAAAAATTATAAGAACTGTTAACAATGCATCTTAAGTTATTTGTAGATTAGTTCTATACGCCTCCTCTTGTAGGTCGTGAACTTCTGAATCACCTTGTTATTGAAGTCCAGAATGTTGTTAACCATAGACTTCTCAATAGACAGCATAGCTAACGCGGTCAACCTCTCTTCTCCCATCGTATTTCTGAGGTAGAATTTTACCATTTTCAAACATGAGAAGCAGTTGTCATTGTATAATGACAGCTATGCGCAGTAATTTTACAACTTCTGAGAACGAGGCTTGCAAGTTCGGAGATAGAAGAAACTGCAAGAGCTTGATAGCGCCACCGATGTTTCTGAATTCTGGTCTCTGGTACAATACAGCGAGTTCCGTTTTCAGTCTATCTTTCTCGAGCACTGGCAAAAGCTTCACACACATATTTAGGTCTCTCTGAGGAAAAGTTCGATAATTTTCAAATTTGTCTTCACGTAGAGTGGAAGATACTACCAGATAGTCTGTGAACTGGCATTGGGTGTTGGTTTGTGATATAATGAGATCATACACTTCTTTCGCAGCTGCAACCCATGTCTGATTGTCACCAACTTTGCGGCGTTTGCTGCAGCTTTCGTCTTCGCATTCCTCTCTACTCACTTCTACATTGTTCCATACAGTTTGTACGGCATGCCGACACCTTGATATGCAGTCTTGTGCCTTAGAAACATCTAATTGGCGATGTTGCAGTTGGTTGTATAAAATGTCAACATGAGGCATCAGTATATGGAAAAGAGGCGAGCCAGGAGTTGAATTCAGAATCTTCAAGAAAACGTATCAGGGCACTGACCTCATTTATTGTAATGTTGTTTGATGTTTCTGATTCCATTATAGTCTGAAAACATTCCAATAATGACTCTTTCTTCTCATAGACTACATTTACTATTCTTGTTTTAAAATTCAATCTTGTAGCCCCAGCTGACGGAATTCTCTTTGAAACACACGCATCTAATACAGACTGCCTATATGGAGATCGTGAGAAGAAACAAGTTAGCAAAAAATATCCGTGCCCTTGTATTTTGTTTAGCTCCTTTTTCCATTATCAAATTCAATTGATGAGCGTAGCAATGTACAAAATACCCATATTTGTAGCAGTCCCTGATTTTTGCTTGAACCCTATTCAATACACCACTCATCACAGCTGCTCCATCGTAACTCTGTCCAATCAGCTTATCTTTCTTGCTTTTAAGAATTACTTCTAACTGCGAAAGTATGCACTCCGGGATTGAATTGGCATCTTGACCGGTTGCGTTGAAGAAACCGTAGAATCTCTCGATGGCTTTTCCTTCTTTGTTACAATAACGAAGAACGATTACAAGCAGAAATATTTCTGGGATGTCTGTGGTTTCATCGGCAAGACTAAGAGACAAATTCAGTTTCTTCAATCTCAGATAAAATTTCCTCTCTGCATACTTCCAGCATACATTCAAGGAGCTCATTTTCAATTGCTTTTGATAAGCCTTTAAAAGGCGAAGAACTCTCCAAATGTGACTTAAACAACGAATCAATTTCACCTGTATATTTGATCAAATTGAGAAATATACCTTGATTGTCGGAATCTGCATTTTCATTATGCCCTCTTAATGCCAACTCATTAATTCCACAAAATTTAATGCAATCGACAATTCTTGACAACACCTCTCTGAGTTTCCTTGCCTTATTATGGCGTTCAATGGCTTCTTTATGAGCTGAACTAAAACTCTCTTCAATGTTTGCCCTTTCCAACATAGCCAAGTTCACAGTGTTGTTTAAATGTTTCTCAGATTTTGCATGTTTATTGATCTTTTCAAGCAGTTTCTAAGATCGGTTATACCTTTCCAAGTCCAACTAGAGTCCCCACCAAACAAAATACATGGGAAACAAACTAATGCATTTTTAATATCAAGCCTGACAACCATTCAAACTTTTTGTACACTTCATTGTTAAAACTGCTCGTATATTCTTTTTGTTGGCCTGTAGATGATTGTTTAATGTCTAGCATGGGTGTAGCTGTAGGCCTTCCGCGATGCTTAATTTCACATTTCTCCTGTAATGCTAATGTACTGAAGTGAATAGACTGCAAATATTGTACGGAATTAATCATTGTTGGCGACACTATTGTATTTCTACACGCACTTAGAACACACGAAATAGCGCTCTAACTGCCCGCTCCCGAATTCTCCAACCATTGAGAGCTGCATGTTTTGCAGCTCGTTCCAAAGGTAACGCAGGGGTTCTGGAGGAGGAAACTGAAGAAATGTGGGCGGAGAGTTAACTCTTTTAACCTGGTAGCTCCAGGGGAGGAAATGCTTTCGCCAGTTGCACGGGAGGAAGTAGCTGCTGTAAGCAGTACTTCGATACTAATCGACTGCATTCAACTCGATGGCCGCAACATTTAAAACTATTTTGAAAGCAGAATACGAATCTGTATTACAAAACGTAAGGTGAGCCATTGAGTCAGAAACACCTGGGGGTGCTGCAGCACTGCAACCCCTAATCACCAGCCGCCACTGGACTTAATCCCAGACAACGTGCACTTGTACTTCACCGGGTTCCCCGCATGGCTTGCGGGCACACCCGGTAACAGCGGAGCTAACCCATCAGCAGCGAAAGCTGAACTCCAATACAAGCAGTCCAAGAGATGCTTGGATTCAAAATTTTAAACCCATTTTGGTTATACACACCAGCGGTCCCCAATGGAAGTTACACCCTGACTGGCAGTCGTTGAGGAGCATAAACCTGCTACCTCCCTTCTACCCTCTACCCTATTTTCACCAGTCACCCTGCAAAACCCCACATCCCGTCATAAAAGTGGTTAAGCCCTAAAGGGTAAACGAATGACACACCTCGGGCTGTTCTCAGCCTGCCAATACAATCCGATTGCGGAGCATTGTGACTAATTTAATTCTCATACCATCTATGGACGTACGCCTGAGAATTAGGTGACCCTTCGCGCAGGTCTCACTGAAATTGGGTATTTACTTTTGTGAAAGTTAGTGCCTACATGCTTCTTGCAGTCAGTTTTTCACCCTGCAATTCCACCACGTGCAAGATGTCTACGAATGTTTGTTTGGAGAACCTAAGTATAACTTTAAATTCTATGGTGTCATGTTCCTGAAAGGTATCGAACTGTATCTAAAATTGCTGTCTTGGTAGAAATGCAGGTTAAGATTTCGTACTTTGCTAAAACACTTCTCGCGAACATTAAAACAAGGAGAAAGGAAGCACTTCATTTTATCGCATTGGGTACGGTAGCTTATCAAAATTGGAAACGTGCATCACTGTTAAAAATACTGATAAACAGTATTTTGTGACGTAAAAGGGCTTTCAGGGCATGCTCAATCTTAACGAAATACACTCAGATCCAATATAACCTCTTTGTCAGACAAGACTATATAATAAAGAACAATAAAAATACAACACTTCCCGGCATAAAACTATAATTCTATACACACATTAATCGACAATAATGCATACAGCAAGTTTTCATTTAATTGTATCTGAGGATGTCAATATGAAAAATTAAGAGGAAACCATGCGATGAAAGCAATAATGGTGACCATTCTCTGTTTATAGATTCGACTGAATAGCGTTGTAGATAGGTCATGCAACTTATTTCAGAGGCAAATGAACACTTTGGCGCCAAAGAAATCTCTAAGTGCTTTCTTGCAACGCAGCAGACTACGATCTCATTCCAAAGATGAAGAGCCACTTCGCGGATCGCTTCCGTACAGCTGGAGACGTTTCACAGGCAACCGACCGCTCTCTTCGCGTCATCAAGAGTAGGCAGTACCGACGAGAGCCAACAGCTTCAGCATCGCTGGAAACAGGTTGTACGCAACACTGGTGATCACATTGAAGGCCTATCGAACTTAGAATGATGTACAATAACCGCTAAACATAACCTCCCTGCACCTCCGGTCTGTCACATTGTTCATCTTTATAGGAAGCCATAGCCATTTAATTGGTTGTTTTAGACAATGTTTCCTTGCACCGTGGCCTAAAACAGCCACTGAAATGCCATGGCTTCGTATAACGATAAATAATGTGACAGACCGGAGGCGCAGAGAGATTTTCTTTTACGGTCATTGCACGCATGCTATGTATGGAGAAGTAAAATAGTTGCCAGAAATAAAATATCACCCCTTGTATTTATATTTTAATAGTTCTATGAAAGATTTCAGATAATTATGTCCTCTACAACTTCTAAGGAACCTGTAAAAATAATGCGATTTGTCATGTCACTTGGCTAATGTTGCACACAGCAGATCTCTACAATGCAGCTCAAATTAATCAATAGCAGCTCAAAATATTGCTCTTAAACTGCCACATACAAAACAATGCAAAAATTAAACACAATATGTAATGCAGCATTCTGAAACTTTGGCAGCAAAATTAACTTTTAGTTACTCCTATACACAGATGCCAACTCTGCCTTCTAATTGGTGCTTCTGGCACTTTGAGAATTTTTTTCTACTTGATAATTGTGATAATGAACAGTAAAGGCTATGTAATCAACCAAACTACTAGAGGTTAATTACCATTCTGCTACAAATAAGGCAGGCATGCATGCAGAAAAACTCACCATGTTGTAATGCCTGCTGGAGTGGGGGGGATTCACTGCGTTCACTGGGACTAGTAGGTGTTGGTGGTCGCTCTCCGAAGCCTGGTTGTTCCACATAGTTGGCACTCTCTCCATAGGCTGGGAAGGCACCAGGATATGGTGGGTTGGGGTAGGGATACTCCGGCCTTGGTGGATATTGCTCATAGTCTTGATAGCTCTGGCGATATGCATCCGGGTACCGCCGAGCTGCAACCGATCCAAAGCACCATGCAGCCTGATTGCATGTCCTAAAATGCTCTGCTGCATACATGCATGCATCTATCATGCCATGTGCAAGTAACTACTTCTGAGTTTTCAAGTTAAAACATTTGTTTTAAACCAAAGATTGAATTAGTGGCAACTTAACTTCTAAGATGTAATCCCTTATTCCATACCAAATACATATGTAACTATTTGTTGCTTTGCCAGTAACTTCTGTACATCAACTTTAACATTCCTTTTCTAGTATTGGAAAAAAATGTATATTATGTTTTCTTTTTTTTTTCCATAAATATACTTTGCCCGATACCTTATTAACCATTTGAATGCACAATTTTATGCATCCTTTTATTATTATTATTATTATTATTATTATTATTATTATTATTATTATTATTATTATTATTATTATTATTATTATTATTATTATTATTATTATTATTATTATTATTATTATTATTATTATTATTATTATTATTTTGCTACTGCTTCTGCTACCATTGCTAATATGGTTGTTTTTTTCAAACACCTATGTAAATCCTTACTACAAAAAATATAATTTTGTTTCTATACTGCTCACTTGCCTGCTTCTTAGTTGTTTATTCCTTGCACCCAGAACATTTATAAGAATTACAGAACCATCTGGTTTCAAGTTAATGATTACCACATGATCTAACACATGTTCTGCCAAACAATTCAGAGTCCATATTTTTTGGTTTGGCTCAACAATAGCATAACTGGTTGTTGACAGTATACAGGTTGTTTATGCACAGTTTTGTGCTTGAAACTCTATAACTGAGAAAATTTATGGTAGCAAAGCCATTTTATAAACATTTATGCACACCTAACATTCTCCAGTTATTACTGTTAAGTATCTCTCGTCAAGCTAGAGAGAGTGCATGTTTGTGGGTGGGGAAGGAGGGTGATTTTTTCTACCCCATGTGAAGGACAACCATTTGTGTGCTAAACAGCGTCCCTTACAGTGTTTTAACACAATTGCTGACTTGCTCTCTTTGACATTAAGATATGTATGTAATACCCACAAGCATGTTTTACAAACTCAACCAGGGATTATACTAATTTGATAGAAGTATGAAGCTCACTGCTTAAACCACAGAACCATGTATGCACTAGATGCAAAAAACAGGAGACAAATAAAGGCAAAATTGATATTTTCAATAAGCAATTTGCCTAAATAAAATTTAAAAAATCACTTAACGTTTAATACAAGAGTCTTAACATTTATATATTTTATTACTTTCTCTACCACACATAGTAGGTAGAGAACGTATTGCATTCCACTTCCAACAAAATCAATATCAAGATTTCACCAGAAATGCATGCCCCAAGAATACAAAAACATAAGATTTTTAAAACAAATTATGTGTGTGTGTGTGTGTGTGTGTGTGTGTGTGTGTGTGTGTGTGTGCGCGTGCGTGCGTGCGTGCGCGCGCGCATGTATGCATGAGAGAGAGAGAGAGAGAGAGAGAGAGAGAGAGAGAGAGAGAGAGAGAGAGATTGGTGTGTTTGTGTAAACCGTAAGTAAATGAAACATGAAACTTGTTACATAGATTCAATATCAAATGTAACATCACTTTTTCTTTATATTTAAAATTGCACACAAGAATATAATAATGATGTGACATACAGTATTAGTAATGCTGGCCATAGCACAAGCGGAAAATGTCAAATCTTTGGATTACGTGCTAGGTCATGGCAACATACACCTTCAATGCCTAGATCCAGTATCCAATATCTAGGATTATGATTAAAAAAAGAACGGTAATTTGTGGCAAAGCTAGTCATTCAAATTAGATTCATCATCATTGCCCGCCTCTGTAGCGTGATGGTTAGCGTGTCTGCCTCGCGTTCAAGAGGTCGCGAGTTCGAATCTCGCTTAGGGTAAGTTATCCGGGTAAGGTTTTTTTCCGAGGTTTTCCCTACCCTGAGAAGACGAATGTCGGGTAACTTAAAGCTCCATGGACCTCGAGCTCATTTGAGCATCATTTCACCCATTTCATTTCATTCATTCGTCCGATGTGACATAATGTTGGAGGATGTTAATTAAAAAAAAAAAAAAAAAAAAAATCATCATTATCAAACCTGTAGATGTTGCTCTTCTGTCACATACTTCAATACACTTTCCATAATTTATAATCATTTAAGTTAATGCTAGAAAATTATCACATAAAATAGAAACAACAGTGGCTAATTTCTAGCACTATACTGAGTGAGAAAATTTCTTATTTGGGAAGACTCCTCAAAAATAAATGTACTTAGTATACCAGTATATAAATCAAGATAAAGTTATTCATAATCCATAATTAGTATTTATGATGATCAGAACACCAAGTAACATTATGTTGGAAAACCTAATTTTGTAAAAATAATTTGACAACCAGTATAAATGAGATGAAGGAATAACATGCTAAAGTAATACTTATGATAAAAATTGCTACAATGAATTCGAACTGTATTAATAATGATAACATTCCTTATGTAGAGGCTCTCCTGATAGTACTGTATTTTGTGTTTTTTCTATTTAAAAACTGCAGTATTACAAATCTGGATACTTTTTTACCGTTACTTTTTTACTCTTAACTGTTGCTGTAGTTAAAGGTTGTAGTGGGTCAACATTTATGTTCAGACACCACCATCAAATTGTTTAGTTTACTAATTATGATACAATTTGGAATTTATTTCACTTCTTTTGCACATAATTTAGTAAAACACATAATTATCCACTTCGTAATAATATTAAAGGCATATTGGTAGTGATAAACTGCTCAATCTTACAATACTGTACTGAAGAAGGGATTGAATGTTCCCAGACATAATCAGTCGAAAATTTCTCCATAATAAGGCAATTGAGTGGATTACTTGAAAAAGTCTGTTGCATGTATACGTTATGTGTTTTTCCCATTGTAAGTGCTGGTCTATCATTATTCCTAATTATTTTGTTTGGGCTAATTCTATTAAAACTGGAAATTTACAATTAGACAGAAATAATATGCACACATTTTAATGTAGAGAATTAAAGGGTATGAAGGTGATACAAGGCAATGGTTATCATTTCTATATTGATCATTCCATACTTAATAAGGATGTCATGAACAGAGCACTACACTTTTTTCTACTAAAATAAGTGCTAAGCACTAAAACTGTATTGTAGGTTTCATTTCTTCTAAACAAAATCTCCTCCTAAGTGTATGATAGACAGTGTCCCCATTGGATACACAATCAATGAGTGCTCTTGGCGTCCAGTGACGGCCCCATCATTTTGCTTGAAATTGCTGACATTTTGCTCAACCTATTATGAGCTTCTTCTGGGCTCTTGTCCAATATTTGCTCTGTTGCTCTCGCTTAGGTACCAGATGCAGTTCTCTGGTGGTCCCGTCCTCTTGTTTCTGATTGGTTGCCTGTCTGCCAATGGCAGCCCGTCCCAGTGTCACTTCTTTTTGGTGGTCTATGAGGAGAATACTGTGGTGTTTTCTTCTCTGGTTGGCATCTTTAGGACATTTCCCGAAATGGGATTCTTCTCTGGTCCATCAGTTTTCAAAGACTGCTGAAGCAGGCTGTCGGTTCTGAGTTGGTCTATTGGCTCCACCGCTAGCCTTCCATTGGCTGTGCTAGTGAGGAGGGCTTTCCAAGTGTTGTGCAGCTGCTTACCATTGTCCCTGTTGATATGGTTCTTTTCTTTGAAGATCTCCATTCTTTCTTGAGTCAGCCTGTGAGAGAAATTGTCACAGGTCGCTAGGAGTTCTATTTTATTAAAATCAATGTGGTGGCTGGTTGTAATCACATGTTCCGCTAGTGTGGATTTTTTGGGTTGGTTTAGCTTTAGACTGTATATGTGTTCTTTTCTATTGTGATGGCTGATCTGTCAGTTTGGCCAATGTAGGCATCTCCACATTCACATCTAATCCTGTATATGCCTGGGTTTAGGAGCATACTAGAAGTATCCTTGGCTGGCCGGAGAGACGGTTTTGAGTTTTCTGGTTGAAGTGTAGCGTGTTTTAATGTTGTAGCTTCTGAGGATGTTCGAGATCTGGTCGGTTATGCCTAGGACGTAGGGTAGGGTGGTCCATTTTGTGTTGCTTTTTCTGGGATCCTGTCTGCTCTCCATCAGAGATGAAAAGAAGCACTTATACAACATCCTTCAGGCAAACAGCTACTCCCACGAGGAGAGTCTTTTTTTTTTAAATTGTATTATTGAACTAGTAACTTTGGCTGTGATATGAATGGGCTATGGCGATGCCATTGTCATCATAGCTCCAGATAAAACCAAAGGAACAGTCACAGACCTCATGCAGTCTGCCCTGAATACTGTGACAAAATGGGCTGCGAATGAGGGGTTAACTGGTAACATTCATAAATCAGTCATAATACCAGAAGAGGTATAAAAGGATTAGGACCTCTATATCTTCAAGGTAAAATATCTGGATATCTCACTTTTGACTCCAATATGGACTGGAATCAGCACTTTAAGAAAGCAATAAAGCATGTGAAATAAATTTTTGAAGTAGTTAAGATGCATGCATGATAAAAGATGGAAATAAGATCGGCTTTCATCCACTGGATATATCGGGTGTAAGTGAATTAAGTATGCAGCTTTCACCAGTGCCTTCCCTTAGTTAAAAACAGTATAAAAATCATCATGATCTTGATTTTAAGTTATATTGTGAGAGTAATTCATAAGTAACAACTTATTCCCGTGCAATTTTTGCATACACTGAACTGTTTTCTCAGAAATTAATTGGTATGGTTCTAGAATTTTGTAAGCAATTCTGACTTTATTCTTATCCAAGGGCCGTCAAGCAGATATGTCTTGACCTCAGCTAGTGCATGTACAATGGTTTGTAAAGGTAGGCAGGTGTAAGCTGTCACTGCTGCACAGTGAAGATATGCCAAAATATTTGAACGCAGAATATATGTGCATTATATTAATTTATGGCAAAACAAAGTGCAAACCACACGAAGCCCACAGACTTTACCATGAAGAGTTTCCAGGAACAAATCTGCCTAATACGGAAACATTCACTGCTGTGTGGCAATTGATTCACGACACAGGGAGTGTGGTGCCCGGATGCCGTAATAATGGTTGACAACAATCAAAAAAATTATGAATAAAGAAAAAGTGTTACATCTAGTGAACAACCTCATAGTAGCAATTGCAACATTGTTCAAAATGTTGGGAAGTTGCATTGAACAGTGTTAAGAACATTAAGGGAACAACTACTGTACCATCATAATCTGCAAGGGCAGCATTTGCCACTGAATGATTATTGCTCTACATGTTAATTTGCAGGTCAAATCACAGTGATACACATCACACTTTTTAACACTTTCACTTACCATATAAGCCAAATAAAATATGCAGATATTCTCCCAGCTATTCACATGGAAGTGATCAGTACACCTCAACAAATTCTACAGAATATTTTAACTCACAATGATTCAATTATTACAACCAAACAGTTTGGTTTGCAGAAAAATAAATGCACCATATTGTTAATAAAATATATGAGAATTATAATAACCACATTTGAAAATAAAGAAAATGTATCTGTAGATTTGTGGTCCCGTGTGATCTTGCTGAAGCTTTTGACTGCATATCACACAAACAGCTTTTAATCAAACTCAAACATTTTGGTATCGGGGGGGGGGGGACTTTATAAAACCTTATCTAGAGAACAGATGATAGCTGGTCACTATTGCAGACATGTTCTAAGGTGCAGAATATAAACAATGGAGTTCCTCAGGGGGTCTATTTTTGGTCCTTTTCTTTTTCCTTTAGTGAGCTGGCATATAATATTCCTGAAGATCCTATAATGTATGCTGATGACACCACTTAACACAAAGCTTAGATTATAATCAATTAAAAGGGATAGAACTAAATAATTTTACTACTGGGAAAAAAAAAAAAGAAAAAAAAAAAGAAAATCGGGCTACAGCGAAAAAGTTATTGCTAAATGAGAAATAAACTCAGTAATACATATACAGTTGAACCTGATTTATGAATATGTCAAGGGGAATATGGAAGATTACGAGGCCTCTAGTATCAAAGACGGACATAATGCCATCCGCTTGACATGGGACTTGTACATGTTCCTATCAACCTTCTTGTGTCAAATTTAATGGCAAATGCAGTT
The DNA here is from genome assembly GCA_030765045.1 of Tenodera sinensis. Taxonomy (NCBI): domain Eukaryota; kingdom Metazoa; phylum Arthropoda; class Insecta; order Mantodea; family Mantidae; genus Tenodera; species Tenodera sinensis. Next base: position 62,594,239 of record CM060964.1, read on the forward strand.
CCATTCAGAAATGAAGTTGATATATTTTGTCATTTAAAATATGTGGTTATGCTCAAACTCTAACATAATGCCATCCAGTCGAAATGGGGACTTGAACTCACTGTGCATATGTCCGTCTTTGATACTAGAGGCCTCACTGTTGTAACTCAAAATTACTTACAAATGAGATTTTGATCATGCATAATATTTTTTTGAAGAAAGCAACACAGTGGGCCTACATGTGTAAAATTTTAATAACAATAAAGATATGTACGAAGAAAACATCATTTTGAACATGGTCCTGCTTTAAAGAAATCAGGTAATTTAGACTGTTTCACCTTTCTTGCATTAAGTGCATATACCTCGTTTTGTTACTGATGACTGTATAAGCAATTCCTAAATCTAAAGCAATTTTGGTTTTGGTTTTGTTTGCATTGAGTTCCACCTCTTACATGAATTTTACTTTCTGATCTAGTGTATAACATTTCCTTTTTCTATTCTTCATGGCTGATTAAAAGCAATTCAAAACTGAAAGACAACACCGCTGTTAATTAGCAAACACCAGATACCAAAAATTTTTATTTTTACTTGTAATTTGTTCTTACAACATTATTGCGTCAAAAGTTGCTGGCTCCATCAGCAAACATCTTTGTGTTTTGTTTCCATGGCTGAAAGCTGCCTGCTCAACTTGCATTTTTATCACCAGAGATAAGGAAAATATGCCTTGAGTTTCTTTTAAGATAGTGTATGCCGAATGTTCATAATTATTTAAAACTCAAGTTGTATTTCACTGAAATTTAATACATATAACAGCGAACAATATATAAATAAGGTTATATTATCACGTTTCTAGATATTTTGTTGGGACCTACAAAACTTTATGTACAAATACAAATTATTTAGAACTGGGTTCAACTGTATATGTATAGTTCATAAGACAAAATACAAATGAATTGCTTGTGTTAAACTGTTGAAATTCTACCTAGATTCCAAAGTTGGATGGAAAAAGCATTGTGCTATGTGTACAATAAATTATCTAAAGAAATCTTTCCTCCACTATTCTTTTAGAAAATTAAATTAGGAATATGATTTTTTCCTAAGACTGTGAGTAAAGGATGTACACCCTAAGACAAAAAAATGAGCAGATTTTCGAATCATATATTTGTCAATGTCTAAATAATTTATGTGGCCGGCTCACAATGGTGTCTTGGATGCATGCCGTTAGCTTCATTCTATTGTCACTTTTCATACCAAGTTCCAGCTAATGAACATGTGCTCATCGCTGAGCTGATATAAGCAGGTGTATAAGAATGAAACCCTTTGAGGTTCATATACCGAGGTTAATTTAATTTTTTCCTTTTTTATCATTATAAGAATATTTTGTTCTTAGAAAAACACGTCATTTTGCATATTGTAATTTACAATCACTATGATTTCAAAGCATTTATGCTCACACAAAAACTGAAATGCTCATTTTAATTTTCAAACCAAATATTAAATAATAAGAATAAGAAGCCCATCACATCCCTTAAGGGCAAGGGCCTCCTATCGGCAGGGTTAGCTCGGTATTGCTCATAGGGTGAACTTATTCCTGAGAGCTACTTGTTCTCTGTTGAACTGGTTATTCCATTTGTTGTTTGCTCTTAGCTTTGCTATTGCTTATAGACCTACCGGTCTCTCTCTGCATATTACTTAAATTTATCCTCTATAATATCTATATCTAATTGTAGTCCTATATCTTTGCACTTTGTTCATTTCGTCGTTTTCCATTACTCAGTCACTTCACTGTTTGCGTGTATTTTGTCCCTTTCACATTTTGATGTCCTTCCTAAACATATAACTATTACTTATGTAAGTATATAAGATATATATCTGTTATTATTACTAATTGTTCCACTCTATTACTATGGCTGTTTTTCTATTAACTTTTGTTTTAGGTTGCTAGCGTTTGCTTCCATTGAAGTCTATTTCTGGCTATTCGAGTCCCCTGTGTACCTAACATTTCTTTGAATTCTTTGGACCATCTTTGTCTTGGCACCCTCTGTTTCACTTCCCCCTTCTTGTGCCCCACCCCACATTGTTGCAGCCTATGCCCATCTATCTTGCTGCATTGTTATCATATGTCCTGCCCATCTCCATTTGATCATCTGTGCACTTCTGGTTACATCCTCTAGCCTGCTTCTGTTCCTCAGCACCTCATTATTGAATCTATCTTTTAGGCTGATATTCAGGATCTTCCATTCCATCTTTCATTGGCACGTTTATAACATCAAGGTCTGCTTTCGTGTTAGTGTCCAAGTTGGCAGCCATATAGTATGGTGGGAAAGATGCAAGTTTGTAGGATTTCCAGCCTGACATTTTCCCTTATATGCTTGTTTTGGAGAATAAATTTTGAGTTCCAGAATTTACCCCATGCTAGTTTTCGTCTTTGTATTTCATCTCCTGTTCCTAAACAGACTCACCATCTGGCCTAGATAAATATAGTTATTACAATATTCTATTCGTTCACAGTCTACTTGGATAGGGTTTTCTATGTAGTATGTCATAATTTTGGTTTTTGTAGGATTCATTTGCAAGCCCACTTCTTTGCTCTTGTTGTTTACATGTTTCAGCATCTCTTGAAGTACTGTCACTGAGTTTGCAAACAGTAAAATATCATCTACAAACCTGATGTTGATTAGTCTTTTCCCCATTTATATTCAGTGCCCAACTTTTATTCCATCTTATTCTTCTGAATACTATCTACAGGATGCAGTTGAGTTTTGGAGGAATTGTCTCCCCTTGTCCGACCCTTTTAATTATTCTGAAGTGTCTTCCCTCCATGTCTGTTCTAATTTTTGAGGTGCAGTTAGTGTAGATCTTTCCCAACAATCTTATATAATTTGAATGTATTCCTGTTGTGTACAATGCGTCTATTAAATTGCTATGTTCGATTGAGTCAAACGCTTTCCTGAAATTGATGAGCACCATATAAAGTTTTAGATTAAATTAATTTGTTTTCTCTATAATCTGATTTACGGTTTGCAGATAATCTATTGTACTGTATTGAGCTCTGAAACCTGCCTGTTCTGGCAGTTGGTTCTTGTCCATTTTATTGGTGAGCTGGTTAGTCAGTATTTTTGTAAAGAGCTAAATATGAAGTAACAAATGTTAATTTAATAACAAATATTAGGTATGTAAACCCTATTCTGTTACCACCCTCATTTTACGGGCATAATATCAAATGCTTAGTCAAATTTTCACGAGAGAACACTTTGTGCCAAGCATCCTGCATTTGATGCCACATCAACTCCCTTGTCTTGCATTATCTTGCAGGGAAATTTAACTCAAACTTTCTTCACCTCAGCCACACATTTTCAATAGGATTCAAATCTGCTGAGTAAGGAGGCCTATCAATCATTGTGACATCTTACCTTTGTGAGTTTGAAACCTGCTGAAGTGCGTGGATGGGGCGGCTAATCCTGTGCCACTACAGCCCTGATGGGCCAAGGTTTGCCAACCCAAATTCCAGCCTCATACCCACGTACCATGGCAGAGGTGGGCCATCATCCAACCGACACAGTGATGTGACAGGGCTATAGTTGCTGTCACGAATGAAGGTGGTTGCACAGAAGACACACATCTAACGTCACAGTCAGGTGTTTTCTAGCCAATCAGGCGTAGTCTGTTTCAGAGCACATGTAAGAGTACTTGCCAACAGTTTAACACAAATTAAATAATTCTGAGCAGTAAGTTCAATCCAGTGTGTGATGGTAAGTTTGTTAAGAGCTCTGACGATTGCTGAGGCAAAAAAAAAGTTGCGCTATTCACAGTCAAGCCAGAGAAATGGTGTATGATGAGTACAAATACTTCCTAAGAAAGGTGGAAAACAGTTGCAATGCAGCACTTCCCCTATTACCCCTACCTGCACATTATATGTCATTTACTGGCATCATTCCTGACGGCTACTCTAGCATCATGCATCCCCAACTGGAATGTTGCCTTCTTGGCTAGGATCATTGCCTATTGCAGCACCCCACTTTTCTCTCAATGCTGAGTCGGCATTGATGCGATACTCAGTACATGAAATTTGCACCTCCACCCCTCCCAGATGGGATTGACCCTGGGCACATTCCATGGCCATGAAACAGAGCTCCACACTCTGGACCACTGTGCCATGGTGCATGATGGACAGGGTGGTTATCCTGTTCAAATTCAACCACTCCATTGGGGTATCTAGTCCTTGCAGAAGGAACCATGATGTTTTTGAGGATGTGTTTATACTGCTGGCTATTTAATATGCCTTCGAACTGCCACAACACACCTAGGCCATCTCCTGACATGGTCACGACAATTACTCCTAGCTCCCATTTATAGATGCAAATGTCACCTCATCTGTAAATATAACCCCATTCCAGTTATGGTTGACATTTTCTTCTGCAAATTTGAAGCGACACAATCTCTTATCATCTGCTTCTTAGCTACTGATCAAGCAAAGAACTCTGTCATAGTCAAATGATGTAAGGCTGTGCGGTTCAACCCAGGAAAATTAGAATTATTTCTAATTCTAGACACACGCTGGACAAACGTTTTCAATTCTGATCAGGTTAACGATGAACAATTCCTTCCCTGGATAACTGCATGCTCTCATAGTAAAAGATGTAGGTACTTCATGTGTTCTTGCTGCCTAACACACAGAATACATATAATGCAGGATTCCAAGGCTACGGAGGTGTGTATGCATGATCACACCAGCATCATAACTGAAGAATGCGGCAGTGAGTTTGCACATTCAACATTAAGTCAACTAAATATTTGCTTAACTTTTCACCATAGAATTATTATTAATAGGGCATTTTTTTAAAACAAAAAAAGAGTTCATTTATTTGTATTTTATGTATGAATGCCTTAAAATTAATTCATATCTCATGCAAGGAAAACATGGTATTACCATATATAACAAATTAAAATGTAAATAATAAAAAAAATACACTAAGGATTAGAGCCCAGGTTATTCTAATTACGAGACGTGTGTGTTTCACTGAACAGCTATCACACATAGAAGAAAATTGAAAGGCATCTTCCTACTTACTGCACAGCTTTGAAATTAATTATGTCATGTAAAGTGAACACAATGTGAGTGAATGCTTCTGATGTTCCCTGAAGCAAACTCCCTTTCTAACTGTTGTTCATTTAGTTTGTCTTATACTGTATAAAGTTATTCTTATTTCTCAGTTGAATAGTGCAAATTTGGCATTTTAAAATATATTATGTAAAATGTCAATAATATAAGACTATATTTTCTATGTAGACACAAGAAAATGACTACATAAAGACACCAAGGGCAAGAAAGCGTCAAAATTATGACAGAAAACTAAAAAAATACGATAAAAATAGAAAATGGCATAGCATGACCCAAAAATTATTTAATAAATATGCGGTTATATAGCTGGGACTCATGACAAGGATTCATTTATATGTTAACTTTGTCTATAATGCAACAAAAAAAGATGACATGTCATCAGAACCTGGGTCAAATTTGCTCCTTCACAAAAATAGATTATCTTTAATATAAAAATCTATATTTTATATTCTTTTCTTAATCAGCTGAAACTCATTTAATGTAACTGACATCAATATCTCTCCACGTTCAACCAGCTACACATATGTTACATTCGTATGTTACATTTAACAAATGGATGTACTATTTTGGCTTCATTTAGTTCCAAATTATGAAAAATAAAACCATTGCAAAGAAAATGTTTTCAAAATTCTAGAAATTATAATACGCAGTGTAGTGTATGATAACTAAAGCTAATTAGTAATTCAGCTGCATAAAAATTTAACACAAATAATTTGTATCACAGAATAGATCTGATTTTACTTCAATAACTAAGTAGTTTTCATTTTAATGAAAAGCAGACATTTCACAACAACTGAACTTACACCACGATGCTTTGACATTTTTAGTGCATCACTCTAAAAGGAAAATGTGGATTATGAGGTTTAATGTAATTACTTATACTGTCCTTATTTTATTAGGTTGTTCTCCAGCCTTAAGCAGCATTGTGCCTATGGAAATGCAGTAAACCCATTCTATGAATGTCTGCACTACGCATGATACTTTCCAAGCAAAACCTCAGAATGGTGTTTTGAACATGTGGGACATGCAATCATATAACATATTTATTAAAACTATTAAAATGATTAGTAAAATGCATTTGTAAAAATTGGTATGTGTAATGTCATCTAAAAGTTGCTACTGTTTCAAATTTTCATTCAAAACTGCCACTACTAACTAGCACACTCATGTATATTCATAGGTATATAAATTCACATATGTCTGCGAATTGTAATTCATATACCACCACGAATATGTTCCTATGTGCATAACATGGTGCATTTATATTGCTGCATGCATGATTTTAAAGCCATATGCTAGAAAAAGGCATATGCCAAATAATTAAAGACAACAAATAACAGAATATTTCTAAGCAACTCCTTTTCTATTTCTATCATATAAAACCTAGACAAAAAACTCAAGAGTTCATTCAGCAAGCTTCTCTGTCAGCTCTGTCTAGTATGCATATTGGCTACAAACACCATATGGCACTGAATATATTTGCAATTTGCAGTTATTCATCAGTGAAAAGCTACTTAAACTTTCCGCTGCTACATACTTTGCATGACAAGTAAACAGATGGTACTGGTTCATTCATGCTAACAATGTTTGCCCTCTGCAGAATACTTTTGCAATTTGAAACTGTGTGATTATATTACCTGAGTTGTTTGTATTTGTCAATAAGCTTGCCATCTTTAATGAATGTTCACATAAAACCAAATAGGTGTCTTATCAATATCCAGAACTATTTAACATTTCATTAGTAAAAGTATATAACAGCAAAATGTGTATGAACACAGGCATTTGGTATAAATAGCTAACTTCAAAAATCACACCAGAGCCAAAATTAAAACCAAAAATGTCCAAAGGTATAAACAGAGATTATTTACTGGAGAGACAGTACCTCCCACTGCACACAGGTGTTAGTATGAGAGAAGTAGACAAATGAAACCCAGATGACAACCATAAAAGTGTATTCCAAGCAATACAACCATCAGCAATAAAAGGGTTAAGTTTCTGGGCACATAAAGCAGATCTAGGAGTGGTTAAAATTTCTAATATTTCATTCAAGACTGTGTTGGGTATCCTTGCAAGTCCTCTGGAGATGCTCAACAGAATTTTGGATCATGGTCTATAAGGCTGGAAGCTCAGTAGTTCTATATACCAACACCATCTGTGAAAGTCTTAGGTCTTAAATTATTTCATACTCATTTACTTCTCTGACATCTCTTCGTTAATAACTCATAACAGTTATGTCTTTTTCTTATTCATTATAATTGTGTATTCAACATTCTGGATAAGTTGTCCAACAGTATAAGTTCTTTAATTTTGTTATTTCAATTTAGGGGAAGTATATGATCAAAGCTCTAAAGCAGGGCTGGGCAACTTACATGCTACCTTGAGCAAACTTCATCTTTTCGCCTGCTAAACATACAGCTATCAGTCACGGTCGTGAGCAATCTGCACTCTCTGAGCACCAGTTGTCCAGCCCTGCTCTATACTTACAGGGTTCTCATGAGGAGCAGATCTGCACAACAAAGTATAATGAAAAAGTAAAGCAAATTTTAAAATTTACTTTCAGTGTAACAATATAGTATGTCAGTTCTACTGAAAATGTTCACATATACAAATAATGATGCATTATCTGGAGTGACTTCTCTTATGCTAAAGCATGCATGTTTGTCACTGTGCAAATAAGCACATGTTTTGACTATCATACCAGCTTTAAAAGAGATAAATTAGTAATATCTAGAAAATAGTGACTATGGAAGAGAGGTAACTGAAGAGGACATTCAGACCATGACAAAACAAATTGCATTTTCACCTAAAACACATACATGGTAAGTAATCCTTGGCACGACCAGTTTTGAAATGTGTGGCAAGCTGGCGAAGCTAGCTGCTGTGTTGGTGGTGCAGGTGACAGTAAGTCCACAGCAAATATAGTACAGTTTGTCATGTATGTTATTTCTAACACACATAACAAACATTTAAAATGAAAATTCTATTATGCCCAAAAAAAACAAAATTTTACACAAATACAGGACTTAAAAGTTACAGAACTTATCTTTATATAATAATTCAAATTGAATAATGTAACAGAATATTTTTTTTCAAAATTCAAGCCTTTGAAATTGGAGATTTGTATTGGATTTAGTATGGACTGTTAATGCTGCCAACATATTTATAAATATAAATGCAGTATTTTCAAACTGAAAAGCTTTACATGATGATTAATGTACATATACAAACTCTATATTGGAAAAAATCAGATGCATTAATGTTGTTTTAATAACATGTTTAATAGATGAAAACTGTATATTTCTTGAAAAAAAAATGGATTACTTGGAAGAACTATAGACACCAGACTTGCTTAATGAATAAACAAAGATGTAGTATTTTAAATATATTTTAGAAAATAATAATACTAATAACAACAATAACAATAACAATAATAATAATAATAATAATAATAATAATAATAATAATAATAATAATAATAATAATAATAATAATAATAATAATAATAATAATAGTAATAATAATGATAACAATAATAACAATAACAATAATACAAGGGTGGATCAGATATGAACGAGACTTTTCTTCCCAAACTATTTTATTTGATGTAACACGTTTACAAAGTACACGTCACTTTTCCACATAGCCCCTGCTTTGGAAATGCACTTAACCCAGTCTACTGGCAGCTTCTTGATACCATAAGCATAAAAAGAGCGGGGTTGTGTCATCAGCCAGTTGTGCATGAAGTCTTTCACACCAGCGTCATCCTCAAATCTTTGGCCTCCTTGAGTGGCCCAAAGGGATGAAAATAACAGTGATAAGTCTGGATTGTAGAGAGGGTGGTCAAGTGGTGTTCATTTCATTTCTGTCAATTTACGGTGAGTTAGCTTGGCAGAGTGAGATTGGGCATTGTGATGGAGAAGAATGACTCCTTTTATTGGCTGGCCATGTCAAGCTGTTTGTAATGATGAAATGACAGCTCCCATAGCTTATTCCAACCCTATGGGCAATTTCTGCAACCGTCAAACGTCAATCACCTCTTGAATAAGATTACGAATGGCTTCAATGTTTTCCTCATAATGCTTGTGCTTAGATGACAAGTGTGTGGCAGTTCAGGGATATGAACTATGGACCCTCCTTTCTTTATAATGGGGTTATTTTTAAGGGATCATCTTCCAGGTATGTGGGTTCTATTTTTTGCCTTAGAGTGCATTTTCCATCTTTTAGTTTGACTCACTTCATTTTACTAATTCCTTCCCATTTTTTTAAGAAATTGGTCATTGACTTGAAGTAATGCACATTTCAATGAATACTGTGAATGTGAACAAAGCCTACTGATCCGTAAATGTTGTATTCTTTAGATGTTATGATCTCAGAATATTTTCACAACCTTTTCTCCACAACTCCAAAAACCATGCCCATCTCATAGGGAAGAAGAGTGTTATTTCTTTAAGGACTCAAGACTGTCTTTTCAGAAGGTGATGAGCCTAAGTATGAATGCCATGTTTGAAGCAATCATTAACATGGGCATAATACGGTTTGAAACAAAACTTTTTGCATGCCAATTACACAGGGATAAAATATGATTTCATGCAAACAGAGTTTGCAGCATGAAACAGCATGCTAAAAACTATGTGAATTATTGTAAATAATTTCATGTCTAGGAGTAGACATAAAATAGCAAGGAGATGTTGGAACTGCCTCTCTTCATTGTTGAAGCATTTCTGGCAACTGCTTAAGAAATTGCCCATTACTCTCACTCTGCAGTTCCCTCTGAGAAATGGCAGACATTTTTTAACAACTAATGTTTTTAAGTTCAGATAAAGGAGAGCTTCTCAAGGTGTTTGCACCAGTGTATTGGATGTTGCAAGATGCAAAATAAGAATACTAAAAGTTGACCTCCGTGCAAACCTCATTTGCTCTTTCCTTACACCTGTCCCACTCACTTTGCTCTCTTGCTGTGCCTCACTTTCATAGCTGTTTCTTCTTCAGTGCATTATGTTTACATGTGATGTGCGGTATTAAACAGGTTAATTTATTTCTGTCTTTTTTCTGTCTTATACTAGTCTTTGGTTTCAATGATCTAGAAAGTACATGTACAAACCTCATTTTTGGATAAAGAATGCTCTTCTGCAAGCACTAGCAACCTTAGTAATTCTCCCTCTCTAGCATCCCCTATGATTTCACTATATGCTCTTACGTGTACTCTCCCACAGTGTCATTCACAGATGATTTTCTTACACATGTAATTATTGTAGTGAAGATGAGGCATTTGGCTCTATCACCACCACTTTCATAAAATAATAAATAACATATAAATGGACTTTCGACGTTCATTGTTTTCTCTGGAGTGGTTTGCTCCATTATTAGGTAGTTATATTGCACATATGTATTTCAGTGAGTCACCAGATGCATGGAGTAAGGAACCTCTGTACCTGGGATTGCACCCAATACAATTTCAGCTTTGAGAGGCCCTGATCTGAAGTGTGGATTTGTTTTATAAACTTAGTCTTTTAATTTCCCCTCATTCCTCTGATTTAATCACCCAACATTTTTATCACTGGGGGGCATTAAAGGAGAAAGTTCATAAAACAAATCCTCACACTTAGATGAGCAAACAACACAAGTCAAACATCCTGCCCTTTTTCATAGGGGACTGCAGAGTGTAATGGCCAACTTCCTAAGTAGGTGCCAAAAATGCTTGAACAATGAAAGGAGGCAGTTCCAACGTCTTGCTTGACATGTGAGTAACTTTCTTATAAATTGTTTATGTTATGCTTGTTAAGACATAACTTACACAACAAACTGTACAGTATTTACTATGAATTTCTTGCCAACTGCACTGCCAACATAGGAACCAGCTTTACTGGCCAGCCACATGCTGCAAAACCGGTCCTGCCAACATTCTTCACCCACATAATCCCCATTTCATCATACCAGCTATAGAGCAGTTCTTCTTCTACTGCTTTTTCTCAAAGTATTTTTGGTGGGCGTTGGAACTTGTACATATGCAGAAGATTTGACCAAGTGAAGAACAGACACTGGACATTGTGAGAGAACACTTCCAAAATACAGTATAATCCAGGAATTGTGCTAAATTGTGCTATGATTCAATCTCTTTTAAATCTTTCTTATTGTTGAAGTGAAATTAGAAGTTCCTCAATTCATTAGGTTATTGATGTAAGTGGCAAAATTTGTATTGACAGCATGCAATTTGAATTCTAAAATCTGAGAATACTCATTAAGTCACAAAAATCATTCCATTTCTACTCATTTAGTATAACTAGAGGAGCATGTTCATAACTATTATAACTAGGGGTGGGTGAAGCAGTATGTTAGGTGTAAACTATGTTCCAGAAGAATAGCAGATTACACATCTTATAAGAACCTAGATTTCAAAATAGACCATTCACACAGCTTTCTACTAATGGAACTTGAAAGAGGCAGATTGGAACAAATATAAAACTGAATTAGAACATAAATTTAAAGAACAAACAAACTCACAGCTGCATGACCAACCAGATCATATGAACAAAGAATTCTGTAAAGTCATCCTAGAAACTGCAAAAAAACATATTCCTCGTGGAAGAATTAAAAATTTCAAACCCTTTTGGAACCCCCAGTTAGAAGAACTGAAAAAGCAAAGGGATATAGCTAGAAATACAGCTGAACAAACAAAAAACATATCAGATACACAAATATGGCGGAAGAAATGTGCCTCACTAAAAAAAGAAATTAATACTGCTAAAAGGAATCACTTTAATAATTTCTTAGAAAAAATGGATTATAGGACAGATGGTAACAAAGCTCATAAGTTCATAAAAAATGTCAAGGACAGGAAAGAAAACAACAGCACACCTATCATAAACAACAATAAAATGTTAGTAAATGATGCAGTCATAGCCGAAACATTCAATAAATATTATGCTAATGCACACAAAGTAACAAGAAATAATAAAAAGGAACGTAAAGAATTTAAGAAAGATTCGAAACAAGAAAGAGAATGTAATCCCATTAACACTCAGTGCAATATCTTTTTTCAAAATTTTAATATGCAAGAATTGAACATTGCAATAAATAATCTAAAAAACAAAGTCTCCTGGACCAGATCACATACATCCAGAGTTCATAAAAAACCTTGGAAAAACAGCAAAACAACAACTACTGAAACTCTACAATCTATCCTGGAAAACCACTGTACCTGCTGAATGGCGAAAAGCAATAATTGTCCCACTCTTGAAGAAAGACAAAACAGCATCAGAAATAAAAAATTATAGACCAATAGCTCTTACTAGCATAATAGCAAAAGTGATGGAAAGAATGGTGTCAAACAGGTTAAATTGGTTCCTAGAATCACAAAATTTAATATCCCCATGTCAAGCTGGATTCAGAGAGTTCCACTCTACAAATGAACAAGTCTTACTTCTCAGTCAAGAAATCAAAGACTCCTTCAATAGAAAAGAAGATAATTTATCAGTTTTTATTGATTTTCAAAGTGCATATGATTCTATATGCAGAACAAAACTACTAAAGAAAGTAAAAAAAAATAGGGATACAAGGTCCAATGTTTTCATGGCTATGTCATTTCCTAACACAACGCTTTATTGCAACCAGATATGGAAGAAATATATCTAAATATAAACAAATACACCGTGGCTTGCCACAAGGTGCAGTGCTCAGCACTACACTTTTTAATATATTAATGATCTACCACAACAAATACAAGAATCAGGCGTGAAGTGTGCACTATTTGCTGATGACTTGGTAATGTGGACTTCAAAACCAAAAAGCAAAAGTACAGAACTGGAAAAAACCATGCAACAATCCTTAACCAACTTACAGAGGTGGACCAAAGAAAATTTAATGACTGTTAATACAACAAAATCAAACTACCAAATCTTTTCACTAAGAAAAAAACCACTAAAAATAAAACTAAATTTTGAGGGTCAACAATTACCAGAAACAAAGGAAGCAAAGTATTTAGGAGTTACATTTGATACCAAACTTACATGGACCAAACAAATAGAAAATGTAATACAAAGAGCAGAGAGGTGCCTTTCACTGTTAAAACGTCTAACAGGAATGAAGTGGGGATGTTCCAGAGCAACACTTAACACAACATATAATATATATATATATATAAAACCATTGTTTACTTACTGCAGCGAAGTTCTTGTAACAGCAAACACAAAAAAAATTCAAAGCTTTCAAAACCAAAGTCTGAGATTAATTACAGGTGCTATCAAAACCACACCAATAGCAGCTATGGAAATACTAACCAACCAATATCCCATTGAATATGAAATAGAAAAAGCGGCTCTTATTCAACACGAAAAGTTGATCAGACTCCCATTCAATACATGGCACAAGAGAAATTTTACACATACACTAAAGACTCAGGAGAGCTTTCTTTCCAAAATTCAAGACATCAAGAAGGATGTACACCTTCCTAATTCAAAGGAAAACTTCATATCTAAAGTCAATCCAACACATACATTAGACATCACATATTATTTACACCTGACAGAAGAAGTTAAAAAAAGTGATACTCCAACTAGTGTTCTAAAATTATTGGCATTAGAGACAATCCATACTAGATTTCCAGAACATGAGTGGCTCCATATTTATACTGATGGATCATTTATATCAAACAAAGATGGAGCAGGTGCTGGAGTCACGTGTCACCTCTTTTCCTATTACAAATCTTTAAGTTATGGAACTACTAACTTTGATGGAGAAATTGAAGCAATTCGAATGGCCCTACAAAATCTTTTGTACAGAATTTCACATTTTCAGCAAGCAGTTATTCTCTCAGATTCCAGGGCAGCAATTATAGCAATTACTTCCAAGTTGTCACCAAAAAACCAAACTATTATAGAATGTTGGAAGATGCTTAGCCATCTAACAGCACTTCAAAAACACCTAGTCTTCCAATGGATACCGGCTCACTGTGGACTGAGTGGTAATGAGAAAGCTGATTTTCTTGCAAAAAAGGGTACCAGCGGTGTACAAAAATCTAGAGTTAATTTACCATTTTATGCAGCTAAAAGATTAGTCAACTCTGAATTCAAAAAAATTATTGCAAAATATTACTATGAAAAATCAAAGAATAAAAGATGGGAACTACCAAACATTCAAACAGTGATTCCTGAGTATCCTCGAAAAACAGCAGTTGCAACCTTCAGGTTGATTACAGGACATGATTGTCTGGCAAAACATTTAAACAGAATTGGGATATATTCTTCACCACTCTGTCCTCTATGTGATCTGCAAGAGGAAATGGACCGAGACCACCTTCAAATATGCCCGGCCACTTCCAGTGCCCCATCCATCAGTGAAAAATATTGGAGAGCAAGAGGATTAATGACTTCATTGTCAGAAATCCAGCATTAGCTAACAACAACATTTAGTGAATTACCGAGTTGATTTTGACACTAAAGCTTTGACTAAAGCTAAATAGCAATATAATTAAAGTAACATTTTAGCTGCTCTAAAAAAAAATCATGCTTAACTTGCAAAAAGAAAAAAAAGAAAGGAGAGAGAGACAGAGAGGATACGAGAGATTTTCTTTTGAACAACAATATTTAGATTTCTTTTTAAGAAAAGACACAGAGCCAACCATGGAGAACATTATTTATTCAAAAGATATTCCATGTCATTGTACAACTCACAAGACATTTGACTCTTCTCCCCTTCTGTACCTCTCATTTATTTTTGGTGGCAATATGACATTCTCTCCCAGTTTCTCTTTCATACACTGGTCAGCATCAAAATGTCCCTGTTTAAATTTTGTTAGTTTTATAGATTCAACTATGCTAAATTCAAATACCAAATCCAAATTTTTCTATCACCCACTGTTTTTAAGACCATGGCATAATTTACGAGTATCACTGTAGGTTAATAGATAATGGGTGGTATAAATAAAAACTAGCTAGTGCTTGTGAGCTGAAGCTGGTAAGCAAGTTGAGAATAAGCAAAAGGTCGTGATCTGGTATAAATAAAAACTTCCCCTCTTCCGCCAGTTCTTGCTTTCAACACAAAGCTTTAGCTCCATGACCTTCACCAGGCCACGTAAACAAACACACCTTTTTCATGTCTGGAGGGGATTTAAATATTTTGCATTTAAATATCCATATACTTATTCATGTTGAACATGATAGAGATACTGATTTTAAAGAACGAAAATGTAAGTAAAGGTTTGGCAAATTAAATAGAAATTAAGATTCGCCTGGCATTCCACCGATAACGTTCATACACTTTCTAAATTCCATCAGTGATTTTCTTAATTTTATAGTATGTATCAACTGATATATGGAAGTAGATAATTTGTACTCGTGTGTTTGCACCGTTATACTGATATCCTTTACATCTATACATATAAACTATCAACTAATTCCAAGAGTGAGTCTGTGGGGACTAATTCCAAGATTATATGACTTTATCATAAATTAAAACTATACCAGATGAAGAAGTTTCATTTCGTGGAGATTTAAATTTAGTGTCGGTTTTATATGAAAGTCTTCAGTTACAACCCGGTTTTGATTTGCACAATATTCTACTCTATGTATCGCTTTGATTACATTATCGTCGGTAATGGGAGCGGAACACTATTACCTCATTCACATTATGTTTAGCGTTATCGTACGCAGGCAAGATGACAACACCTTAGGAGGTATACAGATTGTTAGTTAAAAGGTCCCCTTCATGTTTCATTTCCCTCTGGAAGCAAATGCTGTGGAAGCAAGTCTACATTTTCTCTTTAAATGTGATTATAATTGTTTATAACTGCATCCAAGTCCCTACATATTGTGCAATTTTTTAGTTCCTCAACCACTAAACGTATAGTAGAGGAATTATTGCATTCAGCCCAATAATTCAATATCGAGATTAAAGCAGAAATACAGCTTCTGAGCCTCTCTGAATAGAGAGAGAGTGAGAGAGAGAGAGAGAGAGAGAGAGAGAGAGAGAGAGAGAGAGAGAGAGAGAGAGAGAGAAGTCTATGTGTGCGTGCCTGTATGTGTGTAAGTGTGAACATCAAAACCCAAGCAGTCACTTTTAAAAACCAAATTTCGTATTGAAGTTCAGTAACCTCCAAGAGTGCGACTTTATGGAAACCCTCCATCCAGAACTAACTTTTACATGGATAAACATTCCTAATTTTTAATTTTCTCAAAAATGGCCACTGTACTCGTATTTTAATTAAAATGACATATGTTATATTTACATGACAATTGAAATGTAGGTATACCTTTAATTTTGGGGGAATAGCCTGTGAAGTCCTTTTCATTCTGAATCACATTTGTATAACTGATAAACTGTAGGAGATAGACGAAGTCTTACTACACAAAAAATGTGTATCTAATTAAAGCACACAGTTTACATCAATTTCTTTTTTTTTTTTTTGGGGGGGGGGGGGGGCAGGGATAAATGAAACAGTAATTGGGATTGATCCGAACTTCCAACACATGGCGATTATCCTTTTATAAATTTAAACCCAGATTCCCATAATTTGATGCCCTGCGTCTATTACAACTGATATACTGAAAGATTACTTTTACGGGTGTTCTGTTGATCTGCTCTAGAACTGGGCAATTTCAATTTATGGAACACCAAAATAGGCAATTCTAAGATTTTAAAAGTGTTATCTGAATTAAATCTATACCTACTTTGTGAAAGAGTTTCATATAGGCTTATTTTATAGATATAATTTGACCTTGATTTGTACGAGCATTATGCTCTTCATACGTGCTGCATGTTTGTATAAGCACGTTCGTATATGTTTTGATTCCATTATCAGGTTTCCGGTAATGAAAGTGGATCACTATGACATCACTCGCATTCTAACCAGGCAAGATCACAACACCTCAGAAAAATGTCCTTATATCATCGGAGCTGATATAGCAGCAAATATCTCCAAGAGCAGAGTTTACATTTTACAACACGTATTTCAGTCACCATGGTTGAAGAAAGCAGTGTATTTATGAGGCACTTTGTTCATCTATTAAAGGAAAATCAAGACATTCTATTAAAAGCACAGTTGTCAGAAAGTGCAAAAGTTTAGCAGTAGCTACAGTAAAGCAACAATTGGAGGAAGAGTTTAAAACATCCATCAGCGAGATGCAAATACTAAAAAAAAAAAAAAGCAACTTAAAAACAAGAATTAAGTCCAAAAGTGATTTGAAACTAATTGGCAATAAGCTAGTTGTTTTAAAACAGTGGGAGCAGGAAATCCTGGCCATGGTACTGATTGAGCAAGCTGAGGTACCTACATAGGTACCTCAGAAAATAGCCAGCAAAAGCTCCGTTGGAGCGAGGAAGGCAGGATTTTATTTATACCATTTCGCGAGCAATAGCTCCGCGGTCAAGGTCTGGAAGCTTTAGCTTGCAAGGAGATGGAGGAGAAGGTTTTTATTTATACGAAACCAACCTCTTGCTCCGAATTAGTGAGAAAAAGCTATTGCTTACTTTTATTTATACCACCCATTATGTTGCAATATCACTCTTTAGTTATACATTTAGTTATACCACCCAATGTCTTTATGAATATAAGCCACATGTTACTTTTTTGTCTCTATC
The DNA here is from genome assembly GCA_030765045.1 of Tenodera sinensis. Classification (NCBI taxonomy): domain Eukaryota; kingdom Metazoa; phylum Arthropoda; class Insecta; order Mantodea; family Mantidae; genus Tenodera; species Tenodera sinensis. The sequence goes on from CM060964.1 coordinate 62,611,913, forward strand.
TTTAGGTTAGTTCAATTTATGGTAATCTGTGACCAAGAAAGTTTAGTTGAAATCTATATTAAAATTATTTGCATAGAATAACTTTTTCGTAGTATTGATGATTTTAAAGTATGCCAGCACTTGGAAACTTGTTCCACCTAACGGGATTGCATTCGGGTGGAAATAATTTGTTTCCCATCCCTCTATAAGAGAAATGCAGAGAAGTGAAAAGTAGCTATAACCAGTATTTATTCAGAAATGTGTGAAGGCAGATTCATCTCAGTGTACCAGTATATTTAATTAGTGAAATTTCCAAGTCTGCACTTTACAGCGTCTGCCAGTTTGTGAGAATATTTTTATTTTATTTAAGATTCTCTTCATGAAGTAACTGTTCCTTGCTTCTTTATTATGCTTTTGCTCTAAAATATGTCTCAACATTTTTGTAACCAAACTCACATGTTCAGTTATATTTGCAGAGATTTTATGCTAAGAACACAGAGAAAGCCTCTGTCACTACTAATAAGGAAAGTATATGATCTTCATTTTGGCAGTAAGATTGCAGATCAGGATAAAGACTGGGCTCAGAAACAATGTTGCAGCTTGTGCTCGAGAACTTTTACTGGCAAGGTACTCGCAAATCCATGCCATTTGCTCTTTCAATGATATGATGGGAGCCTCATGATCATGTCGCCAAACTGTTGCTTTTGTTTAACAAATATCACTGGTTTTTCTGAAAAATCTAAATGGGAAATAGTGTATACCAATCTACTTCCTGCACAACCACCACAAGAACAAAATCTAGACTCTGATGTTGCAGAGGGAGAGGTTCAAATGAAGAAGACTTTTCAGTATATGGTATTACAGAGCTACATTCAGTAACACAATGTGAACTAAATTACTTAATTAGGGACTTGGATATTCCCAAAACAATTACTAGCATCTAGATTAAAACTGTGTAATATTTTAGAAAAATGTGTAAAAGTGTCAATTTATCAAAGGAGACTGTCCAGCACTGTGAAATTTTTCTCAATAGATAAAACCTAGTTTACTGCAATGACGTTAATGGTTGATGGAGGAAATTAACTTCAGTATATTCAAGAATTGTGGAGACTTTTTATGACCCTTCGAAGGTTAGTCTGAAAACAATTTTAATGCATAATGGTAACAAACATCCTTCAGAGCTCTTTGTGTATGCAGCCCATATGAGAGAAAGCTGCAACATTAAAAGTTTACTTGAGAACACTGTAGTAAAAGTCTCCAGTAGAATATATGTGCTGAGGTCAAAGTAGTGGCAATCGTGACTGGGTTGCAAGGATATTACACAAAATAATGTTGCCTCCTCAATGAACTGGGACAGCTGAGCGAAAAACCAACCTGTCTTGAGAGAGTGTAAACTTTCACAGCCGCAGTCAATATATCTAGGAGTTATTTCTGGGTTGTTATGCCATGGTCTGCTGGAGTTTAAGTACCTAGACGTTTCAACCACATCTGTGGCAGACATCTTCAGTGGAGCGATCGTAATCTCCTCAGAGAAGTTAATGTGGCATCTGAGTTACTGTATTTATCTCTCAAGTGGCCTCCGCTGATTAGTCCGGATGGCGGACAGCAGAAGGGAGGAGGTGGGCTTCACCCAAGGTGTTGTTTCCTCCTGATTGGTTCACTTGAATTTCTCATGTTTTGTGCTGTTTCTTGCCTTCAATGGCAGGATACCAGTTGCTGTTAAATTTCAAAACTTCTTCTTTCTTATTGAAATTTATAAACATCCCCACAAGTACAGTTCCAGGAGAGAAGAATGTGACACATTTACCTTTAGTCATACTGCCTTTGCATATACAACTAGGCTTAATTATGTAATGTGTGAAGGTCATGAATAAAGAAAGTGAAGGACTCACCTATGTCCAGCAAACATTTCTTCTTATCAGTGATAGCAGCATAGATGTGATTTTTGTTGGTTCTCAGAATAGATCTTTTAGAAGCGATTTTTGTTGGCTCAGTTGACTCAGATCATTCAATTGTTTTCAAGACCCTAACCTCAGACCAAAATTAAATACACCTGAAAGAAGATCCTGAGATCCCTTTAGAAACATGCAGCAACTTTCTTGGTAACATTAAATCTTTAAGTTCCAAACAGATTGTGGAGTTAGTTTCCTACTAATATGCCATGGACTGCAATTTTTCACTGAAGTTACAACTTCTGAACAGTCATTATAAGTTTTTCTAAAAAACATGGGAGGAGTCTCTGATGAGCTTAGAGAAAGATTTCGTCATGATATATCACTAATGAAAAGCGATACAATGGTGACTAACTCTGCCGCCATCCTCAGGGGAACTGAATCTAGGCTACTGATGTTGCGATATTTATACCTAGAGCGCTCTAGGTATAAAGTGACATGAAAACTAGAGCTACAATTAGTGATAACACACTTGGTTTCACTTTTCTAAACACATTTACTAGTGGCCTATAGCCCACAGAAACTTCATTACTGTGCATTAGATCCAGCATGGAAAAATGCACCCACAAATCCCCAGAAGCATCTTGTCTGATGAAACCGTGTCACTTCGACAGATGTTTGAAGTGCCTTCTGTTTGCACCAATACCCTTTTGGAGACAGGTAACAAGAGTGTTGCACAGATTGTAGTGTTTCCGCGGATATTGGAGATATTGGTGCACATGCTGCAGTAATACAATGTTGCATATCCTCTACTGTCGTTGGGAGTTTTTGATAAAGACTATCTTTCACTGCACCCCAGAGAAAGAAGTCTAATGGCATCAAGTCGGGGCACCAAGCTGGCCATCTCACATGACCTCTCCGTCCTATCCACCTACTTGGAAGCTTTGAATTCACGTCTCTGGAAACATGTGCATAGTGTGCGTGACATCCATAATGCTGGAACTGCATTGATAGATGCATTTCCAATCCCACGTCCTCCTTAAGGAGGAGTAGTGTGTGTTGAAGAAATTATGCATATCACTGTCCGTTTAATGCTCCCTGATAAAATAGGAACCTAAAGTACACTTACCAATAATATCGCACCAAACATTAACATTCCACTCTCCTTAATGAGCAACTTGGCAAATCCAGTGGAGATTTTGCACGGACCAGTAGTGCATTATCTGCAGATTCAGATGACCATGATTTATAAGTGAAACTGCATCCATAAGTAACGTATTACTTAGGTATAGTGGATTACCTTGCAACTGCTGAAGTGCAAAACAACAGAATACAATGCGGTATTCAAAGTCATTCCTGTACAGTTCTTGGTGCAGTGAGATATGGAATGGGTGAAACCTATGCCTATGCAAAATTCTGCCCACACTACTGCAGCTTATTCCAGAACCTCATGCAATCTATCGTACACTCACCTCAGGATTGTGCCCTACAGCAGCCAGGACAGCAATTTTGTTTCTATTGTTAGTCACTGTCTTTGTAAGCTGTTGCTTTGTGGGAGGCCAGCTTCCTGTTTCCATGAATTTTGTGCAGATGTTGGCAATGGTACAAGGTGAAGGACACCATCGACCAGAGTAGCGTTCAGCATACAGTGACACAGCTGTGGTTGCACTTCTGTGACTTTTGCCATAAATTAATTTATCTAGTTTTTCTTCATTACTGACAGCCAGCTGACTAAATGATGGCAAATGTAACAAGCCACATGAAAACAGGGTTTAATGTGTCAATACGGAAAGCAATATCTGAAACGTACGTGAATTACGTTACAGTATGACAGCAGTGCAGCAGACCAGATCAGGAGACCCTGAAGCTAGAACATGTCAAGCTGATATTGGTTTCGTATTTCTCCTGGTAAACCACAAAGTAAGTTTGTTGGCATAAATAAATAATTGATATTGGTTTGTTTATAGCAGGCTATAGGTCATTGCAAGCAACCTCTGAGCACAGTACTACATGCATTGCATTACATCAGAAACGGTTACGTCGTTGCCATCTTCTAAAAGTCACATATTTCAGAATGTATGAGGTTTAGGAATGTGAAACCAAGTGTGTTATCACTAATTGTAGCTCTAGTTTTCATTTCACTAGAATAAACAAAAATGTTCCACTTAAAAATATCCAACTTTGTGTTGGAAGTGTTATTTGTTTACTTTTGTGGATTGTGCATACCTTCTCATTGTTTGAACCCCTGACATAGGTACATTCCTGGCCAATGAGTTTTTCATATTTTGTTTCATTTTGGAGATATTTGAGGTCACAGAGTTGGGTGAGACATCCAGTGCATATACAGTAGAAGTCTGAAATACCATGGATTCGAATTTAACACGCGAGAAAGTATGTCCCCCTAAAATATATCGTACTTTTCATTTATTTATTTCTGAAAGTTGAGTTTAAAATTTTCTTCAAAGAGCAGTACTGGAATGTACTTTTTGCTAGCCCTTGCATGAACCTTGGCCACTCTGGCCGCTTCATTCCTAGCATTGACCTTGGCCACTGCATTGTTAAGAATTTCCCAAGACATGCACACCAAAGAAGATATATTAGAGGTGTATTCCAGTCCTGCAACTGCTCTTAATTTATACAATGCATACAATTACACTGTATCCATTTTATACTAATCTAATTTTGCCTTGTCTTAAAGAAATCAGTAAGTTTAGTTTGGGGGCATAATTCGTATTTTTTTCTCTGCATATTGTTTAATTGTAGCAAGACGGAGATGAATACTGTTCCGATTCATTTTGCTCCTCTATACACAGGACCATCTTGTTTATGGTACTTTTCACTTCATTAACATGCAGAATACTGTACTGGTGTGTAATTGCATTTAAGAGTGGTGTACTTTATCGTATATTACACACTTTACAATTACTGTAATTTATTATTGCATGAATGTTTTCCACCACCTCTGTGGGATCAATTTTTGTCACTTCTAAGCTCACATTTTGATATACCGCGGAATCATTAAAACACGGGGCTAAAGAATGTCCCCCAACAACCACATTATTTCAGATTCTACTGTACATGTATTTTTGCAGCCCAGTGCAATTTTAACACTTGCCTAAGCAGATTATTACTATTTGTAGTTAGCTCCTTAAATTGTAATTAGGTATAAATTTACTTAAATAGTTATAAAACAAAGTTTAGGTAGATGAGGAAAATCTTATAAGATTCACAAAAGCCTCAATGTATCTAACCTAAACATTAAAATTAAATGAAGTAGAGGGCATGTACAAGCTTTTGCTATGCTGGTAATGCTTACATCTTTCTTCAAAATTGTGATTGGCCATTTTGAAACCTCAGTTACATGAAAAATAATTCTTTCAAAGATTAAAACAGAAATGAACAATTCTTTATATTATACTTGAAATACTTTGTGTGTAGTAAATTTCTCCAAAATCCATCAAGGGAAAAATAAGTTTTGCTGCCTGTAATTGCAGCTGAAAGTATTAGCATTTCTACTAATATTAATTATAACTATGTAAGTAATTTTGCCCATCATATATACCAGATGGAAGGGAACTTACTACATTCCTTCTAATATGTGCTTCATAGAAGCATTACAAACAAAAGAGCCTAACAGCATTTTGTTCTTTGATCAGCCAATTTCGAAAAAATAAATGTTTTTTGCTCCAAATTGGATGCATAATTCCACAAGAATATACAAAGGTAATAGTTTGTTACTTGAAGAATGTTAGAGAAACTTATTTCTGACATGGTGTCAGTAGTAATTATTGGATATCACATAGGGTTTTGAAATAATCAATCGCTTAATAGAATTAAAGGAGTATTCCGAGCAGCTTTGTCTGATGTGAAGTAACTGAACAACTTTGTGTTGAGGTTGGTCACGGATCTGAACCATTTCTGGATGTAAACATGTTGGTCGCTTGCAAACATGATGCAGGGTGCTATATGTTTTGGGAGATAACAATTCTGATTGGTCTACACTTGCACAGTAAACATGGAAAGACACAGCACAGTATTTGTTTACGCTCATGATACGCGCTGCTGCTGTGTTCATGTATTGACCCAGTGAAAGTGACACCCGCACAATCTGCAGTGTTGCCAGCTTATTTTGGACAAAACTAAAATATCTCCATAGGAAATGGTCAGAGACAAAAACATAAGATACAAAATTGTGTTCCAAATACCGAGATCTATCACTGGTTTAAATTAATGTAACGAGTTCCCTTCCAACAGGTATAGTGAGAAAATTCCTTTGGACTCTGTGAAGATGAATAATTTTCTTATGCTGCCCTGACATGTCCAGCAAGAAAGGGTTTTCCCACCATAGACTGAGCAGAACACAAGACATAGATCAGATTGGAGAGCCAATTTGCTGGCCCACAAGAGGGTAAAAGACAGCAATGCCAAATGAAAAGCATAGGTAGCAATGGAGAAACAGCAATTTATTTTATTAGGTAATGCATTAACTTGAGAAGTAAACCTGAGACATTAATCCACAAGCAAAAATGAATGTAATACAACTACCACTATATGTCAACACCTATGCATAAGGAATATATGTTTCAAGTGAAACAAACTCCACCTATTGAAGAGATTGAACAAAAAGAACAGTGTAAGCTATCTGAAAAAGGTATACCTTCATACGTTTAAGAAGTCTTACAGAATAAAGGGAAAGTCACAGACAAAGAATACGACCCAACTTATAATTTTATTTTTCACTGTTCCATTTTTTAGGATATTGTGTGTGTATATTACTACAACAATTATTTTCTTCATTGATTTTTAGTGCTTCCAATGCAAATTCTTCCCTAACACTCTGTAAATTACTTTTCAGTCTGGAACTGCAGACTTACAAATAATTTGATTCCAAAATTTGTGTTGTTGTCATTGGGTTAATTTTTAACTAATATCATATGTATCTGTCAAATACCCTAAAAATTAAAAACTAATGGAACTGCATTTGTTTTGATTATCCGTTTGCTATCTGTTCATAGAAGTGGCATTCAGTAAAATCCAATTAACTTAAGACTATGATATTTGGATGACATAATTTCCAACTTGGCACTTACCTAGTAGTCTAGTTTTATGTAGTGGAAACCTTTAACCAATACTTAGTCATTCTCTAAAATACCTGCTCTAGCTTCCACCACAAAGTCACAATTTTTTTGTATTCATACTTGACAACTATGCATAAAATAAGCTACACCTGTATATTTTATATTATGTAATTTCTTTCCTAGTTTCTTTCCTTCCTCTAGGACTTAAAACTCCCAAGGAAATAAAATGAAATGAAATCCATGAAAATGAACATTTCAGTGTTAGAAAAAAAACTCCATCAGTTTGGTCATCACCAAGGGATTTGAGCACAGAACCTTCTGAATACGAAGAACATGATTTACCATTTACTAATAGTTACTGTTGAAGAGAGATCCCAGAATTATTCTTCTGGCAGCTATACTCAGCCATACATCAATTTGTAATGCATTTAGGAAATCGGCACACACATTCTTTGCTCCAGATCCACCTGCACGAGGAGTTTCAATACACACATTCTTTGCTCTAGATCCACCTGCATGAGGAGTTTAAATTCAAACTGGCTAAATAGTGGCTGCAGCATGAAGTATTTGGGCAAAAATTATCCATACATATAACAAACCGTACAATGAAATGTTGATTTTAAGCTCTAATGCAGTAGTCACTTTAAAAAGCTCAAAGTATTTGTAAAATTAATCTATGAAAGATATGGTTATATGGTTATATTTTATCATGACTGCTGTCCACACTGCAACCAAACACCCACCCTTGGTGCAATGGATCCACAACTTCTATGATGAGTACTACAGAAAAATGTGAGACCACTTATGAATTAGGAGGTCAATTTATAAATCTGGACCCAAGCAATACATCAAGAAGTTTTTCTGCTCTAAGCTATGCTTCAAAACAGTGCAAGAAATGAAATAATACCTGCACTGCAACAAAGAGACAGGTTCCTCTCCTAATATTCACTCAAAAGTTGTTCATTCACATCGCTACAACAAGCAGAACCAACAGTTGTCACCCTCTCACAGGCGTCTGCTTTACCCAAACCCCACTCAGCTCAGCAAGTGAGAGGTGGGAAGCAGGAAAATATACCACTAACAGGTGGCAGTTAACACACACAGACATACCCGCACAGAGAAAGAGAAGCTTGCACAGTGGCACATGGCTCAGAATGGCACACGTTTTCATAAAACCTAACACTTCACCTGTGATTGTGGTGAGCATCATCAAACAATTTTATGACAAATAATTTTCTTTTTTAATAATAATTTTATATTATTTTTTCCATTCTTTAAATAATTTTTAGACACCCTCCCCTCTTTATATTTGTGGAGTTTTGATGAACTAATATTTTTATCTATAGTAATAAAATGGAGAATTTAACTTGAGGTTTGAATTCTTACTGTTTAACTGTATCATTAACTGTTTCTACTGGAATAACTGCTGCTGCTATTTTGTACAATTTCCTAATGACGTAGTTGTATATTCTTTGAGCAGCTCAATATATTTCTTATTATCAGGATACACCTTGAAATTTTTGCAACATACAAAGGTAGTGAAAACATTTTTAAAAATTCTAAGTCTTAGGGGTATAAGTCCTCCATACCGGGAGGGTAATCAGATAAGGAAGGAGGGGTTTTACTACAGTTTTGACTTTCCTTATATAAGACTACAATAGTCAAATTTGGATTGTGCAGTATTGAAAATGCACAGCATAGAATCTGTGTTTTCAAAATGTCTGACATTTCTAATTATGAAACCTACACTCTTTAAGGCCTGGTTCACTATTTTGTCAATATGTATCCTGAAAGCCAAATTTAAATTGAAACTGATTCCGAAATATGGTAAAACTTTTTACCCTCACTACATTAGCCTCATAAAGCAAAATTATTTAATAATTTAGTGATTAACATGTTCCACAATTATAAGTTTTGGCTAAAGAAAGATACACAAACAGTTCTTGTATTTTTTCAAAAATTATGTATACCCAAAGCAAACAAATGGCAAACATGTGTACCTACACATTCATGGTCTCTTAAAAGCAAACAATATGGTTGTTCATACCCTGTAGCAGAAACCAAAAATTGGAATTTTTTTTAATGAAACACAATTTACATCTCACAGATGCTGATTTCCCAGAACATGTCTTTTATATTAGCCTTATTTAGAGGTATTTAATGTTCAAGTTTTTGTTTTAATTGCCACTATTGATTTCCAGATATAATAGAGCATTAAAATCATTTATGCCTGCACACTTCAAATCAATTCCTTCTAATACTCGGGACTACTTTGAATCATACACCCACATAACATTTTTGGAACTTTTTGGAACCTAATTTGAACTGTCAATATTACCTATCTGGGGTATCTTTTATTGAAGCAGGATTTTGGGGAAACAATGTCTTGAGGAGACCACAAATTAGTAAATGGTTACAGAACTCTTGGTGCCATACATGGAGCTTTGAATTATGACAGCACTGCATGGCTGCATATTTCATCTATTCATTGCAAGCAAGCGAGAGTGAAAACAATGCATCACCTTTCACAGCTGAATATATGAACACTTAAGGAGATATATTTGCATAAATTAATTGCTCCTTTGCTACACATATTTTATGCAAGCACTTATACAACTCACTATAACAAACACAGTGTTCTCACTTCCTTCTTAGTAATATACTCCTTTTAATTTAACATTTGTAAAACTGAAAACAGGCCTGAAAGGTTAATAACATAACTCTCTCAAGTAAACCCTGAATTCAAAAACTGAATATAAGCAAATGAAACCAGCTAGAAAGTTTAACAGCCTCAGAGACTTTCACATGCACACACCCATCCATGAAATGTATGCTGACTGCACTTATCCGTAAGTTCTAAAATAGAATAGGCTTCTATCTTTTGAGGTGCTCTGAATGTCACTGTCTACAAATTTCATAGAACTGGTCAACAAATACTGGCTATAACAGAAACCCAAGTTTAAGTCAAGGGATCACTGAATCTTTCCTCCTAATATTGCAATCCAAAAATTTCTAAAAGTTTTGACATGTGCTCCAAACACACAATTCAGTATTTTTCGAATTTTGAACTTTTCAATTTACTGTATCAGTAATATTCAACAAAACTCTCCATGCTGACCAAACTCCCAGACAAAACTGAATAAAAACATTTAAAATAGTTTCTCCATATATGCATTAAGAAAGTAACATATGATCTTTAATGTAAAACAATTTAACTGGAAAAAATTGACAAATATCCTTGCACAATTTTCAAAATAATTTAGTATATTTCATATGTTAAATAAATGAAAGTGAAGAACTGAGAAAGCACATTTACTTTCTTCATTACACTTCCAAAAAGATCTGAAGCAAACTTCTTATAAATTAGTCCACAACTTTTGTATTTTAGAACCTTCATGAATGCAAAATGCTAAAATTTTTGAAACCCAAGAAAACAATGGGAGAAACAAATCATGCCTACTACTGAGCTGCAGAGCATAAACAGCTTAAAGCAAGTCAGGGAGCTAAAACAGCTGCCCATAAAAATTTGAATGGCACTTTTACACTCACTATACAGCTTTGCTTACTACTATTTATCAAAAAATGTTTCAAAACCTCTTGTACCCATTGTCAACTATATGTCTGCTTATAACAATTCTTTGAACATTCTTATGCAGGCTACTTAAAAATAATAGTCCAAGATGTAGGGTTGAGAATTAAAAATGAAGAAAAGCAAAGTGCTGCAGTAAACATGGGTCCAGAAATTAACTGGTTATGAGATAACACTTTTTTTGTTATGTTTGGGGTGTGCTAAATACTACGTACTAATTACAACAAAACCAGGATAATTTCAGTTCATTCATCAAACAGGAGACAGTTACAATATTCAAATGCAAACAGAAGTCATGCAAGTTTCAATAAAACACTGGTCGAGTTAACTGTTAATGAAATAGGTATTCACCTAGAAATCTACCATTCTAATGGGAGAGACAAAAGTTCCAAACGGGTTGCGCAGTGTTTTGCCAGTCTGCATCCTTGGTTCTTGTTGCCGTCTGCCACTATCATAGAAAGGTGTGGATGAAACTATACAACATTTTCAAAACTAATTTTAAAGGCTTTACTAAACAACTTTACAAAAGGAGATGCAGAAAATGGCCACCATCATTGTCCATTCATTTTTGACACCCCTTTAGGAAACTATCCACAACTACCTGTACTTCACGTTTGAATATTTTGTTTTAATTCTTCCAGGGTGTGTGGGTTTGTCTTGTACACTTTATTTTTTAAGTTACTCCAGAGATAGAAACCACAGGGGTTTACGTCAGGGGACTGAAGGGGCCCACAAATCTCTACTAATAATTCTGCCCTGAAACTCTTTCAATTGTCATTGAAAGATTGGCCTATGAGCTGTTGCAGAGTCTTACTGAAATAAGGCAGAATCATACTGCTGCCTGTTAATTCTCTAAAAAAAAGGAGCAAAATTGTATTCATGTATGCACGGTCATCAACTGCTGACTCAAAAAAGATCGGCCCTATAACTCAGAACCTGATATTGTTCTGAAGTACCCCTTCGTGACGAAAAAAGTGATGTAGAGCACCATTAGCAGAGAAAGATTTCTCAGAGCTCCAACAAGCGCTTTCTATCTCTGGGATAACTTGAAACAAAGTGTACAAGATAAACCCACACACCCCGGAAGAATTAAAGCAAAATATCCACCAGGAAACTGCCAGCATTTCTCAATGTAAACTATCGTGAGTGATGGATAGCTACCTAAAGAGTTGCCGAAAATATACGTATGGACAACTGTGACCAGTTTCTTCTTTCATAAAGTTGTTCAGTAAAGCCTTTAAAAGTATGTTAAGTAGATTTTCCGGGCTTGTGGGCCGTGGTCGAGTTGGATTGCCTTCCTCCGACGTTTCGCTGAAAACTGCGTCCAGCATCTTCAGGGTCAACCTCTGTTATTTTGGTCTAACTTAGCGTTAGTTATTTGTTAGTTTGAAAAATGTATGGTTTCATTCACACCTTTCTATGATAGCGGCAGATGGCAATGAGCATCAAGGATGCGGACAGGCGAAACACTGCACAGCCCGTTTGGAAGTTTTTTGCTCTGCCGGTATGAAGTTGGTATTTCAACTGAAATGATTTGAGATGAATGCATAGATAGCTCTAGAAGGTAGAGTTAAGGTACAAATGTCTACATATCGTTTTTAGTCAGAAAATGTACATTATCTCGACAATGGTTAATTTGCATACCTATTTATTAAAGGTTTCAAGGTACAGCACTTTTAGTTTGTTTTTAAAAACACAGAAATGTGACTGAAGTACACCTGGTTTTTGTTTCAACACCAAAGTTTGTGGATAAACAAGGTGGAGTATATTATAAACATGTTAGCAGTATGTATATGTTTAATGAAGAATTATTTTGCTGACCAATGCTTACTGAGCTTATGTAGTTGTTTCTGTTTGCACTTGGCTGCTGCGATTGTCCTATAAGTGATAAATTAAATATTACCTTAAATTTAATACATTACTTCAGTTTTTTCATTATATTAATAGTACTAAACACTACTTCTGTTGGAATTAGTGCTTAGTATTCAGCAGGCTCCAATCAGCAATAAAATGGCTTTATCTGGTAGCTGCTTCATTTTTAGACCCATGTTTACTGGATCTTTCCTGCATCTCTTCTTTTCTTAATTCTCATCCCTACATTTTCAACCCAAACTTCCTTTATATAAAATTTCAGTATTGTACATGTACCAATATGCCAATAAACTGGAAATTTTTAGGATATCCATAGAAACTATGTTAATTTTGTACACTTTTCAACTCAGTTTGAAAATGTTAAATGAAATTTTCTTCAGACAATTCAAATGTCAAATACGTACAAAGAGAAGTTTGCTTAAAAATCATAAAATCTTGGGGAGTTTCTATGGTAACGTGAGCATAATTTAGTGCAAATTTCAACCGAATCTGAAATTTGTATTCAATGCAAGCAGAACAAAATATGTACAAACTGGCATTAAGGAGTGCTTTCCTGCAGGAAATGTACTTGCAAAGGAAAGAATACAAACATATTACATTTCTAGAATCTATTCTACATCCTACAGCAGCATTTTAGTAACACATTAGTTGTATTTACCTACTTTATACAGAAAATGATTCTCTTACCTGGGTCTATGGGAGCGTAAGGCTCTTGACCAGCCAAGATTTCATAATTTGCAAATTGCGCATGAGGATAAGCTGTTGGTGCTGTGGAAGTAGGAAGAACACCTACTCCAGCATAAGGTACACCAACATAGTCCACAGGCTGTCCATCTGGCCCTACATGGTGTACCTCCCGCACTACTTTGGTTAGTGTCGTCACCTACACGGAAAGAATAGATGAGCTTAGGTGACTCAGTTCATGAATTTTGTGTCCTTATAATACTCAGTTCGTCCATTTGAGGCCCTAAAGATATGTGAATAAGTTTGCTATTCAGTATATGAAAGCCTGGAAGTTTAGGCATTATACATTAAAACAGGCAGGCACAAAGGCATTATAAACAACTAAAATAGACAGGAAAAAGGCATAAGTAAAATAACCCAAATAGGCAACTAAAAGGCAATAAAGAAAGAGCATGCTTTAGGCCTATTTATTTTGTAGATTACATTATTCAATCATTCAAATCAACCTTTTATGTTAACATTGTTTAATTTTTTTATGCTAATTTGAAAGTTTTAAACAAGTCGAAATACACTTGGAGCAACACAAAATTTTATCTTGCAGACATATCTTGCATATTGACTTTACTGGTTACACATTACAAACAATATTTTCCTTTCTTGTTTTACATTTTCTATTCTCTGGGGCTATACTGAGTCTCCTATCAGATAATATATTGTGACACTGGTATAGGTTCCATGTGGAAAGCATCCCATAAATTAGAAGCTCCTTGGCATGATGTAATGTTGTCAAGGAGACAGTGTAACTTATGAAAGGTGAGGCTGATTGAGAAAGTTTATGTACAGAAAAAGAGCTTTGAGTGAATCTTGTGCTAATTTGTGTTCAGTGAGGCTATAGCTGAATGTAAAATAAATAAGAGAAAAGGGAATAGTCTTATATTGGTGTCAGACGTGTGATGAAACTATGGCAAGATGGAAGAAATGATGGGACAACTAGCATGGCAGAAATGAAGGCAGAGATGAATTCTGGAATGCAGCAGTTGATAACAGAAATGTCTGTTATGAGGTTAGAGCTAATGGCAAAGACCAACGGGCAAACGACTGGTGTGAAGGAAGCCAAGAAAGATTTAGGCCAACTTGTTAACACCGCGGACGACATTGGAGAACATCTTAGCACCCTTGAAGACAGTGTTGATAGCAGCACTATGTAACCGAATGCCAGGATGGAACAAATACTCAGTCAAAATTACAAGAACTTGAAGGTGGTGATGCCAGGATGTGACACAACATCCGCGTGAGTCAAGCCACCCAGAGGCGACAGCACTTAAACCTTTGAAGTCTTCCTTCGACAATTCGCCACTGTAGCCACCCACAATTGATGGTCCACAGGAGAGGAAGCTGAGCAGATGATAGCTAGCCTCCAGCGACAGGTGGCAGTAGCACTGAACACGATTCCGATGTCAGCAGCATCCCGAAACATCTGGAAGGCTCTTGAAAATTGATTTGGAAACCACCATCTGGCTGCAGTCCATCACAACCAGCTCAATTCAAGACTACAACAACCAATGGAGATGCTGCAGTTCGCCCGTTATAATGAAGAACTAGTAAATGTATTATATATGGTATTAATTCCTGTTGTCCCTCGTGGAACATAGGGCATCAACATAGCATCGCCATCTGGTCCTGCTGACGGTCATCCTCTTCACCTCACTCCAGGTCTTGCCTTCTTCCATTGCTTCCATATGGACAGATCTTTGCCATGTTTTCCAGGGTCTTCCTCTCTTCCTCCTTCCCTGCAGGTTCCACTCCAATGCTGCTCTCTCAATGGCTTCACTTCTCTTCTTCAGTGTGCGTCCAATCCACTTCCATTTCCGCTTCTTTATTTGCATGGCTAGTAAATAAGGCTCTGGTGAACCTCCCGGCCAGATAACCACACTGAGGACTGCGCTGATAATGCAGCCAAGGTAACAAGTCTCCTCGTGTGGAAAATCCGGAGTATTCGGTTTGTGAGGGATGGGGGAACAGCCCCGGGAAATCGATGATCTACCAGAGGTGTGTACTGAAGTGTGGTTGGCGAGGATATCCGGTGAGGGACCGTCAGCAACTGGCCGACAAATTAATGGAAAATTAATAAGTGCCAGCATGAAAGGGGGCCTTGCTGGAGTTGACCTTGGGGCAGAGGGTTGCAAGTTTGTGGGTGTACATCGCGAGGGTGACTGAGAAGGTGGTTCTGGGTTTGGATGCCCTTAGGAGTCACAAGGCAATGACTGACATCGGTTGGAGGGTCCTGTGAGTCAGACAGGATGAGGTAACACTCTAAAGCCCTGTGAAAATGTCAAGGTCTGTAGGGCAACCCTGAAGGAGTTTAAATTATGGCCCACCAGGAGCAAGGTGTTTGCGAAGGTACATTAGGAGAGATAAGGAGTACTGGAAACCTGTAAGCGCAGGAAGGCCCACACTCGGAGGATAAGAGGATCAGTGATGCAGTCAACCACATCCGGGGATTACATTACATTAATTGACCTTATAGTTGGCTATACTAGAAGCCCGGGACATAAGTACTTACAGCATTGTACATCGCCATTAAGGTATGTTATCTCAAAGTAAATTGGGATCTCCTTGTGTGGTTTACCGGGAATAATGTGAGTTGGAGAATTTAAGGTCATATCGGCACGTTGGCCATGATAGCTTAATGGTTAGAGCAGCTGGATGGTAACCGGTATATCCATTGTTCAAATCCTGGTCATGGCATTCAATTTTTCAGTCTCACTCTACCCTTTCCAATTACGTCCTGCATGTGGCTAGTGTAGAAAAACATTAATTACATTACAGAAGAGCAACTTTTGAGAGTCCTGTAAGGCTAGTTGAGAAAGTTCATGTACAAAAAGTAACTTTGAGTGAATCTTGTGTTAATTAGTGTTCAGTGTGTGTATAATACAGAAAATAAATAGAAAAAGGGAATACTGTTACAATATCTTTTGTTTGAGAAAATGACCTCGTAACACCAACTAATGTTATTTATAATTTTTACCTTATAAAATTTTGGAAATATTTGCAAGTTTGTCTACAACACACACTTACACCTTTCTCTTACTAAGCTCCCCTTGTTTTCTTGGCACACTCAATAGCATTGCACTGGATCATTCATAATTTCACTGACTTCATCACATGCTTCTTTGTTGAAACTGGCAGATTAATTTAGCAGAACTCAGTCACAATGAAACTTAAATCATTTTTCATTTCTAAAGATTCAAGAAGTTCTTGGCTGTTATGATAAAAAATGTATCATCCTCCAGAGCACTGATCACCTGAGTTATACTCAGAGAATCTGAAGTGCAGTAACTGCGGTTGCTGCTGCTGCTGAAATCCATGTTCCCCTCTTGTTATGATAGGATGAGTGGCAGAGGTACATCTGGAGCTATGTCTTTAAATGTCTCCTTGATGGGGGTTTCAGAAACATTTTCTTAATACTGAAAATCAATGTCTCCATCCAGAAACAGCCTTGTACAACCCCTCATAAAAGAAACTGGGTCACATATCAAAAGAAAGAGTTGCATACATGTTGCTTGTTCATCCCTAGCCAGTGGAGGGAGTAGGGGTTGTGTGGAGTTAAGGGTCTT
This sequence comes from Tenodera sinensis, assembly GCA_030765045.1. Lineage (NCBI taxonomy): Eukaryota > Metazoa > Arthropoda > Insecta > Mantodea > Mantidae > Tenodera > Tenodera sinensis. The sequence goes on from CM060964.1 coordinate 62,628,624, forward strand.
ATCTACCAAAGCAGCAACAAGTGACAGCTTGCTATTTTAATACCATTATTCTGTAGGACAGTAGTCTGCAATGCTAGAAGCTTAATGTAAGAAACGGTTTTACTGTAAATAAATATTCACTTGTGTATTATAATTTGAGGAGTGAGTGAGTGAGTGAGTGAGTGAGTGAGTGAGTGAGTGAGTGAGTGAGTGAGTGAGTGAGTGAGTGAGTGACTGAGTGAGTGAAAAAAAAAAGAATTAGAGTTGTAATGGCAAATTACAAATCTAAAGAGGTAACTTAAAAACATAGCACCAAGGACGAAGTATTAAATGATGGCTCGAAGCTCTATAGAGTTATTGCATTTGTTGGTAATAAACACACCTTGATGTAACAATTACTCAGAACTTATTTTGGAAGAATGTTAGCCTCAGAAACATGTTCAGAGTAATTATGTTAAAGAAATTAATATTTATCTTCAACTAAATGAGCACATCTATCTCATTTCTCATTTCTTTCTACAATGCTTAGTTTTAGAGATACTGTACAGTCTCTCAGTCTCAACTTAAACAGTACACCTGTGAACATGCATTCTTATTTAGGAGATTAAGAGTTTGCTATGCTGTTTTAAATACTATTAAGTTTTGTCTTAAGGATTCAGCAGTCTTAGTCCACATCCATAGACAACACTCCGCTTCAGTGTTTGGGTAGTGTATTCTGAAGACAAATAATTTGTTGAATGATATATGTATATATTCCAAGGAGATATTTTTGTATTCCTTTTTTACTTATTTCTTGGTCTTTCAGAATCTTAATTCCAGGAGAAAACTCCTGAGAAAAGGCACCAAGCTTAGGCAGGGAACACCAAGCCCTTATATAGTACCGGAACAGCATAATCATGTTGAAATAATAATGGATGCAAACACACAGGGATTCCAAAAAATGGGAAAATGGAGTTCAACAGATCTCATCTTTGAGCTACGCTGCTTGGCTAGAAGGAAGAATAGGCTACAGCTTAACCTAGTTGCAGCTCAAAATCTTGATAACTGATACAACAAAAGAACTTGTCCATGTTAAAATTACAAATTTCAAGTTAGCTGTGAATACAATATACATATGAGCATTGTGGTCTACTGTATATTACATTCAGGCACAGCCCTTTCTGAGAAAAAAAAGGGGAGGGGAGCAAAGTAATACAAAGTGTTTATTCGGTCTTCACTACACACAGTAATTGTTTGAAAGCTTCAAGAACTCTAAACCCACACAAAACAAATTGAATACCTGGTTTTCCTAACATTAATAATTCACAATATCATTCCAAATTAGGAGAGGCATTTGTAGCAACAAGATTAGATAATTGTGCATTGTGTTCACACATCAACATATTCTTTTCTTCTGTTTATATAGGTAGTAAAATGCAATCTTATTTCAACCTAAAAGTGGGTTTTTAATGTTTCAGATTAGGGTTATTTCTTTTAATTGTTTCTTCTTTCTACTCAAGTGTTTTTCCCAAAATGCATCTATTTACACACTCTTCATTATGTTCTTTAATTTTCTGTTTAAATTTCCATTTTATATATTAGCAACTGTTATAGTACCAGTCCCCTTCCCCACAGTCCCATTGTGAATCCCACAGGCATAGTACATGGATGCTTCTAATTTATAGGAATGATTATTGTTCATCTATTGTAGAGCATAAATCAAACTATCTTAGCTTACCTGCTGCGTTGTTTGTTGCTTCTGGGTACGAGAAACCAATGTTGCTGCATCCCCACTCTGCACGGACAAATGAGACGAGTTAGGCGAGTGATTGTCCGGATGGCCATTTGTTGGATGATACGTCACATCCACAGAGTAAGAACTCGTTTGTTGCAGCTCAGGTTGCCCTCTGGAGTGAAAGAAAAGAATATATATACTCATTTATTTATGCAAATAAACTTACTGCTGTTGTTTTTAAACACACAAGCGGTGTGTGGGCAATGTCTGAGAGGTAGAATCGGAACTCATCTCTGATGTGAGATTCCCTTTGTGGTTTACTGGGAAAAGTATGAATTGGTTGGAGAAGTCAATGTCATAATACCCACATGAAAAACATGTAGAAACCAACCATTCTGTTAAGAAACTAAACACAGACTATCAAAATACCGAGTAGAGTGCCATGCTGACACCTATAAAAAAAGTAACAGAAAACGATCCTGATACCTTTCCCCTAAGCTACTTAAAGGTTCTCAGTTTATTTGAAAACACTGTGGGTGTGAGTGACATAACAACTGCTCTCAGCTATGCCAATGACCTACAAGATTTAGAACAGGCACTGTAAACACTACAATAAAGCAATTAAAGCCAGAAGTAGCTGTATCATTAAGAAGCTATTAAATTTCATTAGGCAAAACAAAGAAATGACAAAGGACAGTTCTATGCAAAATAAATAATTTTTCCCCTGAATCATCAGCACTCATAGCATGAAGTCTAAACTAGTACAATGGACAATCAATAGATTCTGACTGCAATTTGAATACTTATAACTTCTGATTAATAAACACTAACTTGAACTGTTATGTCTACAGGAAACTAATTTCCAAGATGATTCTGTATATAAATCAAGACAGGTCAAGGTATGTCACAAAAACAGAATCAATGTCAATCATGCTAGTGGAGCATGAATTACATAAAAAGTGACATATACCACAGGGAAGTACCTTTAAACACTGAATTAGAAGCAGTGGCAGTTTCAGTAAAATCTACCATCAGCTGTTTGTATATGCAATATCTATCTTCTGAATAGTGCCACACTTCAGGCAGACACTTTAAGAACTCTTACACGGCAACTACGAAAACCTTTTATTTTGTTGGGTAACTTTAATAGTCACAACAGCTTATGGGGCTCCCATAACACCAATTCCCGAGGAAAAGCTATTGAGAAGCTACTAGATGAATTCGATTTGGTGCTAATGAATTCCACAGAGCCAACTCACCATGATATTGCTCATGGGATCACCAGCAGCATGGATCTAACACTTTGCACACCTGATATGAGTTACTGAATTGGTCTTTTATGAATCACCACATGGAAGAAATCACTTTTCCATAATTATTCAAAGCAACGACAACTTCTCTCCTAACACTTTTGAATGCCCTAACACAAAATGGAATTTACACAGAGCAGACTGGCAGAATTTAGAAACGGTGTTAACAATCTCTTAAATAGTCTAGTGCCTCCCGATAAATTTACTACTAAGCATATCAGTAGCATCGTACAGGATTTCACAGATGTCTTAATTGTCTGCAGACATCAGCATTCCCAAAATATGCTTTTCCATTTCAAATAGCAACACGAAAAGTTGATCACACTTCCATTCAATACATGGAACAAGAGAAATTTTACACATACGCTAAAGACTCAGAAGAGCTTTCTTTCCAAAATTCAAGACATCAAGAAGAATATATACCTCCCTAATTCAAAGGAAAGCTTCATATCTAAAGTCAATCCAACACATACATTAGACATCACATATTATTTACACTTGACAGAAGTAGTTAAGAAAAGTGGTACTCCAATTAGTGTTCTGAAATTATTGGCATTAGAGACAATCCATACTAGATTTCCAGAACACGAATGGCTCCATATTTATACTGATGGATCATTGATATCAAACCAAGATGGAGCAGGGGCTGGAGTCACATGTCACCTCTTTTCCTATTACAAATCTTTAAGTTATGGAACTACTAACTTTGATGGAGAAATTGAAGCAATTCGAATGGTCCTACAAAATATTTTGTACAGAATTTCACATTTTCAGCAAGCCGTTATTCTCTCAGATTCCAGGGCAGCAATTATAGCAATTACTTCCAAGTTGTCACCAAAAAACCAAACTATTATAGAATGTTGGAAAATCCTTACCCATCTAACAGCACTTCAAAAACACCTGGTCTTCTAATGGATACCAGCTCACTGTGGACTGAGTGGTAATGTGAAAGCTGATTTTCTTGCAAAAAAGGGTACCAGCGGTGTACAAAATACTATAGTTAATCTGCCATTTTATGCAGCTAAAAGATTAGTCAACTCTGAATTCAAAAAAATTATTGCAAAATATTACTATGAAAAATCAAAGAATAAAAGATGGGAACTACCAAACATTCAAACAGTAATTCCTGAGTATCCTCAAAAAACAGCAGTAGCAACCTTCAGGTTGATTACAGGACATGATTGTCTGGCAAAACATTTAAACAGAATTGGGATATATTCTTCACCACTCTCCCCTCTATGTGATCTGCAAGAGGAAATGGATCGAGACCACCTTCAAATATGCCCGGCCACTTCTAGTGCCGCATCCATCAGTGAAAAATATTGGAGAGCAAGAGGATTAATGACTTCATTGTCAGAAATCCAGCATTAGCTAACAACATCATTTCAAATAGAAGGGTACCCTGCTGGAATGAGTCATGCAAAACCTGCATCAAAAATAAGAATCGAGCCTTTTGCCTCTACAAAAGAAAACCAATTGAAAACAAAATCAACTACCAGAAATGCAGAGCGATAGCTAGGAAGGCAATCAAACAAAGTAAAATACAATCCTGCCTGTTATTGGTCTCTTCCTTAACCTCACACACTCCAGCTAAACAGATGTGAAATAAAATACACAGAATGAACAACAAATTCAACCAATTTAGAATTACAACACTGAAAAATCCAACCGATGGAGCCTTTATAAATGAAAAGTAATAAATAGCAGGCACTTTTGGGAATACCTTTGCTGAAATCTCCAAAATTTCTGTCTATACCCCTGAACTCCATCAGCAAAAGGAAAACAATGAAAGCACAAAATCACAAATGGTCTCGGGTGCTCTAAGCCCAAACCTTGACAATTTACAGCTACAGGAACTATGCAACGAACTGGAAAAATGTGGCAATTCTAGTCCTGGCCCAGGCTCTATTCCGCACAAATGTATAAAACAGCTTCCACTAATAGTATTAAACTATCTTTTAACAATGTATAATCATATATGGACCTCAAATGTCTCCGTTGCAATGGCTCAAGGCCATTGTAATTCCAATACTAAAACCAAATAGTGGTAACTCCATCCCAGAAAACTATAGGCCCATAGCTCTAACAAGCACAATGTGTAAATTACTGAAGAAAATAGTACATAGGGGACTAATGCTGGTATCTTAAACACAAACTTTTTTAATAGTGTGCAAAATGGATTTAGAGAAACCCATTCAACTGTAGACAGTCTAATAAGCCTAGAAGCTGAAATCCAGAATGCCTTTTTCAATAAACAGCACCTCATAATGGTCAGCTTAGATACTGAAAAAGCATATGACACCGTCCGAAAAGATTGTCATAGAAAAACTGAGGAAAAACAACGTATCAGGAAACATGATTAATTTGGTAACAAACTTTCTACAAAAACTACGAATACAAATCCGAGTGAACAGTGTTATCAAATGAACTATAAACAATGGGGTACCACAAAGTTCAGTTATCAGTGTAACATTATTTTTTATAGCCACAAACAATATTGTTTCTTGCATCTCCCCACCAATTACAGCATGTGTTTTTGCAGACGATTTAACAATATTTTGTGCAGGAAAGAACACCAACACAACGCAGGAATTGCTAAAAGAGTCCACTCTAATCATTCACACGTGGATGAAAGCTAGGGCTTTGAAACTTTCCATGACCGAATCTAAGTGCATTTGTTTCACTAAAAGCCGAAACAAGAATTCAAATCAAAATTAAATATAGATAATAACAAAATTGAAGCCGTCACAACAATCAAAATCTTAGGCATATATTTTGATAGATTAAACTGGAATTCTCACTTTATCTCGAAGATAATTGTCACAGATGACTAAATGTCTTTAACCTCTTGAGCGCTGGCCATTTAAAACGTCCGTGAGCCGAGAACTGCTACCCAATAACCAGTGCAGGGCATTCAAATTGTTATATGCGCTAAAAGTGCTTCGTATATACAAAGCTGTATTTTGCGTAAATATTAAGTCATTTTAATGAAACAAAAACTGGTAGAAAATTTGTTATATGCAGTATACATGTACATCATCAGCAAAGTTAAGCTGCATTTACAAAATGTTGAAATGGCACTATTTTGTTTCACTGTGGTGAAGCGGCGTCAGGGCGGGTTTTCTCCGGGTACTCCAGTTTCCCCCCGCCATCTCATTCCACTGGTGCTCCAACTTCATTCCATGTATCATCAGTGTCACCGCCTGCGGTGCCATAGTAGTAAAAGCGGGCGTTAAACACTACAAACTGTGGTGAAAAGTTAACTTTGCTCTGTCGAACGCATCTAATATAAGTTCTCTGAAAGAAACAGTAGTCGACCCATTGTATGTGTGACTTGTGCGTCAGCAAAACAAAGCATAGTAAGAAATAAAGCACTAATGTATGCGTGGTCTGTGAGTCATCAGAATACAGCTTGTTTGCAACTTTTCCTTATGCGTGTTTCATAACTTAGTAGACTCCATTTCTTTCTTTGTTGAAATACATACATATACTTTCCTGCTTGTAGCTGAAGGGAGAAGTGGTATAAAAAGGTATTTTTGCACCAACTGAATATAACCATTTACAATTGTTTGGTAATTTGGAGAGCTCTAAACCCACACAAGACAATGACCTACCTGGACTTCCGACTATCAATAGCTTGCAGCCTAATTGAACAATACCACGTTGGGGGTAGAAAATCCAGAACCCCTGCACCCCTCAGACTTCAAGGAAAACATTATCCTAAAAGGATACCACCAACAGCAAAGAAGTCCCGCCCATCTCTAAAGTGTTTCGTGTGCCACAAGAAGGGAATTTGCGAATATGGAGATGTGCCCTTGTTTATTAAAGTTTCACGGGCGATCAGCCGTGTGAGGTTTGAAAATATTGAGCTTTCGGCCATTCTAAACTCCATGGCCTTCGTCAGAATTTCATCAGAATTTCATTCTGACGAAGGCCATGGAGTTTAGAATGGCCGAAAGCTCAATATTTTCAAACCTCACACGGCTGATCGCCCGTGAAACTTTAATAAATAACGTGCGCCGTGAAAGCTTTAAATCTTACATGTGCCCTTGTGTTTTTATCCCTGTTTTGAGGCATATCACTGCAGAAGGAACATATAAAGGTAAGCCAGTAAAGTATATAGACTTTACTTAAGGTTCAAGTGGCAAAAAACTGGGGAGCAGACTACATGTGCTACTAAACACAAGGCCTACATCAGAGCAAAACTTGACTGCAGCTCCATTGTTTATAATGCTGCAAGTACACCTTTTATTAAAATGCTGGATGCAACACAAACTACAGCCCTTTGGATAATACTTAGTGCCTTTTGTTCCAGTCCAACAGCTAGTATGCAGATGGCAACAAATGAACCACCACTCTCAATCAGAAGAAAATAACTCAATTTAATGTATGCTCTCAAGGCAGCAGTAACAACTGATGTGCAAAGGAAAATTTACGTATTTCTAAGTACACGCAAGCAATATACCAACAAGTCATAATTACCTTTCCATCTCAGGATAGAAAAATACCTTCAAGTAAACTTAAGGTTCCTCTTACGCTACAAATCAACCATTGCTCTGCTATTCTGCCTTGGATAATCACTGCCCCCATAATCCACACGGAACTGAATATTGTCACCAAAGCAGACACACTAAAATAATTTATTGTCAGTTATTCAATGAAGTATGCTACACACATCCACATCACATGCACATTTTTACCGATGGCTCAATGTGCAATAGAAACTCTGGTTTTGCTGTAATCTACCTGGATCATAGCATGATGTTCAGACTACCTGATTTCTATTGTTTTTTCCAGTGAACTCTATACTGTTAAACAAGCTCTGTTGTACATCCTGGAAACTGAGTCTCCAAAGTCATTCTTGATCTTTCCCAACTCAAAAAGTTCACTGCTTGCAATTCATAGTGCATCACCAAACAACAATCTCGTGAAGGAAATGCATCTGCTCCTTCATAAAGTTAATAATGAAGGTTAAAATATAACCTTAATGTGTGTACCTTCAATTCCGAAATTGAGGGTAATGAATCAGCTGACCAACTAGCAAAGAAAGCTACAAAAATCCCCTTGAGGGACCCACCATTTCCTACACTGTGCAGTGACAAAATATGTTTAAAAAAAGGTTACTTCAAAAGTGGAGGACAAGATGGTTTCATGCTTTGCAAAGTAAATTGCAAAATAGAATGACGAGTTCTGTAACGCAATTGCCTGGGAAAATTTATCACGACGGAAACAAGTTTTAATATCCTGATTAACCTTGCTGTTATCTTTGGATAAATATGACCCAACAAGAAATTAATTTTTGTGGTACTAATTTAAATTTAATGGCTATTACTTGCAATTTTGTGAATTTGTTCCTCTTCATATGTACTACTCACAAAACCTTGAATTTAAAAAAATATGTATTTCGTAATTTTATAATTGAAATTGTTACACTTGTGTTCTTTGGGTCATCATAACCCAATTGCTTTTAAAGCCAATTAGTACATTTTTCGATTAAATTTCATGTTCCACTATGTCCAAATCCACGTGTACGCCAATATATTATTGAGGAAATAAATGCAGGACAATACAAATCAGTTACATCATACTGACCGTTGAAAGAAGACATAATTTTAGTTATCATAGTAAATGGTGATATATTAAGGAGCTTTTGCACCCTGATCAGAACTCTCTGTTAAATGTTATTCTGACATCATTAATTCTACATCCAATCAGAAACCAGCATGTTTAACTACTTGAATAACGTAGTGCTTAAGCGAGCCGCCTGGTGCAGTTATGTATTCACAAATAATGTGAGCAATTACGGAAGTGTGCGTGTGTGAGTGTGTATAAAGAAAACCAATATAAGAATAATTAACAATTTCTAATATCCATAAAAAGATCTGTCATCTGTCTAAACTAAAATTTGCCCATCATACAACTTTAAAACCCGTCAAGTTGTCAACCCTACAAATGAAACCTATAAAAACAAACACCTCTGAACACTTCTGAAAGAAATAACATGATTATGTAATGCAAAAACTGTTTCAGTGTTCATCACAATAACTTTAATTACGTCATCGCTTCAGTCAAGATAATGTTTAATGGTGCGAGTGTGGAAAATCTATTATCATGACAAAATGTTGCTCCAATGAAAGTGAACTGGAAGCATTAGACAATGTATCTGATAGTTCGGAGAATATTTCAGAAGAAAACCATACTAGTGAAGAGAAAAATTTCTCAAATGTGGAAGTAGTTCTATCACAATATAAAAACATGCATGGGAGTTTAGTACCCTTTCCACAACATAGAAGAGCATCCAGTAAAGACATGAGATAAACACCTGGTCCAACCAGACATCCTACATCTAGAGTGAATGTTATAAAATCTGCTTTTCAAGTACTTATGAATAAAACACTTTGAAATATTGTGTTGAAAATGGCTAACGTTGAGGTCTGAAGAATGTACGGTGACCATTGGGAAGATTTAGATGAAATTACACTAGAAGCATACATTGGTGTACAACTTCTAGCTGGTGTTTACAAATCATATGGTGAATTAAGAAGAAATTTGTGGGATACAAAATCAGGTAGCCATTTTTCCTGCAACAATGTCATTAAAAATGTTCTTTCGCATATCTTGAGTGTTGCATTTTGATGAGAAGTTTAATTGATGGGCACAAAGAGCAAATGATAAACTAGCACTTATAAAGGACTTTTTCTTTAATGTCCTCCAACATAATGTCATGTCGGATGGTGAATGACTGAATTGGGTGAAATGATGCTCAAATGAGTCCGACATCCATAGAACTTTAAGTTACCCGACATTCGTCTTCTCAGGATAAGGGAAAACCTCGGAAAAAAATACCTTATCTGCATAACTTACCCTAAGCGAGATTCAAACTTGTGACCTCTTGAATGTGAAGCAGACATGCTAACCATCATGCTACAGAGGCGGGCAAAAGGGTCTTATGGGAACAGTGGGTGGAAGTACTTGCAAAATTATACAATCCTGGAGCAAACGTTGCGTGATGAGCAACTGATGGGTTTCAGAGGTCGCTGTACCTTCAAACAACATATTCCAAGTAAGCTCACCAAATATGAAATAAAGATATTGACACTGTGACAGTGCTTCTTCATGTGTTCTAAAGAACAAATTTATACAGGGAAACCCACAAGGCAAACAACGTGAGAAAAACCAAGGTATGCATGTTGTTATGGATCTGACTAATGAGCTAAGAGGACAGAATGTGACAATTTTTTTACATCCTATATTTTGGGTCAAGCACTCTTAAAAGGAAAATTACGCTTTTGGGGACAGTGAGAAAACAAAAGACAGAGCTTCCTAATTTATCAAGCGAAGAAGAGATCCACAGTACAAAATTCTATTTCACAAAAGATGCCACAATTGTATCTTACATTCCAAAGAAGAATATAGATATACACACATGAGGGCTGTAAATAGTAGTGGCAACATAGAACACATTATTTATTGAACTCACAAGTACATTTGCATCACATTCCTTCAATGTAGTCATTTGCAAAGTCCCGGACCTTTTACCAAATGTATGGAAGCCGTTGGGGACCGTTGGCAAGGCGAGCGCTGTTGATAACTGCACGGGCACTCTACCACGCAGACTACAAATGCCACGTCAGGAAATCAGCAGCCTCGGAGGGGCTACTTCAACTTCAGAAACAGGTCACAGTCACAAGGACTCATGTCTGGTGAGTACTGAGTGTATTCAAAAACCTCCCAATATCACCGTTGCAATAAGAACTAGATATTGTTTGCGACATGACATCATCGTGCAACACGATGGGGTGATTGTCTCGAAATAAACGTGGACATTTGCACCGCATAGCCGGATGCAGATGTCGCTCCAGAAATTGATAATAGTAACCAGTGTTGACGGTTTGTCCCTCAGGCACAGCATACCTAAGAATAACTCCATCGTAGTTGTAAGCCACAATCAGCATCTGGTTCAGCCGACTGGGTTCCTGTTGAACTTTCTGTGGACGTGGTGAGCCTGGGTGACGCCAACGACACCACTCATGATGTCAATCTGATCTTGAGGAATTGACGGCCTACCTGTGCGTTGCAAACCTACAGTTTCAGTTCGACCCACACCAAACGCCTTGACCCATCGTGCAACTGTACTGTACGGTAACGCATTCTTGCCAAAGGCTTCACGTAATTCTCGATAACATTCTGATGCATTTTTTCCACTGGCAAACTCGATCTTACGCCATGAACTTTGATCACCTTTGTTAAACATGCTTTAGAGCAGTGTACTTGACACTGTTCACTTCAACCCTACACAGCAACAACACACTCCCAACTGGCAGCCCGACCAATGCACACCACACATCTTCACCAATCACCTGGCCGCTCTCATATCCTATTGGTTCACACCCGCTTTCCTGCAAATATGGGGACTAAGTTGCCACTACTTTCTTTACAACCCTTATATATATAGCGCCTGTATTTCAATCAATACCAACGTTACATTACATAACAGTAAACAAGAAGTAAATGCAAATTAATACCATATAAACTATTTCCTTAACACTTAATTCTTAGAATTTTCTTCGTCGGGTCATTATGACCCAAAGGACACAGAGTGTATGCTATTTTTAAGGAGAACAGAAGGGTTAAGACTGAGGCACTCCAAAATTACCCACAGCTACCTTCTAAAACAGCACCATCCGCCAAACTGCCAACAGTGTGAAGTACAACTGACTCAAGCATATCATCACTGAGTGCCAGCTCTTCAACTGATGGCGACAGCACAACAAAATATCCAGTGAACTTGAATCAATGCTTATCACCTCAACTGATTGCCTCAAGTTAATTCAGTTCTTCAAAAGCATCAACATATGTAACAATATATAATGTTGTGTTTTAATTCCTATGTTAAATGTACAAATAAAATTGTAAAGCTGTGATATGACTAAGTTAAAGCGACTATAAAAAAGGCTACAATAAAAAAAAATTAATAACGGGAGATATCAACACCACTAAAATGAGATGATGGCAGAGCATTTTCTGAAACTAGTTCAACAGAGCAACCTCCTTGAGCCACCAATGAGAGGAGTTCATTTACATGATGGCTCTTCATTTCAATGAGCAAAGAAGAAATAATTTAGTTGTGGCCAAACCGGGAACTATGGCAGTGGCATTAGAACCCTTATATGCTTTCCAGACCCATCCAGGCGAAATAACAGGAAATAAAAATTTACATAAGTCTCTCGAAGAACGATTGTTATACAAGAATTTAATGCAGCCAAATGAAAATCACTGGAGGCCAGATGCATTCTACGTCAGGCACAGAAACCAGATGCCGATAGATAACCAGGGAGGGAGAAGGACAAGATATGAATAGACAAAATTTCCCGCAAGATTGCTGCTCCCATCACATTCATATTATAGATTTCATTTTCCACAGAAGAGAAAGTAATAGATCTCATGGAAATGACAGAAACCATGGGTGGAAGTGCACATGTTCTAAGAGTGAACACAAGACCCTGTGAGACAGACGAAGGGAGACCTTTGCCACAGAGGAACCATTTGAGCCATGCCCACTTGAACAGAGTGTAGAAGTAATAGCATCAGCCACAAATATAACAAATAACCAACATTTAAACAAACTAGAAGCTATATTGCATCGTCTAATATGCTCGTGAATGATATCTTAAATACTTGTGCCGAAACAGGGATGACAAATGTTTGAATATTGTCGGCATAGACCAGGGGAAGACAACTTTGGGCCATGTGACGTATTTAAACGAAGAGCCAGATTGTACGTTCGTGTGACATCAGGCGAGAGCAGTGTATTGCCGTGCTGCCTAGATCAGCAGCGCTACTTGCACAAAACTGAATGAACATGAAAAATGTTATTTGGGCATGTTTATAACATGCCCGGGCTGTTTAGGGAGAACCCCCTTCAGTCTAGTCTGAGGGTTTTTAATTGTTGTGTGAGGGATCTTAACAGCGTTAGTGCAAATTTTGTTTTTATTTTGTGGTTTTGTTGACGTTGTGTAGTGTTGTGTGTAGTGGTTTTGTGTTCAGTTCCCCGTGTTCCACACCAGTTTGAGACCAGGCTTCAAGATGTAGAAACATTGTCAACTAAACCGCGTCTCACCCTTAAAAGACAGTACACGTTAAATGGAGCGCAGTGTTGCAACATGTACTAGTTGCGAATCTTTCTCCGCAAGCGACTTGAGGTGGCCTGAGTCCTGTACTTAGTCCTTCTATTGCTGCTTGACGAGACGGGCACTTTTAACTTTGGTATCCCTCCACGCCTTTGTTACTGTATGACCTAAATTTACAAATGACTCGTCTGTATAAACAATTGATTTCCCCTGATCCCTAAACCTTTTACGTCTTTTAGATATTTATGTCGCCATCTGATGATATCAATATCGTCTCTTTCTATTAATATGCACTTGTTACCCTTTCTTTCATATTCGAACCCCAAATCAGAGTGGCCCTTGAGAAATTTGGTAGGGTCTCATCACTGTTGAACTGTGACAAAATTATATTCAGCGTGGGTGGAATATTTGCAAACAGTAAAGAATGAACAATTCGCCGCACTCCACCTTGCACTATTCAATCATATTGCGTTAACCTAGCGTTTTGTGTAGTCCCGCCCTTTTTGCTTTCTTTTACAATGACGTTCTTAGAGGTCCTTTCATTAGTTCCTTTTTAATCATACACACTACTGCTTCTGAACACCCGATAGTCTTAGCTGTTTCTTTTACCGCCTTACTTACACGCATTTTACTTAAAAAATAATCTAACACATTCATAATTATTTGGCGTTCCTTACTTCTTTATTTACCAACATATCGTCCCTTCCTAGCTTCACCCTCCATAACTACAAATATTTACAAAAATATTAAACAAATAACGCAATAACAGCTCACAGTTACACACACGGCTTCTTTCGAACTAATGCTAGTGCTGCTCCTTATACTATCTTCTGTGTCAGGCCTGACGCTGAATAGATGAATACCTTTTGTTTGCCTTACTGGATAAAAGAAAGAGGTTACTGCCTTTTGGTTTATTTTAAAAACTTTCTCCAACCTTCCTCAACATTTGTTCTCGCTGGTTCCCTGATGTAAACTCAATAACAAAAAAGTTTCACATTGCGTAACTTTTGCAGTGCACATATATAAAATTTTCCGAAAACATTTAATTTAAAAAATTATAACACTTAACTGGGTAAACATAGAGAATTCAAAGTAGGCAGGTAGTAGCACTATAGTTTACTCTACCTAAGAAAAAAATATAGATGCATTCTAGCAGTTAGTTTGTTAGTTAGTGCGTGATGAGTGTAGAAACAGCAAATATCAGACTTCTATTGAAAAAAACGTTTTCTGAAGAAATTTGGACCTATAGAAATGTATAATGACTCTGAAAAGGATATAACCTGATAGAGAAAAAAATTCTGCATAGGATAATGTGTTCAAACCTGAAATTTATAACATATGAATATTTATACCATGCTATTAGGAATCTGGCAACAGAGTGAGGGTAGAAAAGGACGCGGCTAATGGCAACTTGTATGCGCTAGATAGAGACAGAGATGTCCCATTTAACTCCATACTGTCTTCTAAGAGTGAAACGCTATATATGTTTCAGATCTTTGCAACCCTATATTCATTGGATGTTAACAATGTTTCTATAGCGCATCCCACCCTTAGAAGACAGTACATGTTAAATGGAGCACAGTGTTGCAACATGTAGAGTTGCGAATCTCTCTCCGCGCAAGACCCGGAGTCCTGCACTTAGTCCTTCAATTGCTGCTTGATGGGCACTTTTAACTTTGGTATCCCTCCACGCCTTTGTCACTGTGTGGCCTAAATTTACAAATGACAATTTCCCCTGGCCCCTAAACATTTTTATGTATTTTAGATGTTTATGTCTCCATCTGATGATATCGTCTCTTTCTATTAATATGCACTTGTCACCCCTTCTTTCATATTTGAATCCCAAATCATGTAAGAACCGACTAAGAGTGGCCCTTGAGAAATTTGGTAGGGTCTCACCACTGTTGACCCGTGACAAAATTATATTCAGTGTGGGTGGAATATTTGCAAACTGTAAAGAATGAACAATTCGCCGCACTCCACTCTGCACTCTTCCATCGTATTGCGTTAACCTAGCATTGTTTTTATTTTCCCACCCTTTTTGCTTTCTTTTTCGATGGCGTTCTTAGAGGTCCTTTCATTAATTCCTTTTTAATCCTATACACTACTGCTTCTGAATATCCGATAGCCTTAGCTGCTTCTTTTACTGCCTTACTAACACGCCTTTTACTTGAAAAATAATCTAACATCTATAATCTAACTATTTGGTGTTCCTTACTTCTTAATTTACCAACATATCGTCTCTTCCTAGCTTCCCCTTCCATAAGTACAAATATTTACGAAAATATTAAACAAATAACGCAATAACAGCTCACAGATTGCATACAGTTACACACACAACTTCTTTCGAACTAATGCCAGTGCTGTTCCTTATACTATCTTCTGTGTCAGGCCTGGCACGAGAATACGCTGAATAGATGAATATCTTTTGTTTGCCTTACTGGATAAAAGAAAGAGGTTACGGCCTTTTGGTTTATTTTAAAAACTTTCTCCAACCCTCCTCAATATTTATTCTCGCTGGTTCCCTGATGTAAACTCAATAACAAAAAAGTTTCACACTGCATAACTTTTGCAGTGCACAAATATAGAATTTTCCAAAAATATTTAATTAAAAAAATTATAACATTTAACGGAGTAAACATAGGGAATTCAAAGTAGGCAGGTAGTAGTACTATAGTTTACTCTACCTAAGAACAATATATAGACGCATTCTAGCAGCTAGTTAGTTAGTGCGTGATGAGTATAGGAACAGCACATATCGGACTTGTATTGAAAAAAACGTTTTCTGAATAAATATGGGCCTATAGAAATGTATAATGACTCTAAAAAGGATATAACCTGATAGAGAAAAAAATTCTGCATAGGATAATGTGCTCAAACCTGAAATTTATAACAACTGAATATTTATACCATGCTATTAGAAACCTGGCAACAGTGCGAGGGTAGAAAAGGATGAGGCTAATGGCAACTTGTACGCGCTAGATAGAGACAGATATATCCCATTTAACTCCATACTGTCATCTAAGAGTGGGACAAGGTATAGCAGGTAGCAAATTGAATTGATAAATTTACGGTGCGACGATTTGCTGAAGGACAACTATAAACACAAGGAAGACTTGGCTGATTTTTATAAGAATGTTTCTCAAACCAGATTTCTGAGGTTGCATGCCCTTGTCGCACGGATATTATGTGTGTTTGGTTCTACATATGTGTGCGAACAATTCTTTTCTGTTATGAACCTTTCTAAGTCAAAATCCCGAAGCATATTGTCAGATCACAATCTAACATGTAGTCTTCTGTTACATATGTGCCATACATTACGCCCTAACATTGACAAACTAGTTAAAGAAAAGTGAAACGGCAAATGTCGGAAAATGTCCACCTAATTGTTCTGTATAGCTCTCCTCTAGCTCAGGCAAAATAGTTATAATTTCTGTTCTATTTGCGTTATAACATGACTGTTCACATGAACTAGAATATTTATATATAATATGGCATAAAACAGTCAGCATTAAAATTACGATGTCCCGCACGCCGTTTCCTCTACCCCACTGTGACGTCACACGTTCAACTGGCCTTCGGTGGGAGCATGTGAGCTGAGTGAACTGACATCACAGCAGCGATACCTGTCTTCCCCTGGTATAGACTATGCCCAAATATACTGTAAGAGAGAAACCTAAATTGGGAGGAATACAGTAACAAAACAGGCAAAATTGTGCAAAAACCTAAATTGCAGTTGAAATTAAAGCTCAAAGATACAATGCTATTAATGACACAGGTCCGCCACCGCTGTCACCGCCACCGCCATCGCCACTGCCACCACCTGTATGCAGCCCAGAATTGTATAACAGTTTGGTAGTGATGGGTTGGAAATTATAGACATTACCACCAGGAAGTGTGTGACGGTATGTCCGTCACTGTCGATATATATCGATTCCGCCATGTGCTTGGAGGTAAATTTAGTGCCGGCAGGTTGTCACATGCCAGCCTTTCGCTCCCCTCCCCTCTTTCCAACCAGTAGATAAGGCGGGCAGCCGTAAGATCTCTATTACGCAGCACCAGTATGGGGCCACTGCGCCCCGTCGCATATCAAAACACTACAGACGATGCAAAATAGGATAATGAGGCTCATCACAAAGGTCCCAAAAACAACTCCAGCCGACATCCTCCATGACGAACTAAAAGTCCACACTATAGAACAATTCATCAAGAAACTCGCGAATAACTTATACGTGCAGGCCCCCAAACACCATAACCCATTAATACAATCCCTAGGACAATATGACACCACAAGGGACAAGCACAAAAGACCACTATCGCTCTTTGATCGAACTCTCCCGCTCACCAAAAACACAGGCCCAGATCCGGTACAACAGTACCTCCAACATCTCATGCCACCATAAACACCTCTTTTGTTCCAGCCAACCCCACTATGACGACCAACGCGCGGCAACGGACGACGAGCACGGCAAACAACTACGTAGAAGAATAGAAGAAATCTACACCTATGCATGTAAGTAACCCACACAACTTCTTGCTTGACACCCAACAACCAACTTCCACCTGCATGAGCATGACGACCGCACTAATAAACACCAGGCACCTCCTCTGGGCCTAGAGCCAAGAGGAGGCCCTGGATCCCCCTCTGCCTATCTGCTGCCTATGGCAGGTAGACGTCTTTTGTAGAACTCACCCACTAACCCCAGGTTGCGTAAGCGGTACCTGGCATACTTTCACCAGCATCCTTCCACCCACTAGCTGTAGTTAGTGAATGGTAGGGGAGGGGCCACACCAAAAAAACCTCTTCAGTCCTCATCGGGCCGACCTGGCCGGAGTATTTCTTCAGTCCTCATCGGGCCGACCTGGCCGCAGTATTTCTTCAGTCCTCATCGGGCCAAGTTGGCCGTAGTAACTCTGTTCGACAACATCAGTTTATAGGAAATATTCGCCGAGTAACATCAGTTCTAAATAGTTGTAGCTACGGAGCAGAGGTGCTCACCGTCAGAGTTATTTTCTGCAACATTTAGCATCAGACATATTAGGCTCATAGTTCATCAGTTTCCGGCGTAGTAGCTGCCCCGGTTCACCGTCGCCACATCGAGAAGCGTGCTATTCCAAGCACGTGCTTTGTCCCCGGAATACTCAGCAAGGAACTACACAACGGCCCCATCGAAACCATCTATTTGCTCCGCTTCTATAATTTGCCAGACCGCCCGTGGAGAAAAGCCTTGTAAGGCATTTACGGCGCCGAAGTTTAAGGAAAGGATTCCATTTCCCTAGCACACCACGGACATTTGGGTGAGGATATTCAACTATGTTTTTCATTTTATGTATGTAAATGTTTATTCTGGTTTTACGGACATTTTAGGTTAGGGTTAATGTGATATTTGATCATGTTTGGTGTACGAGGCTGAAAGGCCCAAGTGAACCTTTCCTATGAAAGACTGGTATCCAAAGACAAAAGGGTGAAGTGGGTTAGCTTTGTTTACACCAATGTGGTTTGGTGAGCTATCTCCACTGCCCGCAGTATAGTCTAATGGAAGTAGTGTATAGTCTAATGGAATAGGTCATTTCTTAAGGAGTTTTTTTTTTATAATTGTTTGCCCAATTTTGCATACTGTTCTTTAATTCTTTCATACATTCCTATTTTGTTCATACTTCACATCACATTGTTATAAATATATCAAGTTAAGGTTTCTTAATTAGTTGGATTTTTTAGTTAACTTGTTGTAATTCATTATAAATTAATGTATATTCAAGGAAAAGCATTTTAAAGTGTATTCAACTGCAAACCTACCCCACCGGTCCATTTCCAGTACACTTCTACTAAATAGATGTTCACTTTCCTCCGCTAAGCCATGTTAAGTGGGGTAAAGGAAAATTATGTGATGCATGCCCTAGCATGTGAATACTGATAAAGCGACAGCAAATGGTAGCAGTTAAGCAAGAAAAGTGGGAAGGTGTAACGAGTGAAAAAGCGTCCCTTGCTCTGTGTGAGTCTTCTTACATAGCGCGATTAAGGTACACTATAACCCCGCTTAACCAAAACAAAAAAATAATTAAATTTAAAAAAAAATAATACAGAAGGAAAAAAGTGTCATTTTATTCATCCCTGCAATACCTTGTCCCCTTTCGCAAGTGTTCAAATTTAAGTGCCAATGTCCTCAAAGGAATGCTACAACTCTACCCTCGTCTCTCAAACACTATTGTTCTGTGACCACACGGCCAGTCCCACTAGTCCCCTCCCACCTACTCGGGAACACAATGCTACAGTCAGACAATTTTTCAATCTCTTCATTCATCTTAGTTTTGGCGGTAATTCGTCTGTAAGTCACCCTCTTTCACTCTGCACTTATTAAACAATCAAACAATGCATTGTTGCAGGGGGCAAAACACACGGAAGGCACAAGCCGGAAATACACGCACATATTGCAACATGGGTGAGTAAACACCTCTGGTCACATGATAGTTGCACGGTTGAGTTTGAAGATGTCTGGTTGCAGTCTGACGATCCAGAGCTGGACTTCACAGACCAGAATATTGTGGATTTGGTAATGAATTCTACAGCCGAAGCTGACGGCCCGGAAGAGGACTAATGATAATGGTGGCAAACGAGTGACAGTAGACTAAGAATTCAAGGCACTGGAGGTAAGAATGTTTCGTAGTTGAGTATTTAGTAAATTCATTCAACATACATTATTGTAAGATAATTTACATAGCACTTTAAAAAATGCTGCATGTTGTTACAGGTGGCCCTGCAGTATGTTGAAGAGAGCAAGCAGAGAAGCGACACCTGCAGATATTTTGTTCATGAAGTGCTGGCGCAACATAGCATCTCGTAAACAAATTGAGAAAAAAAGCAGAAGAAAATAACTGATTATACTCTTGGATGCAGAAATAATGTATAATTATTTATTTGCCTAATTGAAGTTATGTTTTAAATTTACATGCTGAACGACCTCTTTTCCCTCCCAGTTTTACGAAAAATATTTTACATCGATTATCCGAAAAATTGCGTTATCCAAAATAACTTCGTCCCCTTTATTTCGGATAAACAGGGGTTCTACTGTATGTATAAGGTATGAAGACCTCGCAGCGACCTGTGAAATTTGTCAGAATGCCAAGCCTTTGCAATTTCACACATTCCTGTAAGCAATATTATCAGATAGACCATGAGCACTCATGGCCCTAGAGTTAAATGGTCCTATTCCCGTCGGAAAGGGAGGATTAGGCATATATTTGTGATGATTTATCTAATGAGGAAACTGTCTAGTGCCCTGTGTGGAGCAAAAATTTTAACTGATTACATGCCTCAATACAGCAAGATGGAAGCTATTTTAGCTGATAATCTCTCAATGCACAAAGGAAAGAAGTTTCTAAGAAATCTTCGGGGAGCAGGAATAAAAATGTATAACTCCTCATCCTATCACCCCAAAAGTAATCCTCGTGAGCGGATTATGAGGGACCTTACAATTTATTTAGGATAATATGGAATAAGCAACAATCTGCCTGGACAAATTATTGTAAATATGTGCAAATAGTGATCAGCTATACACTGTGCCCTTTGACAGGATACGCATCTGTGACCTTACAAACAGGAACAGCAGCTAGATTCATATCAAATCTACCCCAATTAGTCCAGCGGATGCTGAAAAAGGGCAGTGCTTCAAAAAGCATTTAAAAGATATGGGGAACTCGTGGAAGCACAAAAAAGATGTGCCAAAAGAAACAGGGCAATACAGAATTCACAACTGGATGAAGTATCATTTAAGAAATGTCCTCACTCTTCACTTACAGGGAAACAATACCATAGAATGAAGAATTTATGGAGCCTGTGTATTCACTCAGAAATTTAATAATAAGGTGCTTGAAATTATATTAAGACAGGAAAAATTGGAGGACACTAACATAATGATGGATCAGCAGCTAAGAAAAGAATAAAATGAACAAATGAATTGGATAAATAGATAAATCAATATTATTGCATGGCATTCACACATAACTACAAAGGAACAGTTTTGTTTATATGTAAATATCCAATAAAGCGCATTCATGAGGGTATATCAACATGTATTATATTTCTTAATTATACAAACATAATATATGGTGAAAAACGAGTGTGAAGGAACAAAATAATCAGTAAAATGCATTATGAGAATGCAATTCGACTATGAAATTTCTTGTGCAAGACACAATGTCAACTGAAACACTCACATGACGACTGTGTAGTGCATGTGTCAAACAAACCAGCGTCGCATGTCATTAGTAATAACCCAGTAGTAGTGACATGAAAGATGAACCACTTTGCACACAAAATAAACTATGGTAGACGCAAAATTTGATGGTGGCTGATAGCTGACTATTACTATTCTTTTTCCTGTTGTGCAAATAAATTTTGTGGGTGCAAATGATATTTAATATCACTGGCTTTACAGCATAATTTCACAGTGTGTTTAACTATACAACACTCCAAGGTGTGACAACACTATGATTGGATTTTGTATCGAGACATCTACCTTTAAATTTTGTAACAGCCATAGATGAATAATCCATGGAAAAAAGGAACAGTCGCATACAATTTAATGTCCATTATTGTGTAAGCATTTAATCTTGTTCTATTATCAATTTGTAAATTAAATGTAGGTTTATGCAAGGTGTGCATAATGTCTTTGAATTGTTCTACTACATTATTTTTATTCTATGTCATTGTTATCTTTATTTTGTAGTTTATCACTCTGGACAATGGTTTTATCTGGTGTTATTCTTAAATACTATTTTATTCTCTGCCTTATAATTTCAGATATTTTTATCTGTGTTGTGTTTAAATGTTGTTAGCTTATACTCCCGGAGTCAAGCCACCACACAACAGCAGCGATGATTTGCAACTGCGACATTACTGTACCTAAGCAATGTCCTAGTCAAAATTTAGATAGAGAGACATCCGAGAAAATCCTTGTCGCTTCTTTTGGACGGCAGTGACTTCCTTGAGGGGGCATGTAAAGCAGTACCTTACATTGCAGAGAATCCAATTATTGCGAGAGCTAATAAAATATGGTCTCATATCGATTTGATATTAGTTTTAGAAGTATAGACAATGTCTCATAATTAATATCTGTTTTGAAGTAAAACTATTTCAAATGTGTTGTTGCAGGCAATGATTCTTAGTTTCAAAGTAATGATCATTAGATCTATAGAGTAGCAGTAGCAGCAGTAGTACTAGTCGCACTAGTCGCAGCAGCAGCAGCAGCAGTAGTAATAGTACTGGGGGTTTAGGGCGCACAACTGCCAGGGTTATTAGCGCCCAAACAAGACAAGACAGCTAAAACTACAGGCCCCACACTCGCATGCTAAAAGTCTAAAATAAATCAACAAGTAAAAGATTAAAAGGTAACCAAAGGAGTGCCAGTAACTATTAGGGTCAAGCTAAACAATGGCTTACGAGGGATCTATAGTCTGGAGCGACCTTTCAGCCAGGTTTACTATCCCACAATGGTACCAGTTTCTGGTTTTTGATGCAAAGAATTCATTGATACCCATTTCAATTGCTTCAATGTTTTCAAAATTTCTTCCACATCGGAAAATAGGCCACGGTTTCCTCCAGGTTCTCTGGTTTCCCCCGCCATCTCATTCCACCGATGCTCCATCTTCATTTCATGTATCATCAGTGCCACTGCCTGTGGTGCTGTAGTAGTAAAATCGGGGCATTAAACACTACAAAAAAAAAAAAAAAAAAAAAAAAAAAAATGGCAATTGAAAGTATGCACATGCAGGCACGTAGTTCATGAACACGAAATGTGCAATCATAGCAAGGAATATCCACGTTATGATAAGGACATTTTATTGTGAACAGCTTGCGAAATAAACACGGACCCGAGTATGGTTAAACGGACAATATGAAGTGTGTGTGCGTGTGTGCGTGTGTGCGCGTGCGCGCGCGCGTGCGTGCGTGCGTGTGTGTGTGTATAAATGTATTCATCCATTAACGGCATCTTCATCACTGACCAGAATACAATGACCTAAGAAAGACACACTAATATGCCCACACACCTCCCATGCCTCTCCCTGTCCTTCCCACGGTGAAGAGAAGCCGCCCCAAATGATGAAAGTAAGACCAAGATGCGCCCAAGAGCGTGAGATTTGCAGGCAATAAGTAGAAAATATTTAGCGACAATTTATATTAATAACAAGCCGAACAGAAGATTGGGGGCATACTTACATACTCATTGTACAAGTGAACATGTTACACACATGTTAAAAATCTTGTCAGAAAAATTGATTAAGTATTGAGTGAATATGCAAATAGGTATGTGTTTAAAGCACCCTGACGGTCTTCTTAATTTATCTTGCAATGTGTTTTACCATATCTTCAGAAGTACACATCCTAAAATACTCTATCACCTTTGTTTAGAACAGGGGAAGACAACTTCAGGACGTGTGACGTTTTTAAACGAAGAGCCAGCTTGTATGTTTGTGTGACGTCAGCGAGAGCAGTGTATTGCTATGCTGCCTAGATCAGCAGCGCTACTTGCACGAAACTGAATGAATATGAAAAATGTTATTTGGGCATGTTTACAACACGCCCAGATTGTTTAGGGAGAACCCTCTTCAGCCTGGTCTGAAGGTTTTCATTTGTTGTGTGAGGGATCTTAATGGTGTTAGTGCGAATTTTGTTTTTATTTTGTGTTTTTGTTGACGTTGTGTAGTGTTGTGTGCAGTGGTTTTGTGTTTGTGTTCAGTTTCCCGTGTTTCACACCAGTTTGAGACCAGGCTTCAAGATGTAGAAACATTGTCAACTACGTTTTAGATCTTTGCGACCCTGTATTCATTGGATGTTAACAATGTTTCTAGCAGGTAGCAAATTGAATTGATAAATTTACAGTGCGACGATGTGCTGAAGGACAAATATAAACACAAGGAAGACTTGGCTGATTTTTATAAGAATGTTCCTCAAACCAGATTTCTGAGGTTGTATGCCCTTGTTGCACGGATATTATGTATGTTTGGTTCTACATATGTGTGCGAACAATTCTTTTCTGCTATAAGCCTTTCTAAGTCAAAATCCCGAAGTATATTGTCAGATCACAATCTAACATGCAGTCTTCGGTTACAAATGTGCCGTACATTACGCCCTAATATTGACAAACTAGTTAAAGAAAAGTGAAACGGCAAATGTCGGAAAATGTCCACCTAATTGTTCTGTATAGCTCTCCTCTAGCTCAGGCAAAATCGTTATAATATCTGTTCTATTTGCGTTATATGACGATTCACATAAACTAGAATATATATATGGCATAAAGCCGAAATGTAATTATCTACAATCTGTGACTATTCTGTAATTGAAACAGTCAGCATTAAAATTACGATCTCCCGTATTCCATTTCCTCTTCCCCGCTGTGACGTCACACGTTCAACTGGCCTTCGATGGGAGCATGTGAGCTCAGTGAGCTGACGTCATAGCAGCGATACCTGTCTTCCCCTGGTTTAGAATGTGAAACAGCACGCGAGCAGCTGGGTGGAGAAATAAGTAAAATGCGTATTCAAGAGGCAGTAACAAGAATGAGGTGACAGTTTTCTTGATTACAAATCACAGTGTTTGACCTTCTGGGTTATGAACAAAGGTGAGTGATGTGAAATTCTGCCTAAATTTATACTCCACCAAATGGCCTGGAGGTAATCGACATCCTTTACCACAAGAACCCTGAATCCATACTTATTCTTGAACCCTTTAACATGATAGCTAGCCAAAAGAAAGACAAGGTGATCATTCAAGTGAGTGGACTCTCTAACTTGACTCCAACAATGTGGGATCTGAAGCATAACACTACTGCATAAAAATTGCCCCCACAACCTGGGGTAGAGAAACACGCCCTCACAATTAACACCGGCACACAGGGCTCTAACAAGGACTATAGAAGGAAGGCCATAACAACACCCAGCCAGAAGGTAAATTTCTCAGAGGATGGGACAGATATCAAACAAGTTATTGAAGTGCATCCACTTCAAAAACTTTCACCAGGACGCAAACATGGTACCTTCAAGAATGCAGATACAAATTAAGTTCTGAACATTCTAGTAGCAAGTAGACAGTGCACTATTGTAGTAAATAGAGGCATGGAGAGTCAGAAAACAGGAAGTGAATATATGTTGATAAGAAAGGGCAACTCAGTCAGTGCCTGCCTCTGTAATGTGGTGATAGTATGTCTGCCTCACGTCCAAGAAGTCATGAGTCCGAATCTCGCTTAGGGTGAGTTATCCAGATAAGTTTTTTTTTTTTTTTTTTTAGTCTTCCCTTATTCTGGGAAGACAAATGTTGGGTAACTTAAAGCTCTAAGGACCTCGGGCTCATTTGAGTATCATTTCACCATTACATTCGTTCACCGTCTGATATGACACTACGTCAGACGCTTTTTTTTTTTTTTTTTTTTTTTAAGCAGCTTGGTCAGAGAAGAAATAGGTCAACATAACTGTATGAGTAGTGATTCAGAAAATAGAACAAAGCAAATGGAAGAAAAGAAAGAACACATGCCCTTCAGTTAGAAGCTGGTATTGCGGGTAACAAGCCAGCTTTACAGATAACGTAGGGTGACGTAGAAAAAGGAACTAGTAGGAATTGGTTAGGGTCAGCTGAAGGCATTTCTTTTAACACCTAAAGTTAACAGCTGCAACATCGGTGAACAGAGTATAGACATCCAGTCAAATCACGTGTTGTTAACACACGTGCCAACTGACATGGTTTGTAGGAACACAACTGCTCACAACTTTGACTTACTGCTATTTCTATGCCATTGGAAAAATGTTTTACTCAGAGGTGGCTCGGAGGGTAGTCCCTCTGTGCCATGGCATTATCTTACAAAGGGAAGAAATATGTATTTGAAATTTTTTGTATACTCCAAAAGCAGTCATGTTTACTATTCAAGGCACAATGAAATGTTTTGCCTAACAACAAAAAACCACAGAAGCTGAAGGAAGTGATAGTTGCAAGTTTCCAACACAAATATATTACTATTCTATGAATCCATGCCACTTTAAATTTTGCACAGATTTACAGAATTGTGAATGTTCACTCTAGACAGTAAGTGGAGGTGCAAGGGATGGGCCAAATCGTGCCAGTTAGTACCTGGCACAGCTATGGTTGGCAGTGCATGCCTCTCAGATGTACCAAACAGGGTTGACAATCTTTAAAAGTAAAATTATTGTACCGGCCACTCAAAATCATAGATTTGGATTCAAAATTACTGTACATCATAAACCAAATGCTACAACAATAAATATATCAGCATTACACTAATGAAAATGTAATAGTATGACCCACCACATTCTTTCACAAGCTGAGACGACAGAATAAATCCATTTGCCGTATCCAGCACCAATCTGTTTCTAATTTTGTTTTTTATTAAACCCAGTTTATAAAAAAACTCTTTCACAATAAGTACTTCTGTGGGGCAATGAAATCACAGATTATGCAAACTCCGCCAGTTCTTTGAAATCTGTATTTCGACCAAGGTGACGTGTTTAACAGCACTCCAGAAACTGTCAGGTTCAGGCACATTCTTTATTTCACACGGAATATCACGTATTCAGAGTTTTCTCCATTGATCATCAATTTTCTGAACAGTGCCTCAGGCAAAAGTGGTGTCGCTATTTGCAATTAATTTCATTTCACTAGTGTGATAAACCACTGAAAATGATACTTCGCCGGTATCAAAATTATCGTATACCCCATAATTATCATACGAGTTGACAACCATGAGAACAAACATTCAAATTATCAGTGAGTGAGTGAGAGAGTTGGGTTTAAGGGCCCATCGACAACTAGGTCATTAGGGCCCGAAGTCCGAAAATAAAACAACCAAATTCGTAAAAGCTCACCCCTAAAAAGTTAAAACGTTAAAGTTAAAATAACTAAATCAAATTATCATATGCCCCCATAATTATCATATGGGTTGGCAACCCTGGTACCAAATAATGTACACCAAAGTCTCTAGTAAGCTGTATTGAGAAGTGCGAAATAATTCGCTAATCACTACTTTGCAGTGTAAAAGTTAGCGCAAAATTGTGTTTTGTTATATCACGTCGTCATCCATTTTGCATTGTTCATACCTAAAGTTAAATTAATCATTGTTACTCACTGCCAGGAGTACAGCAGTCAATTAATAGAGAAGTCTGTTTCAGCACACTTCCAGCACTGCATTTAACTCTCATTCTAAAATGTCTTGAGGTGCACTAATATTGCAATGTAATCATACACTTCAAATTTCTTCGAACTCCTTAATTACCATACTCTGCATAGTTTGCTTCACTCCTAGCTGTAATGCCAAGGGATGGAAGTCCAATTCCCTGCTGGGACTGGATAATTTTTCAACGGTAGAACAACTTCTGTTGGGGTGGGAGAGTGAGATTGTGATATAATTTTATTTCTCAACTGTGAAAAGCATTGGAAACCACTGCAGTATCACTTTGCCACCATTGGGCAAAATGTAGTTGCCACAAAATGCCTTTCCTAAAGAACCTATGATCGATCTAAGTGTATGTCCCACCATCTATTTGAATTTTCAGAATGTCACAAACCAGAATATACCTACATTATATAACAACAAAGCTAATAATTTAGCCAGACTTTTCTTTTAATTTTCATAATTCGGTATAGTTATTTCTTTTAAAGGATCATGTGAAGTAGGCTTTCCTAACATCACATTTTGTTTATGTTCGGTGGAAGCCACCCATCCATTTATGTGATACGCTGCACAGAAATGAATGGAAAATAATACTGTTAGAGTGTTTTATCACTTATTTCACAAGAACATAAAATGCTTTGCATATCTTGCATGGATTACAACTCATTCAGATACAGAATGCACCAAGATATATATTTAAATGTTCAGAATGATGCATTTGCAAGCTCACTTCCAGGGAATGAATAAATAGGAAATGGACATCAGAGATATTGCACAGTTCAGAAATTGAATTGGCAATGAAAACAACTTTAAATATGACATGGAAATGGACATCAGAGATATTGCACAGTTCAGAAATTGAATTGGCAATGAAAACAACTTTAAATATGACAAAAAGATAGTGGTTTTTGAGAGTGAAAATAAACTAACCATGTACAAAAAATGGTGTATTAAAGGAAATGAACTACTAATTCTGCAGGATTTTATTTATCATGGAGTTAAATTTAAATTAGGTAGTAGTGGATGGGGAAAACAGACATAGTTTTGCACTAGCAAGAGGCAGTGCAACAATGAATTTAATGAAGAAATGCTATAGCTCAAGTTGTAAAGACGCATTTTTAGTCACAGCGAATGACCTTGCTAGGATCTGCATAAGTGACATAATTCAAACTGATGGTGGAGGTAACATACCTGTTTTCTTCCTTGAAATAAACAAGACACTACTGATAATGCGAATGGGTACTGTACTTAATCATGCACTGATCCGCAATGTTAACTACACAGAGGTTGGGGAGATACTAACTTGACACCACAATGATCTTAAAATACAAAAGTGAACTCCACCATAAACCACTGTGCAACTTCCAGCCATTTGCCACATCTGGAAGAAGTTGGTACTGGAGGGTTCGTAATGGAGAGAACATTGAAATATTGGCAAAGCAACTGCTTTTAAAAAGTTCCCTTAAAATATCAGATATGTGAAAGATTTACATAAAGTTAAGATTTCCAACATAGCATTAGCTCATTAGTAGGCCTTGGATTTTTTGGCTGTTAAAAATGATCATTTAGGCACCTATAAAAGGTTTTAAAAACTTTAAATAGGTCCTAGAAATGGAATTTTAGGTTCTTTAAATTTTATAGAACTTAGAAAGATAATTAAGTCTGTAGGACTAATAACTAACAAACAATACCAGAACTCGCATATATGTGAAATTAAATAGCAAAAACTAACAACAGGGATAGAAAAAGTTTTAAGTATTACAATCTGTAAATGTTTATTGTCCTTAAAAGAACATACATTTGCGAAATATACATTAACTTTTTTTCTCCGTAAGAGAAATCCCAAATAAAATGAGTCCAATGAGGTTATAAATTTATAACAGAACAATATAATGTAAAAAAAGACATTTGCTATATAAACACAATGTTCTGCTTTTTATTTCAGCTTTTGATTTTTTAAATCTCAATTATTAATGGTTAAAGCATTTTGTGCCCTAGTTAAACAAAAATTATTTTGTTGTTTAACAATGCTGTCAATTGCCAGGATCACATCAGCGTTGCCGGTGTGCCAGAATTTCGTCCCGCAGGGGTTCTGTTACATGCTAGTAAATCTACTGACAATGGAGCTGTCGATTTTAAGCACACTTAAAACCCATCGGTCTAGGCCGGATTTGAACCCACAACCTTGGGATCAGTAGGCCAGCGTCTAACCAACTGAGCAACCCAGACCGAAATTTGTGCCCTAGTGGCATTACAATATATCACTATTAATTTTTCCAAATTTTCCAGTGTTAAACTGCATCTTTTATCTGATAGAACCATTTTAAAAGCTGAGAAGGACTGTTCCACAGAAACTGAAGTGACTGAGGCATATTTAAATTTTGATAAATTTGACATGTTAATTTGTGTTGGCAGACTTACATCCTCACTATTCAGCACATCGCTCGCACTTTTCAAAATAGAAAACCCAGCATTCTTTTTCACCAATGCACTCCACTTATATCTAACTTTGTCATCAACTCTCCCCACTACCATGTTTACTTTGGTTTCTACTTCTTTAATGATGCCAATTTGCTCAGAAAGGGATTTTCCCATTGCTTCAAATTTTGTAATGCAAGGAGGCAAGAAAGAAAAACTGTACTGTATACAATGTCTTTTTTAGTGTGCTATCGTGTAATAGTTCTTTTACAACTCACACACATGCCACATTATCATCTGGTAATCCATTTGCAACACCAGCTATTTCTTCCAAATGTTCCGCATGAAATACAACAGCATCAATCCAGGTGCCCCGAGTAATTACAGGTTCAGGAGGGAGGGAGGCAGAAGGAACTGTTTGTCAAAAATATTCTACTCTTGAAGGGGATTTACAGAAGACCTTTTTCATGTTTGACACAAGACTATTAACTTTGGGAAATTCATTTTGGATGGTTTCAGCAACTCTGTATAATGCATGGGCTAAAAGGTAATGTGAATTAAATTTGGACAAAAGGTTTTCAGGAGAGTTGAAGCAGTGACATGTAAGGTGCATCGGTACAACGAAGAACCTTGGAATCATCAATTCCATTCGGGAAAACTAATTGCACATTCTTATTAGCAAAATGAGCAATTGTTTCTTTGTTGACTCTACCTAGTTGTTTTGAACAGAGCAGATACTGGGATGAGGGTTCATGTGGATCCATTTAACCAACAATTATATTTCCCTTATACCTCCCCATCACATCAGTGGTTTCGTCTACACACAACCAAATGCAGCAATCCATTATACTTAGGCAAATTGATTGCAGAGTGGTCTCATATGTAGAATTTAGAGAATTTTTTCGTACAGTGGATTCAGATGGAATGGAATACTTGCAGTACTTCTGTAAGAATCCCTTGAAAATTGGATTCTGTACTACATTTTAACTGATGTTAGCAGCTACCAAAGCTTTGTATAGATCCATATTAAAACTAGTT
Organism: Tenodera sinensis; assembly: GCA_030765045.1. Taxonomy (NCBI): domain Eukaryota; kingdom Metazoa; phylum Arthropoda; class Insecta; order Mantodea; family Mantidae; genus Tenodera; species Tenodera sinensis. The sequence continues at coordinate 62,659,387 of CM060964.1, forward strand.
TAACTTGTAGATGGAGGAAGCTTGGTCAACATAGTTCCTTTCTTTAGTGCTGTCTGGGAAGCTCTAGCTTTATGGCCACTGACATTAACATGTTGGTCAATATGAGATTTCTTTTCTTGTGAAACCTGTACACAAGAAATGAAGAATAGTTTTATAGTTACACTAAATGAGAATTTTGTGCCAAATACTGAAACACACTTTTGTTAGATGTTTCTACAGGTTGGTTAAGTATGAAAATTAAATTACCTGTTTATTGAAGAATTCACAGAAAATGATTTTCCTATCACTGATGAGTCCCAATATGTTCTGGATACATTGCTGTATCAGTGCACTTTTGGAAGATTTCACTTTAGGCATTTTGACACTTTATATTTTAGTTTTTACACATGCTCATTCATACACACATAGATGGCTAACACTGTACGTTGGCATTGTAGACGGTCCACAGCAAGGAAAACTTCTTAAGAAGGTTGTTACAAACTCCTCTTGTATTACAAAGTGCTGCTTTTATTGTGATTTTCCTTTTAAGTTGAAACATAGAAAATACAAAAGAGATAGCACTATCTTCCGCAGGAAATTGGTAATGTACCTAATTTCTTCCATATTTCACAGTGAAAGGTGCAGTGAAGCCGACTGTGACAGTGCTTCGGAAGACTTGGACTGTCATTAGCACAGCCCCCTTAGTCAGGTAGTAGAAAAATGGCCATTTTCAAGCTAGAGCTCATTATGAATACCTTATTCTACGGTTTATACAAATTCACCAGCTGTTGACTCAGATATTTCATTCATGCTTGATGCTCAAGGTCAGCCCATTATCCCATTTTAAACCCTGTTTTGAATTCACCCACTGTGTGCAAGTATGTTGCACTTCCTTGCAGTCAGAAAGTTGTTGGCCCAACTCTCAGCTTTTAGAAAGGCAATTTTAAAATACCCTTACTATGCCAAAATTACTAGCTCGTCCTAGAAGTATGTCCAGGTATTTCTTAATAAGGGATATACAGTGCTTCAAACACTCGCTCAAAACTAAATTGACAATATATCACAATTTTATAATTTCTGTTTGTTATAATTAAATATCTTTAGGCTTAAAAACCATGAAATAAGCACAATGGGGTAGAATAGGCACTTTTAGGCACAATGAAACTTCCACAGAAGGTGTAATTTTGCATGAAATGTAAACATATATGATTGGGTTTTGATTATTTCTTCAGGAAAAAATAGGCATAAAACCTAAAATCCGAGGTCTACTCATTAAACATACCATAAGAGATATTTGGACGAACAGAAATAATATGAGGGATTGTTTTTGGAAAGGCAATAAAATGAAGATGTGAAACATAGGGGTCATTTCACATTAAACCAAAGTCACTTAAAACTCCATTTTCTTCTCTGAATTTTAGCTCATGTGTTCCACACATAAAATAAATGGACATGTATTTTAGATTTTGCATAAATCAAATTATTTTAGGATTTACAGCATACTTAAAATTTTTCTTATGCATGCAAAAGTTACATACAAGGAATTTATTCTCTGAGTACAGAATAATCAGGGACAAGAACAATAAGTCGTTTTGTATGTAAAAGCATTCCTCATACTACTTATTTGGAATAAAAGACCATTTTTTAAAGTATGAATATTTTCAACTGCAATCTCATATTTAACCCTACAATATAAAAATAAAAATAAAGATGATAATAATAATAATAATAATAATAATAATAATAATAATAATAATAATAATAATAATAATAATAATAATAATAATAATAATAATAATAATAATAATAATAATAATAATAATAATAATAATAATAATAATAATAATAATAATAATAATAATAATAATAATAATAATAATAATAATAATAATAATAATAATAATAATAATAATAATAATAATAATAATAATAATATTTATTTCATCCGGTTTATCATACATATGATTTTGGACATGTCAGAAATACAATTACATATTTACAAACTGGTTTCTCAGATTTCCTTCAAGTCGTATAAACATTTATTAATCAGATACATCCTCAACTTCCCTTCAAATTGCTGTTTAGAAACTTCAGCTACAGATTTAATGTCTTGTGGTAGTTTGTTGTAAAGTGTGATTCCAGAAATATATACATCTTTTAGAGATACACTTTTATTCACACTATGCCTAAAATAGTCCATGTTTCCTCTTGTATAGTGTTCATGAATTTGGTTGTTTTTGATTGGTTTAAACTTATCTATTACATACATTATTGCTCTGAATGCACAGAGAGAGTAGATGGTAAGCAGTTTATTATTGATAAAGGTTTCCTTACATGATTCCCTTACTTTTAGGTTAAACATGATTCTGATACATTTCTTTTGATATATAAGCAACTTGTCCATATGCGTTTTTGCAGCAGCACCCCAGATTTCAATCCTATAAAGTATGTGTGGATAGAAACATCCATAGTATATTAGTTTCAATATATTACTGTCACTGTAATTGCTGAAGTATCTAAGTAGATATACTGTTTTACTAATTTTCCCACATATATGTTCAATATGTTCAGCCCATGTTAGTCTATTATCAACGATATGACCTAAAAATTTGTGCGTTTTTGTTTCAAGAATACTGTTACTATCTATTTTTAGTGTCATATTACTACCATTTTTATTGAATTGCATCATTTTAGTTTTTTGCATGTTGCAGTGTAGATTTATTGATTTAAAGTAATTTAACAACCAGGAAGTGGTATTATTTAATGTAGTATTTAATCCTTCTACCGTTTTATTCCAGCATACAGCTGTGGTATCATCTGCGTAAGTTACCACAGAAGTATTCGGGGGATTTTTAATATCATTAATATAAATAATAAACAGTAAAGGCCCCAACACTGTCCCTTGCGGTACACCATACTTCACAGTTTTCAAATCTGATTTTACTTTTTGTATGTATCTCCCTTTTTTGTATGATATTTCGGTAAACTGCTTTCTTCCAATCAGATAACTACGAATTAAATCCAAGGGTAATCCTCTTATGCCATAGTTTTCCAATTTACTAATTAAAATATTATGGTTGACGGAATCAAAGGCCTTAGATAAATCAAAAAATAATGTACTGACCTACTCATTATTTTCTAGATTCTCAATTATTTCATGTATGGACTGAATAATAGCTGAAATGGTGGATCTCCCTTTTCGAAATCCGTGTTGAAAGTTCTGTAATATATTAAATTTACTCAAGTAGTTATCTAATCTTAACAACAAAATCCTTTCGAACAATTTGGCTATTTCAGATGTTAAAGCTATAGGTCTATAATTATCAATACTTAATTCATCTCCCTTTTTAAATATCGGCCTAATTATTCCTAATTTCAACATTTCTGGAAACTGTCCCTGTTCTATTGAGAAATTAATTAAATGAGTTAACGGTTTTGCAAATATACATTTATATCTTTTTAGTAAAAATGAGCTAATTTCATCCCACCCACTACTCTTTTTATTTGGTAAGTTATTGATTATCTTAATGATTTCATCTTCTGTGACTGGTTTGAGAAAGGAGGAGGAATTGCTTGTAGTGTTTACATTTACAGAATTTCCCCCACTAGCCGGGTGCGTGGGCATATTTATGAAGTAGTCGTTAAACTTTTGGCTTATAGTAACAGGATCATTAACCACATCCCCATTTAGGTTTAATTTTATATTTTCATGTAAACCAGTATATTTTCTAGCTTCATTTCTGGAAAACAATTTTCCCAACTCGTATAGGTGTCCCAACCAATGCATTACACAATAGGAACATGATAAGCTATCACCTCCGGTATTAAGTATAACTTGGCAACCGAAATGTGATATTCTATGAAGCCTTTCTCCACCGTTTCATTCTAATTGTTACTTTGTGTTCAGCTTTTGGTGTTAGTAGTTCATATTTTGCTCTATGGTTTGTAAAAGTGGACTGAAGAAACATACGTTTGACAATTGTTTCAATCTATTTAATGTTCCAGCAAAACACAAGGCATAAATCATTAAGATTAGTTACCTGCAATACGCTTACAAACTTAAAACTGGAGAACTTGGCTTTGTCACCAGATCTAAAATATGTTATGCATGTCAAGAAAATTCCCATAATACCGTCCACTACTAACAGCAACTGTGTGCTACAAAGTACCAGTACATGAATAATCCAGAAGGGGTTTCGAGTACTGCAAGGGACACTAAGATCTCCTCTTCAGATGTAAGTGTTCCAAAGCAGAATGCAAGCATGGTGATTTTGGGTCAATCATCCATTTGGAAAAGGAGACTACCCAAGTACAATGACCACAGCAAGAATTGAAAACTATAGAAAAAATATCCCTTATACAGAAAATATTTCATTCAGGGCAAAGCAAAGTTCAACCTCCAATGAAAAATCAATGGTCAGTTCCACCATCATACAGGTTTACTGTCAGGCTCCTGCCATGCATATGATAAGACTGGCCATATAAAAAAAAATTCAGCGACACCTTGATGCATTGGTTCACTTGATTAGGAAAGCAAAAGAAGTTGCTGCAGCAAAGAGAATAATGTCAACACCTGTGTAAAGCCAGAAAACTTTAACAAGCAGCAATGAAAAACATCCTTGAATTTTACATTTCAGATGATGCAAGTAGAGTGAGCCAGGAAAGAAGAATTTTGCTAGAGAGAGAGAGAGAGAGAGAGAGAGAGAGAGAGAGAGAGAGAGAGAGAGATGTGCTCTGAGAGAAACCTAGTTACAATTTAAGGACAAACTCAGACCTAAACAGTGTATTTTACCTGGATGTCATGGGACCCATACCATATGCATCTGAGCCTACCATGAAAATGTTAACTTGATTCAAATATTTCAAACCTTACTGAAGAAAGCAAAATAACTATACATAATTATTATGAGGCCATAGCTCAAGCAATTTGCAATCCTCCGTCTCAGCATTGTTATCTTCTGGAATGCCCAGTTTGTGCTGGAACTGATAGCTGAACTACATACTCACAAGAACAATTTGATTCAGAAGACATAATATATTAGGTAAAAGCGGTGGGTTACTGTGGATATAACAGATATGGAAGCTTTAAAATCCCCAGTACAAGAATATTTGGAGAAATTAGAACATACACCTAATAATTTAATATCAGATATGCTGCTGCTTAACCACCACCTTTGTTTCTGGCAAATCTTGAGCAAAACCTTGAGGAAGGTCACTGCATCATTATTTCTGGTTTTTCAAAAACCTATGCTTTTTTTTGGCAAGATTTGGTCCAAGGTATACATTGGAATAACAACCAAGCTACAGTATGCTCATTTGTTGTATATTTCAACCAATGCAGTGAAAAGTGTCAACTGAACTTTGTTTCAATCTTGGAATGCCCGAAGCATGACACCAATGCTATGTATCTTTTTCAGACAGAACTGATACAGCTCTTAAAAAAAGAAATTAAAAGTTTGAAGAAGATTTATTACTTTTCTGATGCTGCCAGTGCTCAGTACAAAAATAAGAAAATTTTCTAACTTATGCTACCATAAGGATGACTGGTACTCATGCCAGGTGGTAACTTCTTTGCAACACCACACAGAAAAGGATCATGTTATAATATCAGAGGTACAGCTGGTCAAATAATTGGCCACTTGTCAGAAAGCAAGATCACTTTGCACTTCTGAAGTTGGCCAAAATTGCAGGCAGGCTACTAAATGTGTTAAGGTATTGTACTGATCTTCCACACAATCGTTCCCTCATGTAAAACACAAATGATTAACACCAGAAGTGTGAATAAGTGCGGGGTTTGCACTTTAGAGTCAGGGACTGTTTGCCCTATATGAAAGTGTATCGAAAACAACAAAATTAAACCATTGTCTCACAGTGTCCAGGCAGTTCTAGGCATTGAATCTTGGATCATAGATAGCATATTGCACAGGTTCAAATCTCGCACACTATCTTCAATTTTAAATTTTAATGTTTTCATTGTTTGCATAACTAACAACTAAAAAGAGTGAATTTTTAAACAAAAGAGGGAATCTAAACTATTTTAGTATTAAAATTCATATTATTGCTGCCTTACAACCTTTCCCTTTAGGCCTAAAAATCATCATTTACACTTGTGATATATTTCAGTCTCTGTTAAAAAGAAAGAACTAGGAAAGTGATCCACCACCTTCAATTCAGCTGTAGCTGAAAAGGATCTTCTTTCTACTTCTGTATGAATGTGTTCATCATCCTTCTGAGTAGAAAGTCTTATACAAACAGTGCTACAAGGGTCAATATGAAAGATCTGAGACACACTAAGAGCTCTTTTTTTTTTTTTTTTTTTTTTATTCTGATTGTTGCTCTCTTTCAAAGTACTCACTACCACACTATATGCATTTTTGCATTCCCTGAAACCACTTCTGGAAGCACTCCTGCTAAGTTTTCTTCGATGGCTGCAAGCTCCCCTTCGTAGGTGGTAACAGCAACTTCAGGGGTTGAAAATCTCTTTCCATACATTAAACTTTTTACCAATAGGAACAGTAAAAGGCCAAGTCTGGACTGTATGGTGGATGAATCATAAGTTTGACTTCTGTAGACTCCAGAAATTGAATGATGTTGGCAGCATGCACGGACGCATTGTCGTGATGGAGAAGGATTCGTTGCAGTCCCATATGTGGCCATCGTTCTCGAACTTCACAAAAACTTCTGCCAAGCAAACTGTGGTGTACCAATTAGCGGCAACCGTGCTCTGCTCCTCCAGGGGAATGGTTGCCACAAGACCATCCTTAAGATATATGGGGCCACCATTTTCTTGTTGACACTTTGGGGACACTTCACTTTTGTCGGTTGATTGTCGTCATGAAAGATCCACACTGCTGATCGCCACTTGGTCTCCGGATAAAACTAATGAGTCCAGGTTCCATCACCTGTGGGGATGTCAGAAACCCACCTAGGACCCTCTCCCCCCTCTTACGAATTTTGTCAGCATTTTCTCACACCATTCAACACAGGCATGTTTTTGTTCTTTCATCAAACTGTGAGGCATCCATTGGGATGTGACCTTCTCACATAAAGGAATTCATGGAGGACTTTTGAAACTGCTGGCGAATCAATCTGCAATGCTGCCTCAATTTCTTCAAATGTTATGCGATTATTTTTGTGAAGCATTTTCTCAATGGCTGTAACGGTTTCTTCAGTTACCACCATTCGCAGATGCCACTTCTCTTCTCATCTTTCAAAGCTGTTTGGTCACTTTTAAATTACTGAAACAACCGAAAAACTGTCGCACGGGAAGGAGCAATGTCCCCAAAAGCTTGCTGCAAACATTCAAGATTTTGGCACTGGTTTAACCTACTTTTAAGATCAAAGAAAATCATTGAGCAAAAACGCGCTCTTCCCAACTCCATTGCAGTGTGCTGCAGGTTGTTCATCCTTGCACTGCTGGAATTCCTGGAGTAGGAGAGTCACTACCTGATACCAGTTTACTTGCAAAGGATGGGGCTACCCCATTTTGCATTCAATTCAAGTGGATTAACTTTCATTTTTTCACACTTCAAAACTTTTGTAGTGATCCTTGTATTTCTCTTTTCTACTTGCTCCTGAGACAAACACCTCCCAGTATGTTCTGGTAAGCCATGTCTACGAGCAGCCTAAGATGGCAAAAACCCTGCATTAATGAAAGCTAACATAGCAATACTAAAAAAAGCAGCCATATTATTTCAATTGAAATAAAATACGTCAACAGCATAGTGTATGCTGGAAGTTCAAATAGTCACTGAGATGGACAATTGTGTGTCGTACATACGTGCATTTCTCTAGAGTAAAATAAAAGCACTCCTGAACCAAACTTACATCCTTGATGTTCCTTATTAGGGAAGTATAATAAAATATACAGAAAAAGTTCAATACAACGTAAAACATACATATTTTTAAATGGATATTACTTTGAATTATTTCATGTTGATGAAATGAACAATCGCATAGCATAATTTCTTAACCAGTGAAAGGATATTAGCCATTTTTTATCTTCTTTCTCCTTTTTCTCTTGTTTCCTCACATTACTTTTCTGTTTTTAATCATAAACACAATACACACAAACACCCATGCCTGAGATGGAACTTGAACTCCTGAACCCTTGCGAGGCTGAAGACATTGAAAGGAAGGGGAATATACACATGTTACTTAGTTTAATAACACTTAAAATACACATTCACTAAATTATAGATGATGATTGCAATGCCGATGATCACTGCCTATCTAAAGGACACCAGGGTCAAAAAAAGTGATGGTTATGCAAAAACTTTATGACGATAAGGAAAAACCAAACGGAAAATTTTTATGGAAATGACCTGAACTCAGGTCATCAGGCAGACTCATTACTCATTAAATCAGGAAGGTGGACAAGTAAAGAAGACTGGTGTATACTTAGTATGATTATTATATTAAGTCATTAAGCAACAACAAACACTTAAACTTAACTTCAATACCAACTTCTAATTATCACTATTAATAAAGCTGCTTATCTAGGCACATTAATACTCCAAGCATTTATTTGGAATTAAAAACAAAAGGAATGCAGCAAGCGACACACTCTTAAGGCATGACAATAACCAACTACATGATACATACACCAAATGAACCCACCCTTATTCCCATCCAAAGAAATCAAAGATCGGATATCCTGGATATTGCCATTACCAGGCATATTCCTCAAAGAATAAACCTGAGCATTGATAATGAGTTATCCTCAGATTGCCATCCCCTAATAATCACCCTAGAGGGATCATTGCAAAAAGTAACGCCTGCTCCCAGGCATAACTATAACAGGGCAAACTGGGATCTTTTCAAATGCACAGTGACAGATAATCTGCCGTCTACGAACTTACCACACACACTAAACTAAATCACATGGCAGCACAGCTAGAGCAAGCTATCCAGTTTGCTATCAACACAGCGGTGCCCAAAAACATCACTCAGGTGCTACTGATGGATATAAAGGCACCCTCAGCTGAGCGAATCCGCACCAGGAGAAAATGGCAGAAAACTTGCCACCCTGTCCATCAAGAAAGATTAGAAACCTGAATGCCCAGGTCAGGGAAAGAACAGGTAAGTACCTGGCAACAGCGGCAAAACACCCTAGACAACATGGATAATGATACAAACATGGTCTGGCGTATTGCAAGATGCCTTACAAAAGAGAAAATTCAAATACCTCCCCTCCATCACAATGGCAGGATTGCCACTACAGACGCAGAAAAAGCCAACGCGTTTGCTGATGCGCTTGAGGATACATCAACTCCAAATGCAACTCCTCGTGTGCAACAATAAATGAAGACACGGAACATGAAACACATACACAACATGGCAACACATTGTCAGATTCGCAAAACATGCCCAGCTGAAATTAAATGACTAACCAGGCACTTGCAACGAAGGAAGGCACCAGGGCCAGACAAAATTCCTAATATAGCACTACAAAATCTCCTGAATGAAGCGCTCAAAGTCCTTAGTGCAATATACAACTACATCCTAACGCACAGATATTTTCCAGGAAGATGGAAAGTGTCACATGTACTCCACTTTCTGAAACAGCACAAGGACAAGTCCAGACCAAACAATTACAGGCCAATTAGCCTATTAAACACACTAGGAAAATTGCTAGAAAAAAATCATCCACAAACAACAAAATAAACTTGTTAAACACAATCTGCTTATCTTGGAACAATTCGGCTTTAGAGCAAAACACTCCACAACACACCAACTGCTGAGGGCAACGGAAAACGTAACATATGCCATCAATATCCCTGGAGCCCTACTGCTTGACATTGAACAGGCTTATGACAGGGTATGCCATGTGGGCCTACTCAAGAAACTGCAAACGTACAGAATGTCGGACATTTTAACCAAACTGATCATGAACTACCTGAGAGATCATCAGTTTCAGTCGCTTGTGAATGTAGAACGTTCAACACAACACCCAATCAGGGCAGGAGTCCCCCAAGGAAGTATATTGGGGCCAACACTGTTCAGCATTTACATAAATGATATGCCAACAGTCAAAAATACTATTTGTTACATATATTCCAACGACACCACAATAATGGCACAGTTGGGGAAAACACAATGCATACGCAGGAAGACTCCAGAACGCACCCAATGCACAGGAGAACTGGCTGACAAACTGGAGAATTAAAGTAAACCCTCCTAAAAGCCAGGCCATAATCTTCACAAAGAGAATAAACCATAGATATCAGAAACATCGGCTTCGACCACTGCTTCTATTCGGGCAGGAAATTAGCTGGACTGACACAGTAATGTGGCTAGGGGTAAAAATGGACCAAGACCTAACCAAGAAGAATCATATCTTCCAAATAAGGAATAAGGCCAATGCCCAATTGGGCAAGCTATACCCCCTAATAAACCTCAATAATGCACATAACATGAACAAAGTGCTGACCTGCGCAGTGCTGGTGTGAGGATATGCTGCTGCGACACACATCAAATGTTTACAAACATTCCCAAACAGAGTCTTATGCATAATTGCACAAATTCCAAGAATTGCAACTTCAGATATACTGCATGAGGAAATGAAAATGCATACCATCGAACAATTCATAAAGAAATTAGCTACCGACACTTACGTGAAACTCCCAAAACACCACAACCGTCTCATTCAGAAGTTAGGAGACAACCAGACAGAAACAAACATAACAGACCACTTTCCATATTCGACAGAAACTTGATGCAAATATTAATGACAAAGCACAACACTTTCTGGACAACCTCCTCCAAAACTAAGACGACACAGATAGTGGGCAACACAGGACATTCACCTACTTACTGACTGTTCACTGTTACAGGAAATCCAGCACCTACAGGATCTCCGAAGACCTTGCGCTACCCAGCCAAAGCAGATCCACCGAGATGGAGGCCTTCCCATGCGCTACACAGGTGCAGCTGGCTGCAGCTGTGTGGGTAAGATGACAATGGTGGTGACCTGAACCCACACCTGACAAGCAAGAATCCTTGCAAAACTAGGATAAGGCTGACAGCCAATGAACCTCCACCTGGTGAATTATGTTAAACCATGATGTTCCTGTCATCCAGGGTCAAATGCTAAAAGTGCACACTTGCACCTCATAGTTTAAGGCATGTCCCAAGATAACTACAGAAGAAAATGCATGAAACATTTGAAATTTACACATAGTAAATTTGCCCTTACTTGCAGACTGGTAGGTTAGGTAGGTAGGTAGGTAGGTAGGTAGGTTAGGTGGCGGCGCCGTGGCCGAGCGGTTAGCGCGCTCGCCTACCACCAAGGCGGCCCGGGTTCGATCCCAGGGACCCGCATGTGGTATTCGTGGTGGACGAAGCGGCGTCAGGGCAGGTTTTCTCCGGGTACTCCGGTTTCCCCCGCCATCTCATTCCACCGGTGCTCCATCTTCATGTATCATCAGTGTCACCGCCTGCGGTGCCATAGTAGTAAAAGCGGGCGTTAAACACTACAACAACATAGGTAGGTTAGGTAGGTAGGGTAGGTTAGGTAAGGTTAGGTAGGTACGGTTAGGTAGGTTAGGTAGGTAAGGTAGGTAGGGTAGGTTAGGTAAGGTTAGGTAGGTAAGGTTAGGTAGGTAAGGTTAGGTAGGTAAGGTAAGGTTAGGTAGGTAAGGTTAGGTAGGTAAGGTTAGGTAGGTTAGGTAGGTAAGGTAGGTTAGGTAGGTAAGGTAGGTTAGGTAGGTAAGGTAGGTTAGGTAGGTAAGGTTAGGTAGGTTAGGTAGGTAGGGTAGGTAGGTTAGGTAGGTAGGGTGGGTGGGTAGGTAGGTAGGCAGGGAGGCAGGGAGGCAGGCAGGCAGGTAGATAGGTATGTATGTATGTATGTATGTATGTATGTATGTATGTATGTATGTATGTATGTATGTATGTATGTATGTATGTATGTATGTATGTATGTATGTATGTATGTATGTATGTATGTATGTATGTATGTATGTATGTATGTATGTATGTATGTATGTATGTATGTATGTATGTATGTATGTATGTATGTATGTATGTATGTATGTATGTATGTATGTATGTATGTATGTATGTATGTATGTATGTATGTATGTATGTATGTATGTATGTATGTATGTATGTATGTATGTATGTATGTATGTATGTATGTATGTATGTATGTATGTATGTATGTATGTATGTATGTATGTATGTATGTATGTATGTATGTATGTATGTATGTATGTATGTATGTATGTATGTATGTATGTATGTATGTATGTATGTATGTATGTATGTATGTATGTATGTATGTATGTATGTATGTATGTATGTATGTATGTATGTATGTATGTATGTATGTATGTATGTATGTATGTATGTATGTATGTATGTATGTATGTATGTATGTATGTATGTATGTATGTATGTATGTATGTATGTATGTATGTATGTATGTATGTATGTATGTATGTATGTATGTATGTATGTATGTATGTATGTATGTATGTATGTATGTATGTATGTATGTATGTATGTATGTATGTATGTATGTATGTATGTATGTATGTATGTATGTATGTATGTATGTATGTATGTATGTATGTATGTATGTATGTATGTATGTATGTATGTATGTATGTATGTATGTATGTATGTATGTATGTATGTATGTATGTATGTATGTATGTATGTATGTATGTATGTATGTATGTATGTATGTATGTATGTATGTATGTATGTATGTATGTATGTATGTATGTATGTATGTATGTATGTATGTATGTATGTATGTATGTATGTATGTATGTATGTATGTATGTATGTATGTATGTATGTATGTATGTATGTATGTATGTATGTATGTATGTATGTATGTATGTATGTATGTATGTATGTATGTATGTATGTATGTATGTATGTATGTATGTATGTATGTATGTATGTATGTATGTATGTATGTATGTATGTATGTATGTATGTATGTATGTATGTATGTATGTATGTATGTATGTATGTATGTATGTATGTATGTATGTATGTATGTATGTATGTATGTATGTATGTATGTATGTATGTATGTATGTATCTAAACATCCTTTACCTATTCTTACCTATCACCACCCTCAAACACTCTAGTGCTGTAGCCAGGGCATTCTCTCATGGCTGCAGCCTAGGACCTTACCTCTTGCTCGCTCTCACCCACCGGGCAGCAGCAAACAAACTTAACATAGACTAGCATGGGTGCTATGCAGTACTGCACACACGGGTGCTATGCGGGACTGCACAAAGTCAATTCTAAAATATCCTCTGAAAAATCAACGACATTCCTATCCAGTGGCGGTTTTTTATTCGAGTAGTACCGGCACACCCCACTGTGCCCTCCAACTCAGAGGGAGTATAAATGTATTTTTCCTCCACTCGAAAAAAAAAAAAAAAAAAATACATACATGTGATATTCAAATAAGTTATAACTACTGTCATAATGTTTTTTTCCTGAATTTATGTGTTACCTTTAGCACCTAAGATCACAATGATAGCTTTGCCTTTAAAACAACTGCTCATTGGCAATGATATTCACTTATTTACAATTGTTACATTCGAATTTGTTTTCCTAGGTTTTTTTTGTATCAGGTTTGCACGCACACATACATGCACATGCACACCACTTTTGCACTTTCACACATACTTCCAGATTGTGGGCAGGATGAGGAATAATCCTGACTAAAGAAAAATTCCCATCCTTCAGCAGCAAACCGAACCCAGGACCTCTAAATTTGTAAGCTAGCATGCTAATCACCAGACCAAAGGGGCAATCTACATAAGAATTTTGAAAGATAAAAATCATTAATTTATATTCATAATTAATAGTAGTTTTCTGCAATAGATTTTTAAATAAAACTACTGTCCTGAAAATCACAAATTTAAATGGCTCAATTCCATGCTTTGTATAAAACATCTAATGAGACACAAGTTAGCAGCCATGGACAAAACGTGGTTTAATGTTTCTACTCTATTGCTAATTTTTATAATTATATGAATTCATTCAACAACAAAAGTTTTCTACTAAGGTAGTTCTTGTTTCAATTAACTCTAGGAATCATTTGTATTTGAAAATGGTCCACTTACGTATATTGGGGCATATCAGGGGTTTTCTCCTGCAGCACTCTCCTGAAATAAGAAGAATTGAATGTAAAGCATTGGCATTTCATGTCCTTTAAAATAATAGCTAAAGATTACAACTTTATGTTTCTTCTACTATTTTTGTTATACAAATACATTTTCTTTCTCATTCATGAATGAAGTCAATGCTCCCAACACAGTTTCACCACATCTGCCAATATAATACAGAATAGTGTTCTTCATTATACAGAAAAATAAATATGCATATGAAACCCCTCATATTAGAGTTGAGTGAACGGCAAACTAATCTTATTAATATGGATTTTGCTCTGTTATTAATTTCTGTATCTAACATATCAGAGTACCCTAAGAATGTATAAGGCCTTCCCATTGTGCTTTCAGTTTAACTCCCCATGAAATGTCAACACCAAAAATGATACACAATGATCCCTTTAAAAGCTTACCAGCTATAGAAAACAATGCATATGTGAAAAACACCTAATTCTAAATTAAAGCTTTTTCTTGGACGATGGAGAGACCCATTCCATTGGTTATTTTTATTTATTCATGGTTATGAAAACAATTTTGTCAATATATTTAACCATATTTTGATTTTACTAACAAATACGAGCAACTTTTGTTTGAAATACTTCAAAAGATACACTCTTAGCATGCTATATACATGCTTCATGCAACTGCAATTTGTGTTCATTATATTCATTATTTCGGACAAGCATTTTTTTAATTATCTGAAGGACTAATTTCAGAAGAATGCTGAAATAATTTTAGTGTTAAGTCCCCTTTATAAGGCATCCTCTGCTGCTGGAATTCTAAGTCTCATATGTAAATAAAACACATCTTATATAGATGTAATCTTTCAAGGTATCACCAGCTACAATGCTTTTCAATTCTGTTGAGTAGTTTTATACAATATGGTTATTAATAAAAAATATTGCAGACATAAGCTGGTTTCTTGAATGCCAGATAATTTAATAGGGAAAAGGTTTGGGTGCATATGTGAGAAAAAAGATAAAGTTGACTTTATACGAGGGTCACTATGAAAGTTTTGAGATGTGAGAAAATGAAATTTGATCCACTCGAATTGGATGCAGATGGGACAGCCCCATCCTTTGTAAGTAAACTGGTATCAGGTAGCAACTCTTCTGCTTCAGGAATTCCAGCAGTGCAAGGATGAACAACTTGTGACACGCAGCTTGGAAGAGAGCATTTTTGCTCATTCCAGGCATGCAATTTTTATGCTCGGGAACAGAAAAAAGTCACATGGTGCCGGTCAGGACCATACGGTGGATGAATTGTAAGTTTGACCTATGTAAACTCCAGGAGCTGAACAGTAATGCTGGCCGTATGCGCGGATGTGTTGTCGTGATGGAGAAGGATCCCTCGCAGTCCCATGCATGGCTGCCATTCTAGAAGCTTAGCAAAAACTTTTTGCCAAGGAAACTGTGGTGTACCAATCAGCAGTAACCATGCTTTGCTCCTCCAGAGAAATGGTTGCCACAACTTTAGCAAAAAAGGAGGCCACCATTTTCTTGTGAACACTTTGGTGAAACTTCACTTTTGTCAATGGATTGTCATCAGAAAAGATCCACACCTCTGACTGCCACTTAGTCTCCAGATCAAACTAATAAATCCAAATTTCATCATCTATGTCAATGTCAGAAACCTGTTCGGAGCCCCCTCCTTCGGATATTGTCAGCATTTTCTCACACTATTCAACATGGACGTGTTTTTGATCTTCCGTCAAATTCTGAGGCACCCATTGGGACGTGACCCTCCCCACATGAAGGAACTCGTGGAACATTTTCAAAACTGCTGGTGATCCAATCTGCAATGCTGCCTCAATTTCTTTAAATGTTATGCGACTTGGTGAAGCATTTTTCTCAATGCTGCAATGTTTACCTCAGTCACTGGCAATGCCTGACACACGCTTCTTATCTTTCAAAGATGTTTGGCACCTTTAAATTTCTGAAACCGAAAAACTGTGGCATGGGGAAGAACAATGTCCCCAAAAGCTGTAACAAACATTCAAGACTTTGGCACTGGTACAACCCACTTTTAAGATCATAGGAAGTTGTTGAGTGAAAATGCCCTCTTCCAAGCTCCATTGCAGGGACTGAGTACATGCATGCCGTGGGTTGTTAATCCTTGCACTGCTGGACTTCCTGGAGTGGGAGAGTCAATACCTGATACCAGTGTACCCACGAAGGATGAGGCTATCTCATCCTGCATCCAATTCGAGTGGATCAACTTTCATTTTCTCACATCTGAAAGCATTCCTAGTGACTAATAACCCTTAATAAGTTTCACTAATTAAAATTATTGATTTCACCCCGCCCTTCTGGGGAAAAAGCTTCAATTCAAAATTGTTTACTCAAAAACACACTTTCAAGATAGGCAGCTGGAAAGTCTTAAAGACGAAACCTGCACCAATATTAAATTCACACAAAACTAATGACACTAATAACTTCCAACTCCAGAAATGTCTCCACAGTGCATGAGCAAAAACAAACAATTGATGCATTATTTCAAGGATTTACATACTTACTACAGATTTATCTCCATTTCTCCTAATTATTCTTAAGATATATTACAAGAACTAAAATTAAGGTTTAGAAACTTACAACTTAAGCTTCTGCAATTGTAGAAATACAGTTCAACTTGCACATAGACCTTTCATATTAGATTCATTTGAGACCCCTTCCATAAAACCTTACAATAACTGTTGCGCCAAGGTCATCTGCATCTAAGTGTAAAAACGGAATTTTGCATCAAGTTGCTGGACTCTAAATACAAAGAAAACAAATGTTGGATGTCAACTATAAAAATGCTGTTATAAAGACAGTTTGCAGCATCCTGTGACATTTCTTTGAAAACTATGACATTTAAACAATCATACACATGGTAATAATTCACTTGTGAACTAATCACCCTCACAAACTTAAGAGATCCAGCAATCTATGACACTATTATTCTCAATGCCAACTTCCAATAGATTTACATCATGCATTTACTCATGCACAAATTAAGCAATTACCTAAACTGATTTTTCAAACATTTTAACATATTGAATTGCATACATTTAAAACTAATCAATGCTTAATCTCACGTTCTAATACAAAACGCATGTCGCTACTTGAGTTGTGCCTACAGGAAATCAAACATGCATTATGAATTTCTGAAGTTACTGTTTAACTGCATTTGAGTATTCACTTGTACATATCAATGAAAAAAATGCATTTAACATTAAAGGAGCAGCCCAGTTTAAAATGGCTATTAGTATGATTTTTTAGAAAAAATAGTGCAGTACAAAACTGTATAAGTGCTAGCTTCTCCCAAAACCTTTTTTTTTTTTTTTAATTAATGTTCTCCAACATTGTGTCTTATCAGATGGTACTTCTCCCAAAACTTCACTGCATCACTTGAATTGAATTGAATATATATGCGACATTTACTTTATGCATTGTCAGCCCATATACACCAGACATGTAAATGCAAATTCAAGTGCCAAAACACATTGGTAAAATACAATAATTGGCTTACAACATGATCCTAAAATACAAAACACTATTTGCTCACCGTTCTAAATAAACAATTTACTTGGACTGGAGAACTACCTTGGCAGCTCTAAATGTGTGACAAACTCAACTAGATTCTGGGAAATGGTTTCACTTTTCCTTATTCCCTAAACAGTATGGTATTACATAATTTAAAGAAAAATTGCCATCCATAAATTAGTCAAATTTTTGAAAGGTTCCTATAGCAAGAATCACGCCAGATTTAAATTATTGGTATGTCCAATTATTTCATGCTTCTTTTTAGAATTGTTGCTTTATATCATTTAGTCATATTTTATTAAGCCTTCTTTTACCGTGATACAGTTTTCACCGATGGAATGTTTACATGGTTTACATTGTCTCTTACTATGCTTATATTAGGAAACTCATGCCAACACACAGTTTTGATGTTGGTTACTGCAATACAACTTTCATGCTTACTCTATGAAATGCGAGGTGTGATCAAAAAGTTTCTGGAATAAGGTCATAAACATAACACCATATTTTGTCTACTCTGCACCGTCATCCTCGAAGTACTCTCCTTGGGATTTGCTATACTTGTTCCAGCACTTTTGTCACTGCTGGAAGCATCTCTCGAAGTCATTTTCTTTAAACGCGTTCAGAGCCTTCTGCAATTTGTGATGAATAACATCAATGTCCTAAAAATGGTATCCTCAGAACCACATTTTAAGTCGCGGGAAAACAAAATGTCCACTGAAGCCAAATTGAGACAATAGGTGGGATGGGGAACAGCATTCATCATATTTCATCCAAAAATTTATAAACTTCTGTACGTGGCTTTGTTTGTGGCTGCAAAATGTTTTCTAAAATACTTTCAACACTTCCAAAGGACCATTTTAATCAATCAGAAATGTCTCTCTTATTGCAAAACGCCTATCACTTAATGCCATTTCCCTCACCTGATTGATATTTTCATCAGTTTTGTTGGATTACTGTAAACTACTTTTCTATTTAGATCCTCCAACTTAGTGTCATATCGGACAGTGGATTATTATAAAATGCCTATCATTAAATACCATTTCCGTCACCTGATTGATATTTTTGCCAGGTCTGCTGGAAGAGAGTTGGCTCGGATGATCTGAATTAACTGATGTCACACCACTTTTAAATTTCGAAAACCACTTAAATACTTTCATTTTGCCCGTTACCTCCTCCCTATAAGCTGTTCATAACATTTCATAGGCTTCTGTTGCAGTTTTACCGAGTCTGAAGTGAAATTTAACATGTTTGTTGTTCTCCTTAATCTAGCATTTTCAATAGACAGAAAAATCGTATCCGGTGCAAAACACAAGTTCATTTCAGAGCTTCCACCTCTGCACTGCAAGCACACAGAAAGGCATGTTACCTCTCATTTTTATTAGAAGAGAGAGCTGCATGTAATGTTTGAGTAGAATTTAAGACAGCTCAATGGCAAAATAGTTATGAAGCCATTCTGGAAACTTTTTGATCATACCTCAACTTCCAATATTTTCTTTATGGAACAGAAATTACATATCTGACCATGTGGAATTCCTACTCAAGTTCAAAACAGAAGTCACATTATCGCTACACTCTCATCCTAAAAAGTCTTTCTACTACATCTTATTACGAGAAGTTATTGATCAGCTCACAGCAGAAATACCTGTATACATAAAACAAATAAGACAATCAAATGGATGTGTAAGTTTAAAATGCTCAACTTCTGCTCAATATAATAGGAGAGTTCTCTGAAAGGACAAACACTGTGGGTTACCACTGTGTGGCTCTTTATAAATTGTAATGCTCTCTTGGTGAAATAACTTTGACAAACATTTAATCATTATCATATATGTCTGTTGCTAGGTAATGCATTTTGTTGTTTCGTTTTATAATCAATCTATTTGTCTATTTCCAATACCCAAGATGCAATCCTAATGCTTCTGACTCATGTTACTATTATTATTATTTCAGCAAGCAAGATATGGTGAACCCTGCTTTATGTAGAACATTGTGTTCTTCTGTGCTGAGATAAGTGTGTTTGACACATTTGCTTTAGGAATTCTTCTCACCAATTTTAAGACCCTATGATTTAAATAATAGCTTTGGTGACGTTCCAGGATTAGAAAACTAATTAAAAGAATATTGTCGCTCATCCTTCCCCAAACCCAAACAGAAGTTACAACCCAACATACAACACTGAGGCACACTACAGCAATCGTGCTTTAAAGAACCAAAGTGTTTTGCTTTTTGAGTGCAGCTGCTTGGCACCAAATTAAAAAAAAACGTTGCATTGTTTCATACCATATTAACTTATAAATCACTGGATTCTTATACATATAACACTGTTGCATTTCTTTATTCAATTAATTGATGGACAGTTAATAACCACTAATGTCAGCCTTAAACAAATTCTTAACTACACTAATAAATTCAACAAGGCAACCAAATTCAGTGATTCAAAATCTGCCTTCCAAGCAATAAAAAAATCATTGCTCAAGTGATAATACAAAAAATGAAATAATACATTTGTTTAAGCTGCAACAAAATTTAGGAAAGCAACTGGTTCTATAGAGGATTCCGGCATGTGTGGGATTAGCTGGAAATGAACAGGCTGCTATATTAGCAAAAAAAGGGCACAAAATTTAATAATTTATCTTTCAACTCTGCCACATTACAAATCAATAATAAAAGAAAATAATTTAGACAACAAGAGCTTAAAACAAGTGGAACATCATCCTTGAAGATAAGAAATATGTCCCTGATTATCCATGAAGAAAATCAGTAGCAATATACTACCAGTCATGGCTGCTTAGCCTCACACCATCGAGTAAATATAAGTGCAACTTTTGTAAGCAACCAGGAACTAGTGTGGATAAATAACAATTACTACTGTAGCAAGCACTTATGGAAAATGGATGAAGAATAAGATCCAGAGCATTAGCACACAACACAATTTTACAGCTACATACTTTATTTTTTTTAAATACATATATTTGGGATGTTATGTGAAACTATTTGACAGTTTCGTTTCTCTGTCAATTAGTTTTTGAATTTCACTGAAATTTTTCTTTCAAAAATTTGTAAATTTTAAAATGAAATTCATTCCATATGTTTTTTTTCTTTCTTTTTACAAAACCAGAAACTCATTTCAAAACCTTAATGCATGGGTCTTGTAATACTATAACTATAAAGAAAATATACAATAAATTATGAACTGCATAGCAAAAATGTTAACATTTTTGTTATCACTACAGGCATTTTATTTTTTATCTCAAAAAGTATTAAGTCAATCCTAAATCCCAAATGTCAGTTTTGGCATGCTTTACAGAATGTACAGTAAAATGTTCAGTCTTCAAGCACCTAAACGTTTGTGTGCAGCTTAAGCAAAAACTGACTTAGCATGGACCTTTTTAGAAGTGTCCAGCTTTATGAGTAGCCTATAGTGCTGCCCCCTCTTTTTTCCCCCTTAGCCATTTTCACAACCACATAAGTCCTCCTGATGCAATATATCATTGTTTGTACACTGTACAACTATGTTAAGATATTCACACTGAAGTAATACACTAAAATATTTATGCTAGACTTTGTTTACGATGTAATACGTTAGTAATTAGATTAAATACATCGAAAACAATCACCTCAAAATTCTTTGTAACACAGCACATGGTCACTATAAACAGACATAACAGGAAGTCAATCTTCAAAGAAGGCAACAAAACAGAAACAAGATAGTTTCTCTATGTTTCATACTCATTCCATAGAAGGCAGATAATTCAGTGTGCTATATGATATCTACTGGCAGAACTGCTATCATGGTACATGGTACACCTACCAATCATAGTGACTCAGTGACACATCAGAAACCAATCTTCAAGGAAAAACTCCCACAAAACTTTCTTTTTTTTAAAAGAAAAGGCATTTTTACTTCAGACAGTGATTTTACCACCTGCCATACCCCCTCAGAGCCCAGATCTTTTATTATTATGTAATTAGAGCATCTTCTAAGAACTGTAGAGCTTTAAAATTTCCTATATATGCACTTCAAGCCACACAGTATTTTTTTGGCACAGACAATGCAAAATTTTGTCATTTTTGGGAACATTTTAATCCATTTCACCCCACAAAACAAGGGAAGAAATACATATTTCAAATTATTTGTATATTCCAAATGCAACTATGCTTACTATTCTTCAAGCCACAATGAAATGTACTGCCTAACAGAAAACCACAGAAACTGAATGAAGTGGCTAAAGTTATAAGTTTGCAACACAATTACATAACTATTCTAAGGATCCATGGCACATCAAGTTTGGCTCATATGACAGCATTATGGACATTCACTCTAGACCAGCCATAGCCAACTCGCTTGCCGCGGTGCATCTGTTCGGCTACAAGCACTGTGCTGCCTCAGTTCGTGCTTTGCAGTGGTAGTGGTCGGTTTGTCTTCCTTAGCAGTGGCGGCCACTACTTCAGTGTCAGTTTGATATGGAAGGGCACTCATTAAAGCAGACACCCACGCCAACACATTATTTCAATCCCGCATGGGAATCTGAGTACTTCTTCATGGAATGTAGCAGTGGTACTATTTGTTTAATTTGCCAGAAGAAATTGCAAGTGCTGAAACAATTTAATCTTCAGCGACATTTTAATACATTGCATGCTAATGATTATTTGGCCCTAGAAAAAGAACACACTGCAGAGATACAAAAGCTCAGAGAAAAGATCACATTGCAGGAAGAGGAACAGGAAGAACGGGATGGCAGAATGGCAGAAACCTCAGTTTATGTGAGTTAAGAAATAGCACTAGAAATTGCCGGATCATCCAGTAGTTTTTCTGATGGTCCACTTATTAAACGATGTATGCTTATAGCTGCAAGTAAATTAACCCCTGTGAGTGTTCACCAGTTCGAGAGTGTCAGTCTGTCACCTCATACTATTTTACGCAAAACTCAAGTTCCCGGCAGACAACATTTAGGTACAACTTATTGAAAGAGCAAGAGAATTCATTGCATTCTCTATTACTATTGAGAGCACTGACTTAACAAGTATGGCTCAATTATGTATTTTTATTCATAGAGTAAATGAAAATTTGGAAGTTGTGGAAGAAATGGTAGATCTGGTAACAATAAAAGGCACAACAACAGGATCAGACATTCTGAATTGATTAGTAGAAGTTGTGGAAAATGCAGCGATTCCATGGGATACACTCATATCTGTAGCCACCGATGATGCCCCAGCTATGGTTGGTTCACACAACGGATTTGTGACCCTCCTGAAAAATAAATTAGCAAAAGAAATAACAGCAGTTCATTGCATAGTTCATCAGGAAAACTTATGTGTCAAAATATTGAACGTAAACAATGTAATGAGTCTGGTTATGAAGATTGTAAATAAACTGAGGTCCCACGGTCTAAAACACAGGCGATTTAAAAGCTTCTTAGAGGATTTGGAGCATGAGTATGGTGATATACCGTATCATACAGCAGTTAGGTGGCTCAGCCGAGGCAAGGTGTTAAGTAGATTCTTTGAATTATTGGATGAGATACGCTTGTTCATGGAAATGTGCAGAGAACCTATTGAAGGGCCCACGAATGTTAAGTGGAAATGTGATCTTGCATTTATGGCCAATATAAATGAACATTTGAATAATTTGAATGTTTCACTTCAAGGGAAAAACAAATTAATCACAGATATGTTCTGTAGCATTGAAGCTTTTAAAAATATGCTCTCATTATGGAAATGTCAACTGTCAAATGGTGATCCTTGTCATTTTCCCAGGTTGGAAAATGTGATCCGTGATTGTGATTCCCTAGAAATGGGATGCTATGTTGAAAATCTGCACATGCTTTCCCGTGTGTTTGATGAAAGATTTCACGATCTCACGGGCTTAACAATGGATTTTGATTTATCCACCACAGCATTTAACATGAACATTGATGATACTCCCAAAGATGTTTAACTGGAGCTTATCACCTTGAAATGTGACAGTGAGTTAGCTGACAGTTACAGAAACAGATGAAATTTGCTAGATTTCTACAGGAGATTTCCTAAATCAAGATTCCCTCGATTACACAGGTGTGCAGCATCTATGATTGCAATGTTTGGTTCGACCTATGTAGGTGAATCCTTATTTTCAGCTATGAAATGCATTAAAAACCCTCTGAGAGCCAACATCAGTGATCATAGCTTGAAGTGTGCATTAAGGGTCCGGAGTTGTGTTTCATTGTCTCCAAATGTGGCGAATATTGTGAAAACCAATGTCAGAAGGCAAGAGTGTCTACCGAAAACTGAATGTATAAAATTCTTAATTGAAACGTGTATATTCGTTTAATATGAAGTATTCTGTGTAATATTAGCACTGTATAGTAAATATTATTTTGTTATTTTATATTTGTCAATTGTTTCAGGATCAAAATTGTGCTAATTTCCACAAAGTACTGTTTTATTTTTATAATTAAAAGTATTGCTTTTATATGCTATCATTTGGTTGTATAGGATTGAAGGCTATAATAATCTTATTGGTATTGGGTTGTTTTATCTATAATTTTATAACAAGTACCAGAGAGATATTAAACCACGTATTATACAGTTTCTGAATTGTTCCTTCACTACTACCCTGTCCTTAATTATTTAATGGTAACGCCAGTGCAGATTACGGAATGCCACTGCACGAGGTAGTGATGGCATATCTCCCTAGCACTCGCCAGCAACGACCAGGCATGCCGGCACTGTGCGAACTGTATAGGCACACCGTGCATGTCAGTTGGCGGTCCCTGCTCTAGACACTAGCGGTAAAGTAGAGGTGCAAGGGGACAGGTCAAATCTGTGCCACTTAGTGCCTGTAATGGCTACCTTGACAGCACATGGAAATCAGAAATACCAACTATGGATGACATAAAATTTAATGGTGAGTGGCAGGAGGAGCTGGTCAACACAAAATCCAATCAAATGCTTGCCACGCATTGAATTTTATATGTAAACATGTTGTGAAATCACACTGTAAAGCGGATAATATAAATATTTGTGCCCAAAAATGTATTTGCACAAGGAGAGAATACTAGTGGTCATCTATCAGTCACCATTAAATGTTGTGTCTGCCATAATACATACATCTACAAAGTATGTTACATTGAGAAGTGAGAAATAAGGCACTTATCACTACTTCGCAGTGTAAAAGTTAGCAGAAAATTGTGTTTTGTTATATCACACTTGTCATTCATTAGTCTTCTTCACACTTAAAACTATTTTAATCAATGTTTTCTAATAATGTTCCATGCACTGCCAGCAGTTCAGCAGATGATTAAAAGGGAAGTCTGCTTCTGCAAGGAAAACTGTTGAGTGCACCAGTATTGTAATGTGATATTTTCTTTATTTAAAACGAATAAATAAGTTTTTAAGTGGCTCATTTTCTACATTATCATTAGAAGACAAGGTGAAACTGAAATAGATGGAAAGACCTGCTCATGATCTGTAAAAAGTATGGGGTGATTTTCGCGTTGCTTTTATCATAACTTTACTTTTATAAGTGGCTAGCAATATAACAACACATTGGATTTCCGACACCCCACACTTTTTTTACAATAAAATTTATTATTTTGTTAATATAAATTAGGTTTTTATCTTAAACTTACTACAAAATTTTGAAATATAATGAACTACTTGACTTTATAGAACAAATTCTACATACTTAAAAATTATTTTCTACTTTTTAGTTCGGTTTGTTATAAAAGCGTGCTTTTGTTAGTTTTTTAAAACTATAATTTATTTTTAACTTTTTACTCTCAAATTTTTCTATACAATCTTTTCCAAATTGTTAATTTGAAATCTTTTAAACATTCTGAGTTCGAAATTTCTTTCAAATATTTTTTTGAAAATTTTCAAATCACTTTCTTTTGGAACAGCTTTAGAGTACAATTACTGTTTTAACTTCACTATCAGCTGTTGTGGACTTCCTGGCCCTGGCTAAACTTCCATCTGCAATCCTTCCTCCGAAATCTTGTGTCCCGCTCAGGTCCTCTCTCCGGGCATCACCGTCTTTCAATACTTTCAAGCGATTTAATTCCTTTGTCCAGTGTAATATGTGTCGATTTCTAAACTACCAGCTGTTGTGGGTATCTTGGCCCTGTATGAACTCCGGTCCGCGATACTTCCCCTGGGTCTCATGTTCCTTTCAGGTCCTCTCTCTAGACATCTACGTCATCCAATATGTAAATATGTATTTAATTAAAACAATTTCCAGGGTGCATGTAGAAATGTGCCTTAGCGACATCTGAGATGTTATAACTGTAGCATTTTCTATAAATTTAGCTTATTCACTCTTTATCCTGACGATCCTGGTCAGGAAATTGGGACAAAGTCATGATGATATTGTACTCTCATCGGTCCTTAACACGTGTGCAAATTTTTAAGTAAGACAAATCTAAGTTGGTGAAAATTACGTTGAAAGATTCTGTTATGTTGATAAATGTACCTAAATAACTTTTTTTATCCTGATGATCCTAGTCAGCACATTAGGGCAAGTTCAAGATATTATGGTACTGTCATCAATCCTTGTGTGTGCAAATTTTCAAGTCAATCGGACATCTCAAGTTGGTGAAAATTACGTTACACTGTTAAATTTAGCCAAGCCACTTTTTTATCCTGATATTGCCGGTCAGGACATTAGGACAAAATCATTATATTATTACATTGTCATCGGTCCGTGATATGTGTGCAAATTTTCAAGTCAATCAGACGACTCAAGTTTGTTGAAAATTAGGTTACATTGTTAAATTTAGCAAAGTCACTTTTTTATCCTGATGATCCTTGTCAGAACATTAGGACAAAGTTGTGATGTTATTGTATTGTCATCGGCCCTTGACATGCTTGCAAATTTTCAGGTCAATCAGACGACTCAAGTTTGTTGAAAATTAGGTTACATTGTTAAATTTAGCCGTCACTTTTTTATCATGATGATCCTGGTCAGGATCTTAGGAAAAAAATTATATTATTGTATTGTCATCGGTCCTTGATATGTATGCAAATTTTCATGTCAATCAGAAGACAGTAAGTTGGTGAAAATTACGTCAAAAAATTCTGTTACATTGATAAATTTAGTTAATTAACTTCTTTTTATCCTGATGATCCTGGTCGGATCTTAGGATAAAGTTATGATATTATTGTATTGTCACCGACCCTTGACATGTGTGCTAATTTTCAAGTCAGTCAGACGACTCTAAGTGGGTGAAAATTATGTCGAAAGATTCCGTTACATACATACTTACATACAGGTGAAGCTAATATAAAGCATGTAATAATAATAATGTAATATTTAGAGCATAATGTCTTTCAATATCTACCCTTTCATATACACAAGAATCACTTAGGTTGAAGCTACTGTACAGTCTTGAGAGTATAATACTTTCTAGGAAACATATTGCTTTTCAATGATGGTACCTGCAGAGTTTCATTTTTCTTGGTCTGTATCCCTTGAATAAAAAAGAAGAAAAACAAAGTGTAAAAAAACATCTATAAATATCTCAATGTACTGTTAGAAAAACTGACTTTGAAACTGAATAAACACTAAGCATAACCTAATGTGATTACTGCACTAGAAATTTTATTTAAAAATTTATAGCATTATGTAAATTTATTTATGCTTCTAACCCTTCCCAGGACAATTTTTTTCACCTTAAAAAATGAAGTCATTTATAAAAAGTACTTTATTATTCATATTCAGAACTACTTTTTGAGTGTCCTAGTTTGTTTTATTTATTTTTATATTTTTTATTTAATTTATGTGCTTTATTCATTTTTTATTTTTTTCTTCCTTTTTATTTCATTTTTGGGGGGGGGGGGTGGTTAAAATTTGACATGACTCTTATGGCATCATTGGGCAGCTCTCGTCAACTTCGTGCAACTTAGTACTTCTGGTTCGGTTTTATATTTTTTGGTGCAGAGCTAATTACATTAAACTAATAGTTTAAACTCTTTATTATTCAATATATTGCAATATAATAGTACATGAACAAATTATCTATATTCATATTAAATGTGTTAGTGCTAATTTATTGAACATTTACATGAAATTTCAAGTTTCTGTCTTGAGTGATACATTAAGCTTTATTACATTCTGTACACTTCATCCTTGAATACTATTTGATGCACAGTTTACATCTTTGGTTTCAAGATGCTCTGATCAATGACTAACATGATCAACAGGTTTTGGAACCAAAGGAGCTCTTTTCTTTGGTGGTGAAGGCAAAGCAACTCATTTGAAGGTTGCCCTAATTTCCCCACTGCCACTGCTACCACCACCATCTCTCCTGCTTTCAGTAGCTCATGAGTTATGCCAGATCGGAAAGTAGGAAGAGGCACAAATTTCACAAATTCCCTTCTGTTTGCAGTCATGGCAATAGCACCAAGCATTTACGAGGCACATATTAATGAGATGAAACACTATTCTCAAATAACTGCTTAACTCCAATGTTGCACCATAAAGAGCTACAAGCATGTTATGTAAGTCAACCTCCCCAACAAGAAAGTATTATATTCTTCCACAATTGCTGGTCTAGGAATTTCAATGTACCTTCTATCTGCCACAAACCATCGTTTTATAAGCTCCACTGGATTTCTTCCTTTGTATCAGGATACAGAATGGACTGCCTTATTATTGTACGACTTCAGTGACATGATTTTTCCTGTTTTTCTGCTCTGTAGTCTTATGAAACATGTCACTGCTTTTTCAGTTTATTATCCACTTCCATAGTCAGGAAATCCAGCAACTCTTACCATGCCTGCTGCCAAAATCCCTACTTCTCTGACAAAGTAATAAGACCACATGAAGTGAACCAGTTATCAGTAAATACCTTATAATTGTGCTTCTTGGATATTCCCTCTATAAGCCTCATCACAATATCACCTTTTTAAACCACGAGATACAGTGTTGCTCACTGTTCCCTTCCACAGTATATCTCAAAGTCATATCTAAAACCACTGCTTCCAAAATGGGCATGCTTAGATGCCAATTTGTGTTTTCGTGAGCTTCAGCTTTTGAAAGTGATGATTAATCCATACATTGAATTGTATTCCTCTGCTTCTATATGAGAAAAATTTTCCCAGATTTCATCAATAAATGGCTTCACTTTGAACTTATCATAGCCAACATCTTCCTTGACTATCATTTTACTGTTGTCGTTGACATGAATGTGGTTTCTCAGTTTATCAAACTTATTTCTAGGTACTGCATCTGATATTGGAAGATATCCTAATTGCTTCAGCCCAGTACAGACCATATCTAGGCATTTTTACAATGCCTGCTAAAACATGAATTCCTACATTCTGCTGAATTTTACCAAAATTTGTGCTTAAAGGGTTGCCAGTTTTTTAGTGCTGTATGATTAGATTGATCAGCAAGGTTTTGGAAATAAACATCACTGCACAATGTCTTGAAATACTGAAGAGGCATCTCAATTTCTTGAGAATCAGATAAATTACTTTGCAGGATGCATCAACTTCATCAATGCCCTTCAGTTGGCATCGCAAGCCCGTGAGCTTCACATGGTATTGCTTGTGGTTCTGCTGCAGTGTTGCTTGCATGAATGTGTAAGCTAAGAGATCATTAATTTCACCCATCTCTTGTTGAACTTGCACAAGCGCTATATATGGGTCCAATCCTTACATTATAGGTATAACTTGTGGTGGAATGTTCCTCTTCATCAATTCCTCCAAATTCCAATCAGATAAGCCTTCTAAAATTAACTGTAACTGTGCCAGCACCTCCTCTTCTGAAAATGTTTTTGGTTTGCAGGGATACATCTGGTAAACAAAATAGCAACATGTTGTAGGACATTTGAAATTCGAGATAAACACACAAGCTACTGCTACAGTCAGTAAGCAAAGAACAGTAATATCTCGCCTTACAAATATGATGAATTTGCAAGTAAACAAAACAATAACAATATATAGCATTTATGAAATATAAATTTTTTAGTCACGAACTAGCCTTTAAGCAACTTATAAGGAACTGATATATTCAGTTACTGTGACAACAATAATATATTGCTGCTTTATAAATCAGTTAGGACATGCTCATGTAAACAAAACTCAGTAAAACCTGCCTTCAATGGACTGCTTGTTAAGTGGAAATCTGTCTTAAATGGAAATATTTTATGGTGCCATGAATTTAAGGTTGAAAAACATGCTAAATTCCCTTTATTAAATGGAAACGGTCTTACACAGACTACAGAAATCAAAGTATGCCTTTTAATGGAAAATTTTAGTTCCAGAACAGAAAGTTTAGAAAATTTTAGGCACAAAACTACATCATTGAAGGTGCTTTCAATTGCAAAGTCCTGGAATATGTCAACATAGGCAGTGATATGCAAACTGAAACAGAAAAAGTTGATATGGATGCCTTAATTGAGAATATACAAAGTCAGAAAGAAGAGAAGGCAGAGAAAGACGATGAGGAATATGTCGCCGAGTTGGAAGAAGAGTGTAAGCTAAGGACTTATCAGAATGCTGTCAAAAGTTAAAAGGAACTACAGCAATTCACCCTATGGTGAATGACTCGGATGTTTGGTGTGATTTCTCAGACCAAATAGTTGTGAAAAGTCAAGCAGCTAAGCAGCAATGTGTTCAGAAAACTCTCCTTCACTACTGGAAAAAATAAGGGAATTGTATATATAGCTATTTTTCACTCATGTTTTGGTGTGTATTTTATATATATACTGGGTATCCCAAAAAATCACTGACAACACTTAGTATGTTGTGTGGGATGGCAAACTTATCAGTTTTCAAGTAGGAACCACTGTACAGAAATGCACAGTTGGGCGCTGGAGAGTGTCGTAGTTTTAGAATGAATGGTTGTGATAATTTAACATTTGTTTTGGTATCTTAATACGGAAGGCAACAAAGCAACCGTTTAGTCATCTGTGTATTGGAATGAATGATCTGAGCATAACACTCCTGCACATACGCTAAATTTCTCCCGAGAGTACTTGGTGCACATCCTACTGCATCTCGTGTAGTTCCCAGTACAGTATTGTTTTTTAACAGCAGTGTGACACATACCAGTACACAGCTGCCGAAATAGCAGATGAGCTCCAGTACACCTTGATGTAAGTGTGTGGAATCACCTCAACATTACATACTCAAATCGATGGATTGGTAGAGGTGAACCAGTTCCATGGTCAGCACTCCATTTTCTGAGGAGTTGTATGAAGAATATGTCTCTGGCACTTTTGTAACATCAGCAGAGGACCTTATGGTTAGAGCCCACGGAGCAATTGAAAATCTTTAGTCAATCACAATATTGGGTCATGCACATGAGGCTCACCACCCCTAATGTAGGCTCTGCATTTATGTATGAGGTACACAGTTCAAAGCCCATTTGTAATGTAGACAGCTTGATTTTAGATTTATTAACGAAATATGAGCATACATTCATCTCACACTATGTGTTGTCTGTGTTTCTTTGGGACATCGCGTCTGTCTGTCTGTCTCTGTGTGCGCATGCGTGTGTGCGTGTGCATGTGTGTACACAAATTTTACGGGTAATAGATGGTTCATAGACATTCAATTTGAGATAAGAAACCTGTGGTCTAGCATTACAAATTACAGAATTGTGCTTTAAAATTGCTTGGGCATATGCACACCACTGATCATGTCCACTGCATGCATAAAGAGAAAAGTGAATGGCTTTCGTAGCTCGATTGTTTAGCATAATGGATATGTTGCCAGGATGAAGAACATACTCCTGAATAGAAAGCTATGGTTCAAATCCCCTTACCCATGAATATTTTTATGTTCCTTTTTCTTTTCTCTTTCTTAAGCACATGCTGAATTTAATTTGATTTACAGAACATCGTGTCGTGTTGTAATTTTTCATTTAACCAATGGCTGCGCCATAGTCAAATGGTTAGACCATTCGCTTCTCACCAAAGTATTCCGGTTTAGATCCCAGGCAGCCGCATGTGGGATTTGTGATGGACAAAGTGGGGTTCTTTTCTCTTTCTTAAGCACATGCTGAATTTAATTTGATTTACAGGAAACATCGTGTCGTGTTGTAATTTTTCATTTAACCAATGGCTGCGCCATAGTCAAATGGTTAGACCATTCGCTTCTCACCAAAGTATCCCGGATTAGATCCCAGGCAGCCGCATGTGGGATTTGTGATGGACAAAGTGGCGCTGGGGTGGGTTTCCTCCAGATTTTCCAGTTTCCCCGGCCATCTCATTCCACCGGTGCTCCATCTTCATTCCATGTATCATCAGTGTCACTACCTGCAGTGCTGTATGCAGTAAAAGCGGGTGTTAAACAGTACAAAAAAAAAGAAAGAAAGAAAGAAAAATTTAACCAATTTTTAAGGTTGATATTTCAAATTTTTAACTATTATTTACTCTTTCATAACCTAAATAGTAGATACACACTGAACACTTCATACATACTTAAAACAGATGGTTCAAGCTTAACTAACAGCTTACAAAGTAGTAACTAATTGATAAGCATA
Organism: Tenodera sinensis; assembly: GCA_030765045.1. Classification (NCBI taxonomy): domain Eukaryota; kingdom Metazoa; phylum Arthropoda; class Insecta; order Mantodea; family Mantidae; genus Tenodera; species Tenodera sinensis. Next base: position 62,691,502 of record CM060964.1, read on the forward strand.
TGAAAGAGCAACATGTGACTGAATTATTATGAACGTAAGTTGAATTGATATTAACATTACAGTACTACCTGGCAAAGTGACCAGGCGTACTGAGCTTGGTTGTCAAGCCCTATGATCACTTGTTATCTTGTTTACTAGAACAGCAAAGTACCAGTAACTTGGACTAGTCAGTAATGCAACACAAATGAAGAATCTCTCACACTTGCTGATGCATGAGACATTGCTGTCCATGCATTGTCTCGCTGTGTATGTGTGATAAGCTTGCGTAAATAACTGGGTAGTTCCACATTCTTTCTGATACGCCTCATGGCTTTGCCAAGTAGTAAAATAGGTAAATACAAGCAAAATGACGGTAAGGAAAAAAATTATGAGTAGGTACAGATTTCAAAGGAACTGCCCAAAATGTTTTTTTTTTTTTTTATTTTAATTTTATTTAACGTCCTCCAACGCTGTGTCATATCGGACGAATGCTCTTAATGGTGACCTCTAACATCAAGGCATTGGGGACATCAACGCACAAATGATTTGAAATACTTGAGTGTTCCTGGTGTGTTGCAAATCTCACAGCTGGCTGCAATAATGCAGGCAACAAGCATCTCTTCAGAATCACTAAGGGTGAATGCACCAGTCTGAAGATCAGCCCAGAAAAGGATATCCATGGGCTTGAGATCCGGCAAACTAGGTGGCCAGGGCACGGTAGCACTGCCTGTTCCCATCCAATGTTGGGGAAGACTTTTGATGGAAATGTAGTTGAGTGCAAAAATCATGCAGTACTTCTTCCAAAAGGGCTGGCAGTACATCCTTTGGAAATGTTTTGTAAGTGTTGCCACACAGTCTGGCAGGAAGAAGGTATGGCCCAATGACGTGATCAGAAACAATGCCAGCCAATGTTCACCATAAACTGCTGTTGCTGGTTCTTTTGAAGAGTGGCATGGGGGTTTTTGTATGCCCATATGTGGCTATTCTTGTAGTTTAGAACTGGCCCATCTCTGGTAAATGTGGCTTCATTGGTGAACACCACCACTGAAAAAAGTTCTGGTGGCTGCCTCAAGGCCCATTTGCAAAACTGCAAGCATAACTCACAATCCTCCAGAGATAAGGCTTGCACATTTTGCAGATGGAAGGGGTAGAGCAGCTCCTCATGCAAGACTTGCCCTACACTTGTGTGACTGACGCCCATTTTACATGCAATAGCACGGGTCCTTTATTTCTTATTATTATTTTAATTAATGTCCTCCAATGTAACGTCATATTGGATGGTGAGTGAATGAAATGATGCTCAAATGAACCCAAGGTCCATGGAGCTTTAAGTTACCTGACATTTCTCTTTTCAGGATAAGGGAAAACCTCGGGAAAAAAACCTTACCCTTATAACTCACCCTAAGCAAGATTCGAACTCACGATCTCTTGAACATGAGGCAGGCACGCTAACCATCATGCTACTAAGGAGGGAGCACAGGTGCTGGTTGACGATTCCTCTTCCAGTACATTTTCTTCAAACTTCAGAGTGTGATGGGTACATATTGCACCACAATCTGCTTTATTTGTCCCCACAGAACCAGGTTCTCGCAAACATGGAGCTACAGATTTGAAAGCAGTACCTTTCACTGTAAATCCGTGCAGCTATTGCATAAAAATCTCCTGCCTCGCCATACATTTGGCGCATGTCACCTAATTTGGCAAGGTACAATTTTGCTCCATGTTCCTAGAGTAACTTGATAAAGAAGTAGTACCCCAGGTCACAAAGGCCGCATAACAGTCTGGGAGGGTTTGGTGCTCTAACCACATCCCACCCTTCAGTTCTACACCCCACTAATGTTGCCTGCAGTGGGCATAGGTAGGGGACCAGTGGCCAGGCAGTAAGCCTTGGCCCGCCAGGGGCTATTACACTAGGGGGTTCCTAAAGTACATATGTATTTAACTGCTTCAACGTAATGTGTGATGAAGACAAATAGGAAATGAGATGAGGGTGACTTGAGTAGGAAACAGTCACCACATGGTGGTGTTCATCTCTTCCAGGGTTATTAGGGTTACCTATTGGTGGTATTAGACATTTGTCATGCTAACACATAGGCACTCTGTGCCCCTTTGGGAGATCGTAGTACTTTGTGCTATTGCTTAGTTCAACATTCTGTGAATTTTATTGTTACAGCTGGTCAACTGTTAGATAAAAAAAAAGCTCTTATTGACATGGACAATTATAGTCAACCGACAGCTTCAGACCAATGTCAATACAGTGCCTCCAGTCTAAGCCATCAGATGTGAGATGAAGCAAAAGTAAACAATACCCTGTGCACTGCATATGATAATGGTATTTTGCTATTTTAAAGCATAACCACATTGCTCTCAAAATGGAAAAGAAAGGAAAGAAGGGAAAAAAAGTTTATCCATCTCCAGGTTTGAACTCAGTTTCTCGGTTTTAATAGGTCCACAGTCTGCATAATTGTGCTGCCCAAGTTACATGTGTCAGAACTTCCCTATGTTTCTTTAGCTGTTTGCCACAACCTGTTATCCATTACAGTAGCATGCAGCCACATGTGAAGTCCACAATTTAAGCACTTTTGGTAATGCTACAATTTAGAAATGCTTCTTCAGAAAGACAAAATATAGGTTTTACTAAGTCCCTGATAATCAATATTTCATTTCCAATGGTTACTATTTACATACTTCTTTCTGGTTATGATTTATTGATCACAACCTCTAAATACTTTGAAAATGCATAACTTGGTAACTACACATCGTAGACCATTGGTATCCTGTCTCAAATTGATTGTCTATGAACCAGTAAAATTCATGTGGTGTTATTCATTTACATCCTGTACATGACTGCCTCCATAACGCAGTGATTGCGCACCTGCCTCTGGCATGGAGGACCCAGGTTCAATCCTCAGTACCGTCATGGGGATTTTTCCTCTGCGGGGAGGTCTGGCACAGGGTGCACTCAATCTAGTTAGGTCCAGAGGGGCTAATTGAGCTACTTGAAGTAGTGACCCCAGGTCGTGAAGGTTGCATAACTAACAGGGAGGGCTTAGGGCACTGACCATGTCTCACCCTCCAGTAGTGCACCCCACTCATGATGCCTGTAGTGGACAGAGGTGGAATGCAGCAGCTGGGCGGTAAGCCTTGGCTCTTCATGGGCTGTTGTGCCCATATATATATTGCAGCAGAAATATCTAAATACACACAAATGAGTAAGGTACATAAATTTGTATGTTCACAGTTTAATTTTGTTTATAGCCTTGGCCTACCTTCATTAAATGGAAATCAGTCTTTAACAGAAATGTTCGAGAGTCCTGTTTGATACCGCTGAAGACAGGTTTTACTGTAGCAACATTGGGTTGTAAAATATTAGTTTTCTAAACTAGCCTAACAGCTACTGATATAAGCATTCCAGATATAAACTAGTATCTAAAAAGTTCAGTTACTGCAAAACAAAATTGCACTTGAAAATGGAGGTTAGAAAATATGTACTACTCAGTACATATATCTTAGACACTATTTACTTGTGACCATGGGCATCGCGAAGGGGGGGCAAGGGAGGGCTGCGCCCCCCCCCTTGTAAATTAATGAACTTAATGTGCTGACTATTAAACTATTATTTTAATTTTTATGTAAAGAACAATTTCTATTTAGGGCAAATTTATACGGTTATCCACAACAAATACTATAACTTTTGACAACAAAATAATGAATTAATATTATCTGATAGCAAAATTCTAACATTTGGCCCCCCCCCCTGGAAAAAAGTCTGCCGACGTTCATGCTTGTGACCAACAAAGCAAATAACCCTGTTGTACACAGCAAGTAAACACAACAGCACCATCGATCCAGTGCTATTCCTAAATGTCCTGATTAGTACACATATACACCACAGCAATATTGTATTAACCCACTATGTTCCCTGCTGGTGGTGTTTGCTTCCTCTTGCTGTTTATGCAGTTTGCAACTGCAGGCCTGCCAACATATGACCAACACAAACTGCCATCTTTACATGAATTATGACCAATTTAGGGCTCTCAACCCTAAATCAGACAAAATTAAAATAAGAATGCCAGTTGAGGGCCCTAAATCAGCTGTAATTTATGTAATGATGGTAGCTTTGACTAGTCATATGTTGGTAGCTCTGGAGTTGAGAAGTGCAAAAACAGTGTTAGGAAGGAAGTGCCACCTGCAGGGAATGGAGCGGTGGATACAATAGTTTTGCACAAATGACCAATGATGTCATTTGGAATCATTCATATTTTCAGTTTGATAATAAACCTTTGTGTTAAGGCATGTTATTTCTGACAGAATCAACAATAAGCAAATACATTTGACATAATAAAGAACATTAATTATTTGCTCAAACTGCTTTGCTTACCTGGGAATAGTGTCTTGAAAATTTGTCTGCACAAAGCCTGCTTTCTGTGCTGAGCACCCATTTATTTGTTACTAAAGTTCCTCTTGATGCTGACTTGTTTGGCAAATCCATAATAACAATGAATAACCAAAAAGCAGTGACAATTTGTGGAACTACAGAGTGCATTAAAAGAGCTTGAGTAACAAAATATACTTCATGATGCTATGTGACATCACCGGGTTACAAGGTCTAAAATCCCCAATTATGCAAAATGTTTCAGTTGTTTATAACAATTTAAACTGCTTTTTTTTTTTTTTTATTTTTTTTTTTTTTTTTTTTTTTTTTTATTATTATTTTTTAAACTAAAAAGCACAGATTATTCTACTTCCTGCAGTTATTTTAAGAGCAGTTATTTTTAAATAATCTGACACATGTGTGTCCCCTGAAAATATAACAAAGACTGGTTTAAAATTGAAATTAACTTTCATACTTCTAATGAGGCAACAAAAACATAAATTTTTTAAATGCATTTTGGATAGTGTTTTGTATGGTGACTAAAACTGATTTAGTTTAAAAGCGAAACTGAATATCTCAATTATTGCCAATTACAGTCTAAATCAGTAAAAATTTGATAAGTTTAAGGTGACATACCTGTATGTTTACTAATTTTGATATCAACTATTAATGGTACATAAAAAAGCAATAATTTCTTTTAAATGTACACGGATCCAATCAGCTCATACAACAAAAAAGAAAAATCCTGAAAGAAATTGCTTACACAGCAATCTTAAATTAAAATGTAAAATTACTTACAAAATAAGGAAATTTTTATCATGACTGTCCTTGTGGCATAAATGAAAATATAATAAAAAAGCTGCATTAAGACTACAAAATACAAATTATCATACATTACATTAATTCTGCGCCAACCTCATTCTCACACCAAGTTATACTGCTACATCTCCCTGCTATCACACAAAAGAGTTCACAAAACTTCAGAAATGTTGATACAAACAAGCTCTAACAGTGCACCCTACCTAACACTCAAGGAATTTAAATGGTGGCAAATTTATCTCTTATGTGCACCTATGTTGCAAACATGGGAGTATCATTATAGAGATGTTAGCTCTCTTTCTAGGATGCATGGAGTGAAACGTGCTATCTTATCAGCACAAGATACCAATACTTGGAACACTGTAAAGTCAGAGCACATTATAAAAGAAGCACATCTACTCCCAAGAGTGGTATGCCTATAGAAGTTCAGTTCAAAATGTTTTTATAAATGCACCAACCATTCACTTTTCATTCTAGGACTTTGTATAGCTGAAAATGACTAGCACTTAAATGTGCTAAAATGGGTCTCGAATTCCAAGCTTTCATCCCAAAAGAAAATAGCTAATGCAGTTCAAAGACTGTTTTCCATAAAATGTACTTCAGCTTCAAACCTACTTATTTATATTTCACCCCATGTAAATAATTCTGTAGATAAACCACCTAGATACAGACTAGGCAAATTATTATAACAAAGAAAACAATAAGCTGCAATGGACTGAAAGAAAAAAAAAAAATCATATGGATCTTTATACAAAAGGTTTAACAGAGTTCCTGAAGCTCAGACAGCTCCCTTGAACCATTACCTTCCAGACTTTTCATTGACATGGTGACAAGTAGGGGATTTTACAAGGCTCAAAACAAGGCACAGGTAAAAATTAGAAAATGATCACTATGTAGATAAATAGTTCATTTGAAACTTTAATACTGTCTTTTCAAAGACAATTTTTGAACTTTTGTGTTCTGGGTCATTAAAGAACACTTGGGATTGTTATCAATCAAAATATTTTTATATGTCCAAGAAAACCTTAAAAACTCGAGTTCCTCTTTTAATTTTAATTTTTCAGCACTTTTCAATGATCATGTTTTATGTCTTCTTAATTAAGGAAATTGGAGCTATTAACAGTGAAGCAATAAGATTCTAAAGTAAGAACAAAATTAGAAACTAAAAACTTCACTTATCTTAGTAATATTGCAAGTTCTTTGGTGCAAAGCTGATAATGTTTCAAGTTGACTCCAACACATTCTCAAAGCTATACAAACAAATTCGTTACCAAAGCTACTGATGTTCATTTTAATCACTAATCTCTGAAAACAAAAATCTATAAATACAATCTATAGAAGGTGTTTCAAAATTCATAACACGGTTGCTGTTTTTTAAAATAAATATTTTTTCCCAAACCATTAAATCTATAGGTCCACTTAATTGTTTTAATAATTTAACTTCTGGATTAATTTCATTATTAAAAGACCAAGAATGATCTGCCACAGCTGATTTATCAATTTGTTTATATTTAATATTTCTAAAATGCTCTTTTATTCTGGTTTCTAAATGGCATTTAGTTTTAACAATATAAACCTTATCACAATCCAAACAGCTAAATTGATAAATGCCAGATTTTTTATAATTTGGTATTTTATCTTTATTAGAAAAATTTAGTAAATTTTGTATATTACATTTATTTTGAGGGACCAAATTTATTCCATATTCTTTAAAAATCCTTGTAAATTTTTTATTGGCCCATAGATGGCAAGTAAACTTTTTAAAAATACAATTCTTTTATTTTTTTGAGGGTAGAAACTTCTATCAGCTTTTTGATACTTAAATTTTTCGATCTTTTTATGTACAAAATCTGTATTAAAACCATTAATTACTGCAGTGCTAATAATGTGTTTATATTCTGTATCAAATTCTTCTTTATCAAGGGGTATATTTATTATCCTATAAATTAAACTATTGAAAACAGCAAATTTATGTGCAAAAGGATTAAAACTTTCGTTTTTTTATGTAATTATCAGTGTGAGTAGATTTTCTATAAACACCAAAATTCAATTTATCGTTATGTCTTTTAATTTTTAAGTCCAGGAACGGAAGGCATCCATTATTTTCGGTTTCCAAAATGAATTGCATGGCTTTATCTTGTAAATTTAAAAGTTTTAAAGCATCATTTATCTGTTTTTTAGGGACAACAGCAAAAATGTCATCCACATATCCACATATATGAGAATGAGTTGGAGTCAACTTGAAACACTGTCAGCTTTGCACCAAAGAACTTGCAATATTACTAAGATAAGTGAAGTTTTTAGTTTCTAATTTTGTTCTTACTTTAGAATCTTGTTGCTTCACTGTCAATAGCTTCAATTTCCTTAATTAACTTAATTAGTTTGAAGCAATTGTTCCTGGCTACAATTACCATTTTAACTATGATGGATAATAATTTAGAATTTAATAGTTATTTGTTTAATTTAAATGTATATGGAACTAAACATGAAATTAAATCATATTTAAAATTGCAAGAGAAGAAAAGACATTCTTGCAGACATTAGGTTTTTGAATATTTGTTTAAAAAGAAAAGTAACCCCTGTTTTTGTTAGAAGAACTGTTAAATTGGATAATAATACTATTCACCAGAAGGCAGCAGAAAAGAAAGTTATTGAAGTTGAAAGAAGTTTACATTTTAAAAAATTAAATAATATTGAACTTAGGTTATATGACTTACATTTAAAATTAACACGCATTTTAGGTAACGTAATTTGGGTTAATTTAGAATCTAAATTGTTTGAGAATCTAAATTTTAGCATGAAAAGAAAAACAAAGAGGTTGAAGGTTAACAAGTTAAATAGATTATGCCAAAAGCAACAGAAATTGAAAATAAAGAAACCAAATAATCAAACAAATAATGTAATTAATTTATCAAATTGTAACTTTAATGAGAAAGAAAGAAATTTTCTAAATAAAGGTATGAAAACTTGCGTAAATTTTTCAAAAAACACAGATGATTTTGTTGCAGATATTGAAATTGCCAGTCAAGATTTAAATGACATTAATAAATGTTTGATTAAAATGAAATGCACTAAAATTTTGAAAGATGTAAATAAAAATCATCCTAAAAGTAATTATAATACTCAGATTAAATCATTGAATGAAAAGGACGTAATTTATACTAAAGCTGACAAAGGTAATAAAATTGTAATTTTAGATCAATCTTATTATATTAATAGAGTAGAACTTTTTCTTGAAAGTGAAGATTACTTAAAAATTGATAATGATCCTTTAAAATCATGCATTTCAACTTTAAATAAAATTCTCAATGAAGTGAAAATGATACCTAACAAAGAAAAAAGTATTTTAAAAGTTAATAATCCAGTTTTACCTAGAGTGCATGCACTTCCTAAATTTCACAAACCAGGAAATAAAATGAGACCAATTATAAATTGTATAAATTCACCTATGTATAATTTAGCGAAATGGTTAAGTAAAAAATTCAGTACCTTTGATCAATTTGAAAGTTAAAAATTCTTTTGAATTAGTACAAAAGATTAGCAACATAGTATTGTCTGATAATAATAAACTCGTTTCTTTTGATGTAACTGCTTTATTTCCTAGTATTCCTAGAAAACAGCTTTTAATTTTTTTTAAAAAATGGTTAAATTCTTTAGAATTAAACAAAGAATTAATAGATGATTTTGTAAAACTTACAAATCTTTGTTTAGATCAAAATTTCTTTAGTTTTAATGCTAATTTTTTTTCAACAAACTTCTGGCTTGGCAATGGGTAGTCCACTTTCGCCATTTCTTGTTAACCTTTTCATGAGCTTTTTTGAAGCTCAAATTATACAATCATTCCCTCCAATTTTTAAAATATGTATAGATGTGTGGATGATATTTTTGCTGTTGTCCCTAAAAAACAGATAAATGATGCTTTAAAACTTTTAAATTTACAAGATAGAGCCATACAATTCACTTTGGAAACCGAAAATAATGGATGCCTTCCATTCCTGGACTTAAAAATTAAAAGACATAACGATAAATTGAATTTTGGTATTTATAGAAAATCTACTCACACTGATAATTACATAAAAAGTAAAAGTTTTAATCCTTTTGAACATAAATTTGCTGTTTTCAATAGTTTAATTTATAGATTAATAAATATACCCCTTGATAAAGAAGAATTTGACACAGAATATAAACACATTATTAACACTGCAGTAATTCATGGTTTTAATACAGACTTTATACATAAAAAGATAGAAAAATTTAAGTATCAAAAAGCTGTTAAAGAGGTTTCTACCCTCAAAAAATAAAAGAGAATTGTATTTTTAGAAAGCTCACTTACCATCCATGGGCCAATAAAAAATTTACAAAGATTTTTAAAGAATATGGAATAAATTTGGTCCCTCAAAATAAATTTAAAACACAAAATTTACTAAATTTTTCTAAAAAAGATAAAATACCGAATTATAAAAAATCTGGCATTTATCAATTTAGCTGTTTGGATTGTGATAAGGTTTATATTGGTAAAACTAAATGTCAATTAGAAACAAGAATAAAAGAGCATTTTAGAAATATTAAATATAAACAAACTGATAAATCAGCTGTGGCAGATCATTTTTGGTCATTTAATCATGAAATTAATTCAGAAGTTAAATTATTAAAACAATTAAGTGGACCTATAAATTTAATGGTTTGGGAAAAAATATTTATTTTAAAAAACAGGAACTGTGTTATGAATTTTGAAACACCTTCTATAGATTGTATTTATAGATTCTTGTTTTCAGAGATTGGTAATTAAAATGAGCATCAGTATCTATGTTTTTTGTTTTCAGAGATTAGTGATGAAAATGAATATCAGTAGCTTTGGTAACGAATTTGTATAGCTTTGAGAATGAGTTGGAGTCAACTTGAAACATTGTCAGCTTTGCACCAAAGAACTTGCAATATTACTAAGATAAGTGAAGTTTTTAGTTTCTAATTTTGTTCTTACTTTAGAATTAGTCTTCTTAGTTATTTACAACTAAAAATACAGTACAGTGATGGCCCCCTTCCCCCTTTTTAATGAAAGAAACAATCACTCATTAAGTCAATGTCACTTTGTGCAATTTTTGAAATGCCTTAATCTTCTCTGTACAGCTTTTCTGTAGTGAGCAATAAACAATTTTTCTGTAACTCTACCTAATACAAAAAGAAACCTTAAGTATTCATGTGGGTAGTTCAAACATCCCACATTTATTTACAATATTTTTCTTGGAAAACGCTAAATGTAAGAGTGGCTTTCAGTACATTTCAAGAATGTTTCTATCTGGTATTAAGATGGAAATGAGAATTTTCACTATATTAGGTTCTAACATAATGGTATTGTTCTTTGCTGAAGCTTTCCTACACCCCACACAAGCACTACCATAACACTAAGATAATTATCTACAAGTTTTCTTACAAACTTTCACAAGAGTGACCACTCCTGTGTAAAATAGTATTGGTGTTGTATGTATAATGTGTACTTATGCCGCTGATGACCTAGTAGTTGAACACCCTTTAAAAAAAAGTAGTTATGAATCAGAAGCTGAAAGAATACGTAAACCTTTGGAAGAAGTGCTTGCTTATGAAGAAACTGATAACATATTTTATGAGGAAGAAGACTATCATTAGAAAGGCCCTGAAGATGCAAGAATACCTACAAAAGCGACATAACGTGCCAAATGTCCTAAAATAAGGATAAGTAAAAATTGTTCTACAGCAAGTGTCACACTGAGATTTGTGTGAAACATCTAAAACAAATATGTGAAAAATGTAATAATAATTCAAGACAGGAAACAATGAGCTTATCATCATTAAGGGCAAGATAACAGTATGTGTGTTAATATAATGGGTGATCCAAAAGACTCCGAACCGGCTGCGTTGTGTTTTACCTGTATGCGTCCTTGGCACTCGTCACTGACTGCCACTGTCATAGAACAGAATGGATGAAACCATACAGCATTTTTGAAACTACTTTTAAAGGTTTTACTTACCAATGTTATTCAAGGAGATGCTGAAACTGGCCACCGTCATTGTCCATATATTTTTGGCACCTCTTTAGGAAACTATCCATCACTCGCCATAGTCACATTGAGAAATGCTGGCAATTTCCTAGTGGATATTTTGTTTTAATTCTTCCAGGGTGTGTGGGTTTGTCTCGTACACTTTACGCTTTAAGTTACCCCAGAGATAGAAATTGTAGATCACCTGGAAATCTTTCTACAAATCGCACTTTCACATGGCAAGCTGACTGAGTTAACACATAAATAAATACACGCTGTGCAGTAGAAAACAAATGCTGAGCCATAATCACTTTGTGACTAAGTACAGGACAAAATAATAAAGCACACAGGTAATAACTCAATCACACGTTATCACGTCAGCTCAATACTGCACTTTCAGAGCAGAGAAAAACAAGCCAGCTGCATGCCCTTGTGTACAGCAGCTGCGTTTGTTGTGTTTCTGTGTGTGCAGTGGAAAAACACTGTGCAGCATTTCGGATGTTTCTGGGTCTCTCTGTAGATTACTTGAACGTGCTAGCTTAATAATTAAGTGTATTGTGTGTATATTGTGCAAGTCCAACTGGCATGTTTAACATTCCATTCTTTTTATCATCTCCAGTTATTTTCTTCCACTTATGAAATTATTCATAAAACACATCACTACAACATTCAGATTAAGTATTTGAAATATAAAATTAAATAGAGTGCGATTCAAAACATAATCAAACAGCATTAAATGCAGTGAACAGTTCAAGCAGTTCCAACTCCCAGGAAGTGAAGAGAAAGTTTCAACATATGCTGACAGATGGAATGATGTGCTGAAAAAGGACAGTTGAATGAAATGGTCACATATGAATCAGAAAGCAAAATGCATCCTCAGAAAGACAACACACATCTTCTCCAGTCATGAAGAAATTTAAGTCTCAACCCTATGGCAGAAAGGTCCTTTTGTCTCCCTTCTGGGATATGAATGGGCTGCTGTTGGAGCACTAACAGCAAAGAGGTAAAACAGTGAATAGTACCCAGTACAGGCTATGTTGGAGAATGAGCTAAAGCCAGCAATATGGAGGCATCACACAGGATTTCTGTGTAGAGATTGTCTTATCCTTCATGACAATGTGCACCCCCACACTGCTGTTGCAACTCTTGGCATCATTCAAAGACTGAAATTACAGGTTTTAAAGCACCCCCTGCTCCTTTGGATTACCGCATATTTGGGCCCCTAAAGAACACACTCACAGGATGATGATTCGGAAGTGATGAGGTTAAAGAAGCAGTGCATTCTTGGTTGTTGACACGGACAAAAACCTTTTACTGAGCGAGATGGCTCTGCAGTAACCTTGAGACTCACATTCAGGAGGTCCCAGGTTCAAATCCCATGAGCACCAATCTGACTGGGATTTTTTTCTGGTTTCCCTCAGTCACCAAGGTAAATACCATCTTGGATATTTAATAGTATGACCCAAAGTTCCACCTTAAGTCTAAAATAGTAGTATAAATGAAAATTACATGGTAATAACGAATGCTATGCCATCCATTCACAGATAGTGTAAGTAGATACACCAGATAACACCCTAATGCCATTTGCTGTCACAGAGGCAGAAGTATAGCTGCCCTGCACTGCTCAATCTGTGAACTTATGATGCATAGTGGTATTGTGTAGGGATGAGACCTTGAAGGCTAACTGTAGATGTACTTGCAAAGAGACTGGATGGCACCTTAATGCCACCTGTCCATTACAGAGGCAGAGGTACAAGTGCCCTGCTCTGCCCCCTCTGTGGACTCATGACGAGGCAGTATGATATGGATAGGCATGAGACCTTGAAGGTTAACTGTCCGCCACACACCATTGTACGAGTATCTCCTAATAGATCCATTGTGATATGTCATTAAAGGGACATAAAAGAAATAGAGGGAGGGGAAAAAATACTTTTCTTCTAATAGAATAAAAAAGTTGGTGCAATAGTGTGAGAAATGTATCGAAAAGGAGTGTGATTATGTTGAAGAATGACATCTTGTTTGTACTTGTAATGGAAATATACCCTTCACAAAAATTAAGTTTGTTGTTACTTTTTTAATCACCCTCACGTAAGAACACTCAAGAGTTGGGATGATGCACCCAAAAGGTATTAATACAGAAATTTGTCAAACAAGTTCTTGGATATTAATGTATTATGTAAAGAATTTCAAAAGGTTTGAATAAACATTGCAGGCATTGAACTTTCACTGTACATTATTAATCCAAGGATTAAAATGAGATATCCAGTTTCAGTGCATAATCAAACAGATGAAATACTTGGAGTCATCAGTGCACATTTATTATTGGATGAAAGGATGCAAACTGTTCCCTGTTAATCACTTAGTATTATTATCACAGGGCAGCAAACCTTGAACACCAATGAAAGAGGTTAGGTGCAATTATACCATAGGTTGCCAGGCTGCAGTGCAGAGGGAGTGAGCAGAAAGTAAACGAAGTCTGTAATTTTCACGGTGCACTTATTTTATTGGATATTTTGTTCATTCGGAGAAATAATTTACATGTATAATTATACATTTTATACAGTATACATTTTTTATACTTAAAATTATATATATTTCCAAATACAACTTGAAGCAAGTAGCTAGCGAAATAAAGGAGGATATTGGAAAAGAAGTACAAGGAATAAGAAGGGATGTAGATGGAATAATGGAAAAGATGGAGAGGATGGATATGAAGAGAAGAAGACTAAATTTGGTATTTACAGGTGTAGAAGAGAGAAGAGGTATCTGGCCAGCAGAAGAAATAAAGAAAATTCTGGTGGACAAGCTTGAAATGGAGTTGGCTGGATGGGAGATTGTGGAGGCATACCGTGTAGGCAGACTAAGCAGGAAAAGGCCAATTATAGTAAAATTTGCAACAGCAGACCTAATTTATAAAATTTTAAGAAGAACAAAGAAGCTGAAAGGAAGCAATATATTTATAAATAAGGACCTGACAATAACACAAAGAGAGGTAAAAAAGGACTTAATTAAGAAGATGAAAGAAGCAAGATCAGAAGGCAAACAAGCGTTTATACGAAATTTACAACTCTGGATAGACGGAGTAGATGTAACACATTTGAGGAAGAGCGGCATATGGATGAAAGGAACAGCTCGGACGGAAACAAGTCAGCAAAAAAGAAGTGAACAAACTGATTCAACATTAGCAACAGGCAGAGGAAGGGCAAAGTCTAGCATGGAGTTAATGGATGGAGAGGTATCAAAAACAATACGAAAGGAAAACGCTGAAATCGCACCAGCTGAGGATGCGTCACATCAGCCGCAGGAGACAACAGCTGTAATGAAAGAGAGAACCGATATATCACCGGTGACGTCACAAGATGAGTCATCACCAAAGAAGATTGTGACGCCAAGGAGGGAAGAGAGGGATGCAGCGCGAGCTCTAGCAGAGAGGGGGAAGGAGGCGTGGCGTCAGTGTAGTGAAGTGTCCAGTGAGGAAGAGGAGGTGGGGAGAGAAAGAAGGGAGCAGCGTGTGAGCCACGGCTTGGTGTTAGAGAGGGAAGAGGAGGAAGATATTATATCATCCCCGCACGGAAGTATTTTGGTGTTACAGAAAGACTCTCAAAAACCTATGGAAGGATACAGACTGAGAAGTAAACAAAACCTAGAAAAGTTTAGGTCTTTCAGGGACAGAACAGGATCGCAATAGCAGAAAAATAGATGCTGGGGTTTCTGGAACTGTGAAGGTTTAAAAAACAAAATTTATACGGGGAGTTTACAATATTTACTGGAGAAGCTAGACTATCTGGCAGTGGTGGAAACCTGGCTAAAAGAGGACGATGTAGAAATAAACGGATACAAATACGTGGGGAGAAAGGGAGAAATGCTAGCCAAAAAAGGGAGAGTATCGGGAGGGTTAGGATTTTACATAAAAAGCTCCCTGAGAGCAACTGTTAAAGAAACGTGGTCCAGGTCAAAGGAAGTATTATGGGTCATAATCCAAGATAAACAGATAGATGACGGGAACATAGGTGTGGGTATAGTTTATAACCCGCCAGTTACCTCACAGTTCCACAATCCAGACTTGTATAATGCTTTAGACAAAGATATAGGGAGTATAAGGGACAAATACACACACATTGAGTTTGTAATAATGGGTGATTTCAACGTAAGAATAGGGGAAAAGGATGTAAATCTAACGGAGGAGTGGGGCGTAAACGAAGTGTTACAAAAAAGAGACAGTCTAAGGCACAGCAAGGACAAAACGGAGGATAGGGGAAGCAGAAAATTTATTGAGTTTTGTGAGTTAAATGAACTAGATATCTTAAACGGGAAATATGGGGAGGATGAGCAAGGGGAGTATACTTTTATAAATATAAATGGTCAAAGTGTGATTGACTACGTTTTGTGGTCGAATAATATTAATTATATGGTAACGAACTTCAGGGTCACAAATTTATGTACGAACAGTGGTCATTTCCCACTATTAATTGACATACTTATGAGAGTAAATGTAGAGCAGCAGGTGCAAGAAAAGGAAAACACACAAGTGATTAGGGTAAAAACATTTAAATGGAGGGAGGAACAAAAAGAAGGTTTCGTACAAGATATAAAATCGACGGTAGGGCAAATCTTAGAAAGAGGAATAGTGGTAAATATAGGGGAAGAAAATGCAGAAAAAGCATTACAGCTATTAGAATTACTAGTAACAAGAGCAGGGAGAGAAATGGAAGTAAGGCAGAATAGGAAACAAAAAAATAGGGGTGGTTCGATGAAGAGTGTCAGGCAGAAAAAAAGGAAGTGCTCAAAGAACTTACTAGATGGAGGAGAACAGGAGAGGAAGCAGATAGAAAAAATCTGATGATTAAGAAATGGGGATATAAAAATCTCCTAGAGATGAAGAGGAAAGAATGGCAGGAAAATATGGGGAAAATTATTAAGGAGGCTATAGAGGGAAAAGACAGTAAAAAAGTTTGGGAGGTAGTAAGAAGGACCAGTAAGAAGGGGGAGGTCAAAAATGATATTACACCAAATGAATGGCGGAGATATTTTAGAGATTTGATTGGGGAAAGAAAAAATACAAAACTAGAAATAACCGAAATAGGAAAAATAGATACAACAAATGACAAATTAGATGATAAATTTACAGTGCAAGAGGTCTACCAGCAAATAAAAGGTATAAAAAAAGAAAAGGCAGTAGGGTATGATGGAATACCAGGGGAATTTTGGAAAACATATGGAGAAACAGAAAAGGGTTTAGAAATAATGACAAAGGTATTAAACAAAATAAAAGAAAGTGAGGATATTCCGGAAAGTTGGAAAATAAGTATGATAGTACCTATATATAAAGGGAAGGGGGGACCAAACAAGCCAGAAAACTACAGAGGAATAAGTCTGCTATCTATTTTAGGAAAAATTTACACCGGGATACTGGCAGAAAGATTAAAAAATTGGGCAGAACAGGAAAGGAAGCTGACAGAATTTCAAGCAGGCTTTAGAAAAGGGAGGCAAACAGTAGATAATGTGTTTATAATAAAAACAATAATAGATAAATACCTTAGTAAAAAGAGAGGAAGAGTATACATGTTTTTTGCAGATTTTGAGAAGGCATTTGATACAATAAACAGGAGAGCTCTTTCATGGAAATTAAGAAGAAAGGGGGTGAGCGAAAATTTTATAAAGGAAGTAGAAAAAATATATAATGGGATAAAGTTTTGTATAAGATGGGGAAAGAATGAAATCACAGAAATGACGGAACAAACAATTGGTTTGAGGCAAGGATGTAAGCTTAGTCCAATATTATTTAATTTATTCATAGACGATATAATAGATAAAATCCAAAAAGTGAACAAACACTGTCCTGTAATAGCGAATAAGGAAATCCCAGGATTGCTATATGCTGATGATTTAATGGTAGGATCTATAACAATTGTAGGATTACAAAGGGCAATAAATGAGGTGCAAAAATTTTGTGAGGAATGGGGAATAAAGATAAATATAAGCAAGTCCAAGGTCATGGTTTTCAAAAAGGGATTTAAATTGAGAAAAGAGGAGAGGTGGGTATTAAATGGGAAAAGTTTAGAAGTGGTCAAAGATTTTGAATACTTGGGAGTGAGGCTAAATAACAGAGGAGAGTGGGAGGCACATGGAAGAAAGATAGAAGCAAAAGGGAGAGCTGCAATGTCAGGAGTCAGAATTTGCAAATACAAGTTAGAGATGACAACCATGTGGCTGGAAAGGATGTATGAGGCAGTAGTGGAATCAAAAATGCTTTATGCAGTAGAGATCTGGGGGACCACAGATATAAACAAGAAGGTAGATCATATGTATAGAATGTTCTGCAAAGAATTATTGGGACTACCGAGATCGGCGCCAAGAGAAGTGGCCTTGGTAGAACTTGGGAAAACAAGAAGGAAAGGAATAATAATGGAGAGAATAATAAAATTTTGGTATAAATGTTTGGTTAAAGAAGATGGAGAAATTTTAAAATTGTGTATGAAGCAACAAAAAAATCTAGAGAATGAAAACAGTTGGTGGGCAGGGGTTGGAAAAATTATGGAGAAAATAGGAATGGGAGATATATGGAAACTTGAAGAAAGAAATGAAAGTAATGTAGATAAACTAGTAAAGTGTAGGGTAGAAGACATAGAAAGGCAAGAGATATGGGGAAGTTTAGAAAACATGAAATCATTACAATTCTACAAGCAAATAAAAAGAGGATGGGGGCGAGAACCATATGTGGATTATTGTAACAGACAGGAAAAAGAAGGACTAGCGTGGATGAGAACAGGAGCAATATTTTTAAGAGGGACAAGAAGCGGTAAAATAGGAATATGTGAAATGTGCGGTGAGAAAGAAAGTATAGAACATTATTTGACAGAATGTAAGGAATTAGCACTATGGAGGAAAAAGGTTTGGGAGAAAAAATGGGAAAAAATAGAGGGGAAAATGGTAGCCATAAAAATGTTAACAGTGAAAGAGGAAAGGAAGGTTAGAAGTATAGGTGAGTTTTTGAAGAAAGTAAGAGAAAAATGGGCAAGAAAAGTAAAGAGTGTAAGTGAAGAAGGCAGAGTGGGGGAGAGGGACAATTAATTAATATAAGGTGGAAAAGATTGATCAGAGCTACCTGGGAGGCAAATGGCCTGGGTGCCATGCAAACCAAGGTAGAAATAAGGTTATGTAAAAATTTGTATGTAGTTTAGGTTAGAGTAGGATAATTGTAAAAGTTATGTAAAAGAATTGGTACAAATAAATTCATTCATTCATTCATTCATTCATTTCATTCATTCATATTTCCAAATCAAAATACTTCCATTTTGTGACAGATTTACAACAACTGTATATCTACAGTATTCATAATACAAATACCAGATGTTCATTGTGAAATAGTATTCGACTTATAAATTTTTATTGGTTGGTTTCTTCTTCATGGTATGCTTTTATGGTTGCAGAATCTGCATCAGAGTGCATGCTACAATATATTTTCCAAAAGTCTTAAAAGTAAATCTCCTGCAATTTTCATTTTTACATTGTCTACATTGTGAGGAGTGCTCAAGGTCACATGTGATGCACACAATGCATTAATACTTGTGCATTAAAACACTTTGATATTCTCAGGTGGACTGTTTTCCTTCAACAGATATTTGACTGCACACAGTTTGACATATCCAAGATTTTAATTTAGAACTGTAATGGGGCAGCACCAACTCTTGTATTGTAAAAGTACACACCAGAGGTACTCTAGAACACAGTTATCTCTCTCAGATTGATGTCCCAGTTTCGCTGTCTGACAAAATTAAGAATCTATTTCATCAGAGAAGCATGTTACTATACTGCATTCTCCACTGTAACATCATACAGGACCATACATTAATCTTTATCACTGTTACTCCCTAGCTCATTGTGACTATTCTTGCAGTGTGTTTCCTATTTCAGTACCTACTATTAGAACTCTGTGTGGTGAATTAGAAATCTGGTGCCTAAAATACACACATGCTTATGGGTGTACTTTAATAAAAGGAGTGTACATATAATATTAAACAGAAAATTACAATTTATTACTCTCACACTTCAACTCCAAAATAGCAGTGCATCATTATTCCCAGATTATTACACAGGGGTTAATTTGTTTCTCTCTAAGAATCAAATTTCCAGAGTATGTTGCTTTTTCATTTCATTCTGTTTAATTGCTGGTTTTCCCTGAACACTTCAGTGTGTTTGCAATACCTTTTACATGTTCCCAACTACTTCAACCACTGTAATACTCACATATGAAAACACATTTGCATTAAACATGTGAGTGAGTGAGTGAGTGAGTGAGTGAGTGAGTGAGTGAGTGAGTGAGTGAGTGAGTGAGTGAGTGAGTGAGTGAGTGAGTGAGTGAGTGAGTGAGTGAGTGAGTGAGTGAGTGTCGGGTTTAAGGGCACGTCGACAAGTTGGTCATTAGGGCCCCTGCATTAAACATAAAAGCCATCTTCTTTAACTCCGGAATGAAATGTCACCACTTAATTTCCCTGTTTAAATGTATAAACAAACACAGTAGTACTGCACTGGTCACATAAAACGGAAGACTTTGCAATATGCTATGATTTCTTTTGAAAATTCTGCTCATCAAATTTCTTCAGGTTAATCCATACTTAGAATATGCGATATAACCTCTGCACTGTGCAGCATAGCATGTCTCATTGTTTTCCTCAGAACATTGCTATGTCTTTGTGGAAGCATATCACATTGATGTGGAAGCAAATCAAATTGATGTGGTAAATCAAAATGTTATACTGGAAAAAGTCCAAGTATTGTGGCGGTGCTGCACATTTTGCTGTTTTTTTAATGAACAGACCAATTTCATGTTTATGATCAATTTTGTGCTATTTCCCAGGTTAAAAACATGTTATTATTACATATGTTAATTCAATTAACTGCTGAAACCTGTGAACTTGCCAAATAATTTCATTACCATTGATAACACAAAAAGGGATGGGGAGGATTAGCAAACCTTCATTTGCATAATTATAACTGTAGGGATAATGTGTGCAAGTGCAACTACAAATATTTGTTTACTGTAATGAATAACAGTTGGCATTCATGCTACCGCATAGATACAGCCACTTTCATTTTCTTTCACTTTAATTATAAGCACTATAAAATCCTAAAAATTAAAAAAAATAAAGAGAAAAAGAAATAAAGGAAGAGAGAGGAAGGAAGGGAGTACGAAAAAAACAAAGAAAGAAAAAGGGAAAGGAAGGAAGGAAGGAAAGAAAAAGGGAAAGGAAGGAAGGAAAGAAAAAGGGAAAGGAAGGAAGGAAAGAAAAAAGGGAAAGGAAGGAAGGAAAGGAAAAAGGGAAAGGAAGGAAGGAAAGAAAAAGGGAAAGGAAGGAAGGAAGGAAAGAAAAAGGGAAAGGAAGGAAGGAAAGAAAAAGGGAAAGGAAGGAAGGAAAGAAAAAGGGAAAGGAAGGAAGGAAAGAAAAAGGGAAAGGAAGGAAGGAAAGAAAAAGGGAAAGGAAGGAAGGAAGGAAAGAAAAAGGGAAAGGAAGGAAGGAAAGAAAAGAGGAAAGGAAGGAAGGAAAGAAAAAGGGAAAGGAAGGAAGGAAAGAAAAAGGGAAAGGAAGGAAGGAAAGAAAAAGGGAAAGGAAGGAAAGAAAAACAGGAAGGAAGAAAAGAAAAAGAGTAGGATAGTGAAGTGAAGTGAAGTGAAGTGAAGTGAAGTGAAGTGAAGTGAAGTGAAGTGAAGTGAAGTGAAGTGAAGTGAAGTGAAGTGAAGTGAAGTGAAGTGAAGTGAAGTGAAGTGAAGTGAAGTGAAAGAAAAAAAGAAACAAAGTGAAAGAAAGAAAAAGAAAGAGAAACAAAGAGAAAGAAAGAAGAAAGAAAGAAAAAAGAAAGAAAGTAAAGAAAGAGAAAAAGAAAAACAGAGATAGAAAGAAAAGAAAAAAAGAAAGAAAACCCAAAGATAACTCATAACATTATTTTCTATTTGAGATGAGCCAAATGTTTCAAGCTTGCTCACTTCGCTTCCACTGCTAATTGTATACCTCCTAAGTAGATCTACTGAACTACACTCACATTGTTCCAAGCTTCACCATTCACCTGAGCCTTCCCTCAGCCCATGCTCAATGCAATAGCTAGCTCAAGTTTGATGTATTTGTACATATGTAAGCTAGATCACCAACTTTCTGCTCATAAGGTAGCCATTGGCAACCAAAAATTTTAAGCTGGCGACCGGGATATAATTTGGAAAAAAAAGAACACATGGACTACACAAGGTGTAGTCATCTACCAAATCTCAACTTTGGGTGTTATTTTTGCCACTCAGTGGCAGCACAAACAAGAACATTGTGCAGCTAGGATCGAGAAGAACAGCACTGAATATGTACATTAGGAAATCAAAGGAAAATAAAAAAATAATGCAAGTGAGATTTGACTGCAATAAACGACAATCCAGGCAATGAAACAACATAACCAATGACGAATCAATCCTGACCAAGAAGCAGGAGACCCATGCCACCAGCTGTACCACCTCAGCTGGCCCCGAGTCAATCAGAAGAGCCCTCTATACATAAATACCACATCCCCAATGGTTAATGCTTCAGACACAACTGAACCTTCACCAAGAAGACTTCGCCCAGCCACCAATGGTGTCCACCACAGTTGTGGACGAAATGTCTGGACCCAGTTACTCCAGCAGACCATAGCCCGGAAGTTTCTTCTAGAATTATGAACTACGGCTGTGAAAGCTTACACTTACTCATGACATCAGTAACTTGTTCCATAATGCACCACGACACAGTTCAGTGTAAAAACAAAATTTACCCTACAGCAGTTGCAAAATATTTTGCGACTTGAATAGTCAAGTGGACGCGTCCCGGAAAAATATGTTGTAAGTGTTGTTCAGTGTTATTAATTAACTCACCTTTTAAATTAAATTAATTACAACACTGTTTTCAAACTTCTATGAAAGGAAGATAAATCCAAGTATATTTGTTTACAATAAACATCATCTCACGTATAACAAAATCAGAAGATTATGAATTCTATTTTATTCAAGTTCAACACTATGGATTAAGATACTTTTATGTTTGCTTCCTATTTATTAAAAGAATTTATTAGCTAAAATACTGTGTAAGAAACAAATACAAAAAGTGATGCAGATTTTAAGGAGTATAACTTTTATTAGGAATAGTGCACATATCCCTGAATACTTACATGACCGTTTTTCACATTTTGACATAATTACTTTTGCACATATAAAACTATCCTGTAGGGGCGGGGGGGAGGTTCCGACTCCCTCAGCTGCTGTGGTGTGAGCACTGCATACCCCTAGCACTCATGGTACTTCTGACATTACCAGAAGTAGTCTGGGCCGAACATCTGAGCCCTTCCCTTTTGGGAGTTGTTCGGATTGGGTTGGTTTCGGGCTGGCAATGGTTCCCGATACTCATGGGAGATTGAGAACATCCGGACTCGTCAAGAGAGAAGCTCTTGATGTTGGCAAAAGCCTCAACTTCTCAGGTACTAGTCTGCAGAGTTAGCAGTTGGTAAACTAGATACCCAACGGCCTCACCTAGGTTATAGGTAGTCTTCCCGGATGTGTTGACACACATAAGTAGCGTATCCACTTCCGTCCCTTGTGTGACAGAAGGGGGGGGGAGGCTTTTTTTAGAAAACAAGGTATTGGCCTAATGGAAAGACCCACAGGAGTGGCACTCGGTTGCCAACTTCCCTGGTTTATGGGGGGGGAGGAGGGGGGGGGGGGGAAGCTTCAGCTCCTGTGGTGGATCGCTCGCCTAATAAGAAACATAAAAATTATTCCTTATGCCTACTGTTGAATACTCATTCTGAATATTTTATGGTGATTACTGAACTGCACAACTATCACCTAAAACATTTGAAAATTACATTTGGAAAATTACATTTGTTTTCAATTGGATATTTAGAAAGAAATTTTGTTTCAAACACAGAATAGCTAACAAAGCTCTTTATTCACCCATTCCCTGCACATCACAGCATACTGCACATGCCAGATTTGAATGTGGTACGAATTTCCTGTGACACTTGCTACATTGTTTCATTGTAAACTTGTACTTGGCTCTTCCATATAAGTACCACCTGCCTACTGAACTGCAAGACTGTAACAGGGATGGTGTCCTTGATTCCTAGAAGATTTTTGCTTGCTTTCTTATGGAAATCAAAACATTTTCAATTTTCTCCTTGCCAACTGAGATTACAAAAATTGCCAGAAAGTCTGTCAATAAATAAATGTCTGCCACCTTTAGGATTTTCTTTCTTCCAATTGAAACTGTCTTGATTCCACATCTGATTCCATTTGATGCTCATCTTCAATGACCTGATCCTCTTCATCATCACTCTCATCAACTTCACCGTCCTTTCATTACTTTCATTTAGCACTTCTAGTCAATGTTGCAGTACTATTTGGTCTTATGCAATGCCTCCATGGCAAAATCTTTGATTCTCTGCCATCACAAAGTTAGCAGCACAAGTCACGTGGGCTACAATAATAATCCACAAGGGCTTACAACATGTCTGCTGTTACAAATACAAGGACTTACTGATGTATAAGAATAAATAATATGCTAAAGATACATAAATCCCTAGCTCTCTAAACTCACTAGCAGCTGTACACAAGCAGAAACAAAGTGATTGGCTACACCTGTAGCTCGCAAAACTACTCAAAGGTTAATAAAAAAAAAATGTCACTCAAGTGGTCTGTTTTCAGCTTTAAAAACCCTTATCCTCATAGGAAAAGTACAGAAGAGACACAAAGCAAGTCCACAAATAACTGCGAGTTAATATATATGTCACCTGGTCAGCACTTATTGCTACATTCTGCAGCACTTAATTTTTATTAATCACATTAACCTTACAAAATTGGCTATTTCTCTGAAACTGCAGCTCCATCTGACAAGCAACTAAAAGGCATATATGGAATGCAACATTAAAATAAGTATATGTAAGCTTCTAATGCATCACTGATTTGAGATCACTTGAAACTTGAAGTTGCTTCATAATACTAGAAGATAAATCTGAATAGCTTTTAAATGTCAAGTTGAAAACAAAGCAAAAATACAAAATACTAATAAAAAAAGGAATGAAAATTTATATTAGAATTTAGTTAAAATAATGTCACAAGAGACCTAATAGACTGTTCACAAGATGTAATTTTGAGTCAGGTTTGATCCATATTATGGCACTGGATGGTACTCATTCTACAGTTTGTCTGCCAGGTAATGTCCCCTGGAAGGAACGCAACAAGTCAGTACATCAATAATAATTCTAGGTACATAGCGATATCTGAAGCTGGACTCATGCTTCTGATTGCGTTTACATTATGTACAATCAGAAGCACAAGTCCAGCTTCAGGTATCGTGGTATATCTAGAAATTATTTACTAATATATTGATTCATGCATTCCTACCAGGGATGATGAGCAGGTAGACAGACTGTAGGTGATCTCCAAAATGGGTACACTAAACCTCATAAGGACCTCTGGGGCTAAACAAGGAGCTATATGAATAAGAAATGACTCCTCGTCCTGAAATATGCACATAAGTTGTGCTGGGGTTCTGCATACTGATTACAATGCTAACCAATTTTTCTTTAAGTCAGGCATCGGCAAACGTGTACTCAATGAGGCCTCACAACTATGACGAGTCAGGGGCAGCACTTACTGTCTCCCCCTCCCTCGCAGCCTGAACTGGCAGTGCATACACACCGATCACAGGTGGACTGTTCTGTAGTATTCACCTGTACTTCTAAACATGTCTCTTTCAAAGTCAAAGGTGGCATTGCAGAAACGTGCGTTTCAAGAATTGTGGGAGGAAAAGCATTTTTGTTACGTACAAGAACAACGTAAGATGTTTGTTGTGCTCTAAAGTTCAAAAAGGCACTCATCAATGGAACATCAAGCGACATTATGATATGTCATAAAGACCACCATACAATTACAGGTAAGCATGTATTCATAAATTTACACCACGATTTAAAGTAGCATAGCACTGACATAATGTCCTTTATTCCTTTATTTTTTTTTCCAGGTCTAGATCGGACTAACCAATTGCAACAGTTCAAAGAGCAATATTCAGACAATATACCTAATATTAATTCAAATATAACTGATAGACAACTTCATGCCAGTTATGCTGTTGCTTTGAGATTGCTCAGTCACTGAGGTGTTTTAGTGATGGAGATTTCATAAAAAAATGTGCCAGTAAAGTTGCCAACATAATTTGTTCAATATGATATTTTTAATAATATTGCATTATCACCATGAACCATACAGAGAAGGATACATAAAATAGCAGAAATAACCGAAAAGAGACTACAAACCAAGGTCCATGAATTTATAGCCTTTTCTCTCGCGTTGGATGAACGCACTGACAATGTTGATACAGCACAATTGGTAATTTTCATTCGTGGAGTTACTAACAACCTCTCGATACAAGATACATGCTTGAAGTCATTCCACTTAGGGAGCATACAACAGGGGCAGAATTATTTCAAGCATTTAAGAAACGTGTAGAAGAAAAACTGAATCTAATAAATCTTGTATCCATAGTAACAGATGGGGTTCGAAATATGACAGGTGATAAAAAGGGTATAATTGGTAGAGTGAAACATTTAAATGAAATGGGAATAAATAATAACATAAAATGTTTTCATTGTATAATACATCAGGAAGCATTATGGGCAAAAATATTAAATATGAAACATGTAATGGACATAGTTATACAGACTATAAATAAAATAAAACCAAACTCCTTCAAACACCAAAAATTCCATTAAGTACTGAAAGATTTAGGACTTTCTTATGAAGACCTTTCATACTACACAGAAGTCAGATGGTTAAGCATGCTCAAACAATTTTTCAAAATGCGTGATATCTGAATTCTTGAAGGCACAGGTATGTTGATATTAGTACAATATATGTTTATGTTGTACTGAATATGTTTTAAAATTTCCTCTTTCTTTGTTTAAGATATAGACATCCATGAATTGGGAGATGAAGATTGGATAAGTGATTTAGCCTTCCTCATTGACATTTCTCAACATTTGAATAATTGTAATCGTCGTCTTCAGGGAAATTTCCACAATATAATTCATATGTATGACATAGTTAGATCATTCGTAAAGATGACAGATTTAAGGAAATCAAATCTCATGAGAAAAGAGTTTCATGATTTTCCATGTCTAAAATCTCTTCCCAATATTTCTGTAACAAATCCGAATAAATATACTGGTCTTTTAGATAAAGTAAAGAGTGAATTTGAAGTAAGGCGATTCAGTGATTTTAAATCCATGGAAAATGATTTTGCTCTTTTTGCTAATCCTCTTGCAATAGATTTACATAAGGTTAAACCAGAATTACAGCAGGAAGTCGCTGATTTACAATGTGATACGTATATTCAATTGCAGTATAAAGAATTGATTTGGATATATTTAAAACTCTGAAAGCAGATACATATTCATCTCTTAGATCGTTCGCTGTCGCTGTTGCAGCCATGTTTGGATCTACATATGTTTGCGAACAATTTTTTTCCAAAATGAAGCTTGTAAAATCCAAGCAACGATCACGATTAACAGATGAAAATTTACATGCTATACTGAGAGTGGCTACTTGTGATATATCACTAGATTTTCATGGTACATTGCAAATAGAAATGAACTGAAATATATCGCTCAAATATCTAGGCCTACCTAAAGTATCCTAGACCAAATTAGCTGGATTCAAATACGTGTACTATTCCTTATTGTACTCTGTAGCAAGCGAGTCCAGCACTACTGTGAACAAAGGTCAATGCCATCCCCTGTTCTGCATTACGTCATGTGCATTGCGGGTTGCATATTGAGACATCATATCGATACCTCATTGAGTACATGTTTGCCGATGCCTGCTTTAAGTGTTTAACATCCTTTTTAACCACTCAGGTCTTCACAGACAATGAATCACGTGAGTGGAATGATATACAAATGAGTAAACAGTCCAAAGAGCTGAGAGTTATTATTCAGGACAAACCTTAGTATCCCACTGAGTGTACTGTTTGAACACTGCATGATGCAGCTTTCGTTACAGAAAGAAAGGCAATTAAGATTTGTCCCATAGTATACACATCTGCCTAAAGGTAAGCTCACATGTGAACACGTGGAGGCAAAGCACGATGTGCTGAACAGAATCAACTCACTCATTTCTATTGGAAGCAAGACGTACCAGAGTTGATGTGCTAAGTTCACTCTTTGTCAATCAACACAATGAATCACTTGGCTGTACTAGCACTGATTTGCGAAGCAGAGAAAGAGCAGCATAGACAAAATAAGATTCTGGGTGCATGATATAAATTTATCCAGCAATTTAAAGGGTGAATGTTTCACACTGATTATCTTTTGTATGATGAAGATAAGTTCAAAGTATACTTTAAAATGAGCTTAATGAAGTACCAGCAGATATTCCATGTTGTAGAGAAACATTTCTGTTACTGGCAGCAGTGGTGGCCTGTGTATGACCAAGTCGTTGCACAAACCCTTATGAAGTGGGCTTGTTCTGCTATGATTATACATTTGTCTTGTATTACTATTTAATAGGAACACACAATATAAAATCAATTAAGAATGTCGTAATTCCATGGAGCTCTTCCTTAAATTATAAGTTTTATACTCATTTATCTCAAACATTTCCAATTGCTGCAGCTATTTGTCCTCTTACACTGTTGTTACTATATAATTTGTGGCATTTATTGAACAAAAAGGTATACTGGTGCATCAAAGTAATAAGCTTCTCCTGATCCTTTGCTCCACATAAAGGTATAAAAGCACAATCAAAGATGTACTGCCACCAAATACCGATGTCACAGAATTAGCAATGACCTTGCTTAGAACGAAGACTTCCGACAGTGACAAGATTGATACAGATAATGAAACTCTGTCCATGGAAGACAAAGAAACATTCTCTGGGAGCAACTCGCTTGCAGAAGCCTCAACTTGCCTCGCCTCGCTTAGGTTAATTGAGAGCCATTCCATTTATTAACAAGAAAAACATTATTTGGCATGCCATGCTTTGCCTAGATGCATCCAGGTGTGAGCCTACCTTTATGAGGATAAGGGAAACTTTCTGAAAAACCTTATCCAGGCAAATCATCTAACCATGACAAACATGGGCCTTCCAACATCTGCCACACACCAGAGGTGGACACACTATCCACAACATTATGCACTTTCTATGATGATGTGTATGGATGGAGGCAGAAACTACAGGGTCACTAAAACATACAGTAACCCACTTTAACATCAATCAATGAAAACTAATTGTTCGTTCACACAATAACCATGTTTAGGTCAAGGTTGGAAAGTATAGAATGAAACTGAAAGGTGCAATGCCATAGCTGAGATTTGAAACATGGATCTTCTGGTCTTTCAGGTTGCCCTAATCATTAAGCTACCACAGCAACATGCCAACACATCAAATTCTCCAACTCACTCGCATTTTTCCTAGTGAACCACACAAGGAGATCTCACATTCATATGAGATAGCACACCCTAATCACGATTTACCATACCTTAAGTACTTAAGTCTTTTCTTGTTTTTCTTTTTTAACTGATTACCCTCCCCTTATGTAGGACTTGCACCCCCTAGGATTTACAAGCCAGTGCCTAGGGTAAGCTCTAGGATTTACAAGCCAGTGCCTAGGGTCAGACACCTGTTGGGCAGCACAGGAACCTATGGACCGGACAGAGTGAAGATCTGGACACGGGTGGTCAGCCAAGCACCAGGTATGAAGGTGAGGAAGAGGATGATATGAAATACAGGCAAAATTGATTATTGGAAAGGTGATAATGGAGCAATTGTTGAAATGAGTGGTGGGGAAACCGGAGAACCCAGTGAAAACCCGCCTTGATGCCGCTTTGCCCACCACGAATACATGCAGGTCCCTGGGATCAAACCCGAGCCACCTAGGTGGTAGGCAAACGCTATAACCGTTTGGCCATGGTGCCGCTCACTTCCCGGCCTTCTAATTTAACCAACTTTAAGGTCAAGCAGTAGAAATTGATTGTTCTTCCACACAATTACCATGTGTAGAACAAGGATCAAAAGGGTAACCAGAAAGTCTGTGGTTCAAATCTTAGCTGTGGTATAGTAACCCAATCCCAATCCAATATTGTAACCCATTTGCAGGCTCTCTCCATTGTGCAAGGGAACTGACAGTCACCAGCAAGATGGTGCTGCCAGAAGTGCAATAAAATTTCTTACCCTACAAACAGTACCCTTACTATTTCATTAACCAAATGGGTCTTATTATTCTTCTAGCACTTATCACACATCACACTTTAATTTTCATATCAAAGTGAAGTATTTCACGGAATAGCATAGGTTTTTCTGAAATCCAATGTCAACTGTTTTCATGTTTATTTGTTGAATGCAGGCAGCGTTTTGAGCAATAATGTATGTGAACGTGTAAGAGAAACCTAGGCAACTAGGAAACCGAAGGCAGGGTTGGCAACCCGTATGATAATTATGGGGGCATAAGATAATTTTAATGTTTGTACACATGGTTACCAACCAGTACGATAATTATGGGGGTGTACGATAGTTTGAATGTATGATACTTCGATACCGGCGAAATATTTTCACTGATTTGTAACACCAGCAAAATGAAATTAATTACAAATAGTGGCACCACTTTTGCCCTCATGGCCTGTTTCTAGCCCTCTAAGGCATCCATTTCATACCCTACTAAGCCTCCTACCTTTTATCCTCTTGTTGCCAGTGTGCCCAGATCTGGTAATCTCAATGAAGAAGGCACTGTTCAGGAAATTTATGGTTAATGGAGAAAACTCGGAATAAGCGATATTCCGTGTGAAATAAAGAACATGCCTGAACCTGGCAGTTTCTGGAGTGCTACTGAACACATGTGATTTCAAAGGACTAGCAGCCTTTGCATTATCAGTGATTTCTTTGCCCCACAGAAGCACTTCTTGTGAAAGAGTGTTTTCTAAACTGGGTTTAATAAAAACCAAAATTAGAAACAGATTGGCGCTAGATACGGTAAATGAACTCATTCTGTTACGAAAGAGTGTGCTAGATCCGAAAATCTACAAGTCACCGAGAAGCTCTTAAGGTTTATCTCAACAACAAATTTGTATAATACTGCAACGTCTAAGGATAGTGCGAGAAACATAAGTGCTAAAGTTGTAATACTGATTGAGGTCATCAATCTTGTAAGTGGATATCATAAACATAATATTACATTTTCATTAGTGTTATACTGATATTTTTATTTCTGTAGTATTTGGTTTATGATGTACGATAATTTTGAATCCAAATCTATAATTTTGAGTGGCTGGTATGATAATTTCACTTTTAAATGTTGGCAACCCTGGTATGCACATTGCTCATGTGCTTCTGCATGGATCTTCATGAGGAAAACATGTGTTGTAGAGAGAATGCTGCATTTGCTGGAAACCTACTGCTCCGAATATGGAATCCGAGTGCTTGTAATCGACAAACTGAGAATGCAGAAATAAATATTGGGAGTGATTTTTCTGTAATTTTAATATTTACCAGTTGGTGAATTATAAAGTTCTGGCAGCGCTGTGACTGAGCAGTTAGGCCGTTTGCCTACCACCTAGGTGGCCCGGGTTCAATCCCAGGGACCTGCAAATACCTTGTGGTATTTGTGATGGACAAAGTGGCATCTGGGTGCGTTTTCTCTGGGTTCTCCGGTTTCCTCTGCCCTCATTCCACCAATTGCTCCATTATCAGCTTTCCATTTATCCATTTTGCCTGCATTTCATATCATCCCCTTCCTCACTATCATACCTGGTGCTTGGCTGACCATCCACTTCCAGGTCTTCACTCTGTCCGGTTCATAGGTTCCTCTGCTCCCCGACAGGTGGCACTGGCTTGTAAGTTCTAGGGGGTGTAAGTCCTGCATAAGGGGAGGGTAATCAAATAAAGAAGAGGAAGAATTACAGAGTTCTACGAAAAGTATAAAAAATGTGAAAACATTTTTTCAAAGTTAGTCATTTTTATTTAATAAACCAATGCATTACAACATTTCTAATCTGAACATTCTTTGGAGATTATTTATTATAATAGAATAAGATTTAAAATTATCAAAATTTTGAAATCTAAATAGTGCTGAGCATTTCAGATACGCTGCCAGAAAAATAGCTAGAAAACATAATCAATTTGAAGGTCTTAAAGATATTACAATAAAAATTTGAACATATATTATTCCTTACATATATTATATTTCATGAGTTTGAACAAAATCCACTAATAATTGTCAAATTTAGGAATTTCACCTATGTATACGCTTAACATGAGTTCGAAGTGCACACCCAAGTCCACACACCATACTATGCCACTGAAACTATATTTTATAAGGTTATAATCTTGCATTTCATAAATCTGTAAATTATAAGTTGTTGAATTCTAATAAATTCTTGTATTTAATAAATACCTTTTTCAGTTATACAACCTTTCAGAATGAAATGTAATTTTTATGATTTTCCACAGTACTTGACATGATGAAACAAAATGGAATATTGATATAAATTGTTGGAAAAACATTCTCTTAATGCCTTTGAAAAGTTGTGTATTCTCATGCTTGCACATAGGATTGTTGCAAAAATTTAAACCACAGTTTGCATATCATGCTTCATCTGTGACCAGTATCTTAAGTACAGATTCTCATACATGATGTATTATTAATGGATCTCGGATTTTAGGTAAAAACTTATTTTATCCCTCATGATGTATACAAAATAAAAGTTGTTTATATACCAACTATGCAAATATAAGTTTGAAAATGGTGAGCCTATACAACCTAAAAATTTCATGTTAAAATCTATTTTTACCTAATTTTACACTTACATGAGAAAGTGGTAATGAGAAAGCTGATTTTCTTGCAAAAAAGGGTACCGGCAATGTGCAGAAATCAATAGTTAATTTAGCATTTTATGCAGCTAAAAGATTAGTCAACTCTGAATTCAAAAAAATTATTGCAAAATATTACTATGAAAAATCAAAGAATAAAAGATGGGAACTACCAAACATTCAAACAGTAATTCCTGAGTATCCTCGAAAAACAACAGTTGCAACCTTCAGGTTGATTACAGGACATGATTGTCTGGCGAAACATTTAAACAGAATTGGGATATATTCTTCACCACTCTGTCCTCTATCTGATCTGCAAGAGGAAATGGATCGAGACCACCTTCAAATATGCCCGGCCACTTCTAATGCCCCATCCATCAGTGAAAAATATTGGAGAGCAAGAGGATTAATGACTTCATTGTCAGAAATCCAGCATTAGCTAACAACAACAAAAACAACATTTACATTTTACATTTTTCAATTTCTTCATTTTGTAGTATGGAAACGCTGTGTAAGCTTGTATGCCAGTTGTGCCTTGACAGCAATCACAGTGAACAATCCATAGTATGAAAATGCTGTGTAAGCTTCTATGCCAGTTGTGCCTTGACAATTGCTGTAGCCAAGGCATAATTCACCTCTATTCATTACAGTGTGAGATTTCAGAGCTAAGACATTGTATTTAGTGGAAAGTAAAATATGCCAAAAGTACTGAGTTCCAGATCATCTCTGATTCGGCAATGGATAAAATAATATCCTAATTTCTCAACAGATGGACGAGTTATTCACTGCAATGTGTGCTATAAAGACTTGAATAAATTTTATAAATTCATGTAACACTACTTATAATCGCCCCACTCTTAGATCCCTACTGGATGTAAACACATACTGTCAACATCACTTAACCTTACGGACCATACCCCATCCCTGTGGCGAAGAAAGCCAAAGTGATGGAGTCACGTGACTTGCTGGAAAACATGGCTGTCAATTTGTTATTGTAGGAGGTGTAGCTTGATGGAGAAAATGGTTGTCGGTTTGTTTACAATTATTTGTGAATTTTCATGATTTATGGCAATCATAGTTTGAGTAAAGGAGATTGTAGCTTCCATTTAATTCTGTCCAGTTAATCCCCTCTCATGCATCCATACGATGATGAGTAATCAGTAACATGGATGCATCTACAGGTGATGCTAGTTTAATAAAGGTGAAATAGTGAAGCATCCTAAAGGCAAGCCGTTAAAAAGTGATGAGAAACAAATAATTCTGAACATTTTTAATGAACTAATGCAAGAGTACTCTTCTGTCACTATGAATAACATTGTGAAGTTAACTGCACATTATACCGGTATTTCCAAGTGGAGTGTTGTATGTACCCATAAGAAACTCAAGCAAATAGGAACATTGCCGATGCCAACGAAGAATAGAAAATGACAGAAGCCAGAATTAGAAAAAGCAGATGACTTTACTAAATGTGCTATTCGTAGGAAAGGGCACCAGTTTTTCTTCCAGCTGCCAATATTAGACAGTCTTAAACAGTGTCAACAGTGATCCAGCACTGCCTTCATTTGAGCAAATTTGAATACTATTTGAATAGTACTACTCAGGACATAATCTTAGCGTTGTTTACTTGGGACAAGGAGGCAACAACCCTGGTAAAGATTACATGAATGTAGCATAATAGCAGCGCTATTCCTAAAACTCCTGAGTAAATATTGTTTTATTGCATCTTTAAACACAAGGCTTGAGTCCATGTAGCATTTATTTATGTTAGTTGCAGTCGATATTAGCACAAGGTTACGGCGGAGGG
Organism: Tenodera sinensis; assembly: GCA_030765045.1. Taxonomy (NCBI): domain Eukaryota; kingdom Metazoa; phylum Arthropoda; class Insecta; order Mantodea; family Mantidae; genus Tenodera; species Tenodera sinensis. Next base: position 62,725,356 of record CM060964.1, read on the forward strand.
ATACAAGGGGTGGATCTATGGCTGGATGGAGTATAGCACTGCATTAAAAATTATCAAAAATGTAGGATGCTTCATGTGTAGTGAGTAGCTTCTGACTAAATAATTCGGAAAATATTTTCTTTTTATTTTGTAAATTTCACTTTAAACTACAAATGCTTGCTGTAAGGGCTACTGCATTTTGCTAAGTAGATTTCATTCACAAACATTTCATGAAATTAATTATATTTTATTGTTATTTTTAGGTACATTGTGAACAAAGGTACATTTAAACCGGCACATTAGAGGAGCTAAATATCAATCAAATTCACAAAAGAAATCAAACTTTCAACTAACGTGCATGGCCACTCAACAATCAAACCCAACCAAAATGAATTTCATTCAGACTTCTGTTGAGCCATTGTTGCAGCAAACATTCCATGCAATAAACTTGAAAATAGCCAGTTCAAAAGCTTCCTTGAGAAATACTGTCACCGCAACATTCCATTAGAATCCACATTGAGAAAAAACTATTCACATACCTTATATGAAGAAATATTAAGCGGGGTAAGAGAAGACATAGGCAATTCATATACAGGTGTAAATTAATAACACTGCATGAATTTTACTGGTGATAGTTCATATGCAATCAATTTGAGACAGGAAACCTATGGTTTAGGATTACAAATTACAGAACTGTGCCTTAAACTTCTTTGAGGGTATGCACGCCACTGATCATGATCACTGCAGCTATAACGCATGAAGAGAAAACAAGGGGACAAATTTCATAGCCTGTCTGTTTAGCGTAATGGTTATGGTGTCCAAACGTGAAGGCACACACGTGTTAAAGGTGCAAGTTCAAGTACTCATAACCCCATATTTTTTGTTTTTTTTTCTTTCCTTCTTCATAAGTGCATGCTTAATCTAATCTGATTTACACGAAACATTTGTGTTGCTGTAAATTTTCATTTAACTAATCTTTAAACTTTTTTTTTTTTTTTTTTCAAGTTTAAGTATTATTTACACTTGCATGACCTAAATAGTAGGTACACACTGAGAATTTCGTTTTCACTTAAATGAGATGGTTCAAGCCTAAAACAATGTTCTTGTGTGCTGAAGGAATTAGGAAATGTGACGTGGCTGCCTCGAGTAGGAAACAATCACCATATGGTGATGGTGTCTTCCAGGATTATTAGGGTCACTTATTGCCAGTATTTGACATTTGTCATGTTAACAGATAGGTATTCAGCGTCTCTTTGGGGAGTTGTAGTACTTTGTGCTATTACTTGGTTCAACATTTTGTGAACTGTTTACAGCAGGTCAACTGTTGGAAGGAAAAATTCTGGTATTGACATGGACAAATAGCTTACAGTCAGCTTCGGACAAATGACAATACATAACCGTCCAGGCTAAGTTATCATGTAAGAAGTAAAAGTACACAATACTCTGTGCATTGCATATCATGGTCGTATTTTGCTATTTTAATCCAAACGAACAACATTTCTCTCAAAATGGAAAAGAAAGGAGAAAAAAAATACTTATCCCCTTTTCGATTTTGAACTTGATTTCTTGGTTTTATGAGGTCCACAGTCAGTCAATATAACCACACAGTCAAAGCACACCCGCCTCGGTAGCGTGATGGTTAGCATGTCTGCCTCACGTTCAAGAGGTCGCGAGTTCAAATCTCGCTTAGGGTAAGTTATCTGGGTAAGGTTTTTTTCCGAGGTTTTTCCTACCCTGAGAAGACGAATGTCGGGTAACTTATAAGCTCCATGGACCTCGGGCTCATTTGAGCATCATTTCACCCATTTCATTTCATTTCATTCATTCGTCCGATATGACACAATGTTGGAGGACGCTAAAAAAAAAAAAAAGCCAAAGCACACCCTTTAGAACCGTCCTATATTTCTGTAGCCGTCTGCCACAACCTATTGTCCATTGCAGTGGCGTGCAGACACATGTTAAGTCTCCAATTTAAGCCCTTTTGGCAGCACTACAATTTAAAAGTGCTTCTTCAGAGAGACAGCTGACAGGATTCACTAAGTTTCTAATAAGCACTATTTTGATTCCAGCGGATAATATTGATATATTTCTTTGTGGTTATGATTTATGGGTCACAATTTCAAATTACTTTGAATATGTATAACTTACTAACTTGACGTAGACCATTGGTTTCCTATCTCAAATTGTCTGTGTACCCTCTATTACCAGAGTTATTCATTTACATCCTGTATATGAATCTCTGTCGATGAGACAACTGATACATTAGATCAATGTGTAGGTAATGTAATTGTTGGAAAATTGGATCCTGAAACGCCATCCATACATTTGACCTCCAACAAGGAACTAAAAACCACTAATCAGGAAGCAGTTGCCCACTTTGTTAATAATGCTCTGAAAACACTATCTCAACAATCTAGATCAAAATAAAGTGCTAGTAATCTACACTGATGCAGTCCCCTACATGACTGCTGCCATTAAACTGTTTAAAGTATTTTACCCTACCTCGCTTCATATAACTTGTCTTGCGCATCCCAAGAATTGCATAGCTGAGACAATACGTCTTGAATATCCACAAGTAAATAAGCTGGTTTCCACAATTTAAAAGGTTTTTATTAAAGCACCTCCGAGGATCCAGTTATTTAGAGAGGAATTTCCGAATGTTCCACTTCTACCAGAATCCATCCTTACCCGCTGGGGAACATGGTTATGGGCTATGGAATATTACAGTAAGCATTTGGAGGACATTAAGAACATAGTTTTGAAACTGGGAGGGGATGCACTGAGCATTACTTCAGCTAAAGAACTTCTGCAGGACTAAACAATTGCCTGTGATATTGCATTCATCAAATCACATTATGTATTTCTGGTACCCACTATTAACCCTTTCACTGTATTGGCCACTGCATAGATGACGGGGCATTTAAACCTAAGGCACTTCGCCTGTGCGTGATTGGGTGTGCCTCAGCAGGCTTTGATCCTAAATAAACTCTGGGCGTAAAGTATATATAACACTCTTACCTTATAGAAGATGCTGGAAATGTTGTCCACCCTTGGATAAACAGGCATTATATTGGGAGAACATATTCTGATTCATACGATTTAAGTTGGGCCACTGTAATGTTTCCGATTTCATTTCTAATATTTTTAGTTCTTCCAATGTATGAGGACTTGTCTCAAACTTTGTCTTTCAGGTTACCCCACAAGTAAAAATCATACACTGTTAGTTCGGGGGAGCGAGAGGGTCATACACTAGCACTCTTATCTTCAAACACTCCCCTAATTTTATTCATAGACTCCTCTGCTGTATGGGTAGTAGCAGAATCTTGTTGAAACCATCCATGTGGTTTCCCTTCTTCTGTCAGTTCATGATAAAATGTGGTCAAAATGTTATTTTAGTACCTCTCTGCATTTACAGTCTGCTCATAGAATATTGGACCAATATGCATCTAGCGCTAACAGCACACCAAACTCCAACTCTCTGATCATAATGAGGGAATTCTTGAACGTGATGTAGATTTTCAGATGCCCAGTACCAACTAGCTATGCGCACGACAGCCGGTAGTGGGAGAATCCAGCAAAGTCACAGGAGAGGCAAAGCACTGTGTGCTCCGTTAGGTTTTGAATGAAGAACCCTGTATATGTCATTCTGAAGCATTGGGTCGTAGTCCTGAATTCCCTCAGATTTTAGTTGCAATTGAGGACAGTCTTATAATTCAGATTAAGTTGCATAAAATACCTTTACATGAGCAAGAAGCATCTCACTGGCATGAGATTTTGATCTTTGCATTACAAACTTTAGCATTAATTCTTGGAAGCCACGTTGACTAATGCAGTAAATGTCTGAGATAAGCAAATTTATATTCTGTATCTGTGCAACCCTTAAAAGTAACGCATGATTTGATTTACTTGAAGAAAATATGCAAGAGAAATAACATTGCCAAAATCATCAATCTGCAGATAGCACTGAAAACCTTTGCAAATACAAACAAATAATTGATAAAACATTACCCAGTAATTGGAAGATGCAACAGATGTAATTTATCAAACTTATTCACAACTACATAATTAAGCTTCACCTTGCTTCCTAGCTAAGTATATGTTTCTAATCAACCATATATATATATATATATACAATAACAATGGTTGGTTTATCTATTTACTTCAATGGTCAACAGATGCTGCTTTTGTGATGTAAGAGCCAGTTTTGAACAACGGGCAGCACAGAGCAAATGGTAAGAGACACATTCCATAAACAGGAACCATCAGAGTGGCAGAGTAAGTGCCACGGTTCACAGTGTTTATTGAAGTTTGTTGTGCATTGTTTATAACTGAGATACAAGAATGTAATAGTGAAAGACCACCAACTCCCACATTTTCCCAAGTTTATAGTATGCCGACCGCCTCCGTGGTGCAGTTGATAGCGCGCTTGCCTCTGGCACAGAGGACCCGGGTTCAATCCCAGGTACCAGCATGTCTGGCATGGGGTGCACTTAACCTCATTAGGTCCCAGGGGGACCAATTGAGGAGCTACTTGATGGAGAAGTAGCGGCCCCAGGTCGAAAAGACCGCATAACTGGCCAGGAGGGCTCGGGGCACTCACCACGTCCCACCCTCCAGTACTGCATCCCAATGACGCCTACAGCGGGCAGAGGTGGGAGACGCAGTGGCCGGGTGGTAGGTCTTGGCCCTTCATGGGCTGTCGTGCCAGGGTTTAGTTTAGTTTTTTATAGTATGCCACCCAACTACCAACAGGAATAAGTATATACAAATACTGGAGGAACTACGTCAAGAATTAGATACTAGTTTTCAGATATTGTAAATCTACAATCTGATATCTACATATATGCAAAATCATTTTTAGTGGATCTGACACAGTACAATCAGAAATAATTTACTTACAAAATTATATTGGCATAAAAGGCAGCTTTCGAAACAAAAATGACTGTTCCTTCTATAGAAATTTCCTTTGAACAAGAATTCCTTGCTTGGACAGGTTTACTACCAGGATCCTCAGCTTATTTGGATCTACTGATTTATGTGAACAGTTCTTTTCCTGTATGAAAATCTGCAAAGCACAAATAGATGCCAACTTTCTGATCTGAATTTAAAGAACATTCTTTGCTTGTATGTTAACCAGACTATGGCTCCAAATATTAGAAAACTAGTGAAGGAAAAGAGGGAAATAGCTCAAGAAAATGTCCAGCTTGGACAGGGCAGTGATGCAAAGTAATGATGTGTTTCATATATATGTACTATGAGCATAATGAAATCCAAAATGTATCAAAACATTTACTGTGCAGAAGAATGTGTGAGTGTGAGAGACAAATAGCTTCCTGATAATGTGCAATGGTGTTTACCTATTATTGAAAATATCAATTTAGAATCATGAACCAATTAATTAATTTGTTTATTGATTGATTTAACCTCTTCAGGGATATGGACGTGAAATCACGTCCATTTAAAATGACGGACGAGCGATATGGACGTGTATACTCGTCCTGTGCGTTTGTGCATTTAACCCTTATTTATCCTCTATCTAACTCAACTTATTTTAATTTTCCCCCGTTATGAAACATTTAATTAAATTCTATATGCTTTACTGGCTTACCTTTACATGTTCCTTCTGCAGTGATATGCCTCAAAACAGGGATAAACACACAAGGGCACATCTCCACATTCGCCACAGATCATCCCAGTTTCCTTACGGATTCCCTTCTTGCGGCACACGAAACACCTTCGAGATGGGCGGGACTTCTTTGCTGTTGACGGTATCCTTTTAGGATAATGTTTTCCTTGAAGTCTGAGGGGTGCAGGGGTTTTGGATTTTCTACCCCCAGTATGAAGAGGCCTCTCAACCTGGTATTGTTCAATTAGGCTGCGAGCTATTGATAGTCGAAAGTCCAGGTAGGTCATTGTCTTGTGTGGGTTTAGAGCTCTCCAAATTACCAAACAATTGTATATGGTTATATCCAGCTGGTGCAAAAATACCTTTTTATACCATTTCACTGTTTTTCGTAAAGAGGGATATGCTTGCAATACCTGATCTACTAGATCGACACCGCCCATGTGCATATTGTATTCCTGGATAACGTCAGGCTTGAAAATGCACATTTTGGTATGGGCATCTGTTTTTCCAGTGTCAATCATCAAAATCTTAGAGCTGCAATTGGATAATGCCATAACTACCCTCCTGTCCTGCCAGGCAAGGTAGGTCAAAGGTGGGAGCTGACGCACCTCCATTTCCCCTCTCCTTAGAGCCTTCGTATTCACATCTTTTGGCAAACCAATACGATTTGAACATACTGTTCCACTTGCATTAGTCTTTCTTTTGTGTAAGGCCATGAATAATTTAGGAGAGCTGTACCAGTTATCTAAGTACACAGTCCTACCCTGATCAAGCACAGGTTCCATTAGGTGCATTACTATGGAGCCAGATAAGCCCAAATCTTTGTCTCCAGTATTGTCAGTCCCTTAACCAGTGTAAATGCAGCTATTGTAAAGATATCCCGTTTTACTTTCACAAACATCAAAACTCTTTATGCCAAATCTAGCCCTTTTTGTTTTGATGTATTGCTTCCAACCTAAGCAGCCCTTCCAAAGCATTAGGCTTTCATCAACAGTGACCTTTTCACCAGGCACATAATTTTCTTTAAATTTTGAAATAATATAATCGAAAACAGGCCTAATTTTGTGGAGTTCGTCATTTACATTCTCTGTGCAGGTGAAATGAAGGAACCGCAAAATTGACGTAAATCTGTTATTTGACATGCATTTTCCAAAAAAAGGAGTAGCTAGCATGTCATCTGTGGACCAATACATGTATAATGCAGGTTTACGAATAACACCCATAAATATAATTAGACCAATTAGCCTGTAAATCTCATTGAGTGTTACTTCTGTCCACCTTTGAATTCTGCTCTTAGGCCCTAATTTACCTTTAGAGAGCAGGTCTTCCTTCACCGTACTCGCATATACATTTGTTTCTGAAACAATGAGAGACACTAAGTCGGTAGTAAAAAATTTTGTAAAAATGTCAATTGGTTGGCTGTCAGAAGTCAGCTGAGCCTGGGATTGAACACCAGACCCTGTGCTCGTGAAGATGTGCCTGTTTGTATTGGAATTGTTTTCAGCACTCCACAATGCTGACTCTTCACGAACACCTGAAGGAAGTTGGTCACGTTCTTCCTCACTGCTACTTGTACCTATATCCTCCACACCCCCCTCAAATTCGGAAAATTCGCCATCGATATCCAAATCGCTGTCACACAGCAAGAAGTACTCCACATTATCGTGTGTAATTTCAGAAGCCCTTACACTTCCACCACTCGCTAACCTTTGTGCAACACTGCTTGTTGATGCCATGTTTTGGCTCTGAGATGTAACACTCAATAGCTTCTCACTTCAGCTACAAGCAGGAAAGTATACATATGCATCTCAAGAAAGAAACAAACGGAGCCTGTAAGCTATATCCAAGTTACAAAACACGTGTAAGAAAAAATTGCAAACCTGCTTTATTCTGATGACTCATAAACCACGCATACAGTAGCGTTCTATTTCACATTGTGCTGTGACTTGCTGACGCATAGCTAACACATACAATGGGTCCACTACTGTTTCTTTCCGATATGCGTTCGACAAAGCAAAGTTAACTTTTTACCACAGTGAAACAAATAGTGCCATTTCAACGATTTGTAAATGCAACTCAACATTGCTGATGATGTACATGTATACTGCATATAATGAGTTTTATACCAGTTTTTGTTTCATTAAAATAACTTAAAATTTATGCAAAATACAGCTGTGTATTTACGAAGCACTTTTAGCGCATTTAACAATTTAAATGCCCTGCGCTGGATATTGGGTATCCGTTCTCGGCCTGCAGAGCTTTTAATTGGCTGTCGCTCAAGAGGTTAAGGGCAAACTTTCTCATACATCTGCTATCACGAACTATTTTAACTATTATTAGCTCAGTTACCAATTTACAGGTAAACAAAATAAAATATTACAACTATTTACAATATTAATGAAAACAATAGCACATACTAAATACTGCTTTGCTTTCTTGGTTTGTTGTATCAGAAATATTAAGGAATCAGAGCAAAAGAAAAAAAAAGTGTCAGGAGATGCAAGGTTTCAACAACTGAAACATATGTGTGTATGCATATAAGTGCATACACACACTTATATGCTTATTTTATCTTATTTTAGAAAGCATACAAAAAAAAGAGAAAGATTCCTACAAAATTTATGAATTTTAATCAGTTTAAGGTGTCAAGAATGGAAATTTAACAAATCTACATTCCAACCAAGTATCTTTGACTGCTTCAAAAAATCAGTTGACACCAAAATGCTTCAAAAATGTTTTGAATTCAGGAACAATTTCCATTCCCCCAAACAGTCTAGCATATATAGAACTGAATGCACACACGGATAGGTCTATATATGGAAAAAAGGAGGAAGTTGGGAACAAGAGCTAACGAACACTTCAGGCAATTAAAATATAAACAATTAGAAAATTTTGCAGCGGATGCTCATTTCTGAGATAAAAATTATGATTTAAATCCCAATCCTGTACTTTTAAAACAATCAACAAAGCAACAGGAACTAACCATTTGGGAGCAAATCTACAACTGAAGAAACAAAGAGAAACTCAGCAACTTTCAGGAGCCACCACAAAAAGGCTAAAAATTGCCTACATCAACAGTAACAATGAATCAGCAACCGAACTTATGCTGAAAATAAGGGCAATTGAACTCAGAAAGGTGCTCCTAGTTATTACCATAAGTGGTGTATAAAGATCACTAATTTTATCAAATTAGTCTCCAAATATTAAATACCACTGTCTAAATTCTAAAAAAGAAGTGTGGAACATCATCTCTGCATGACCATAGACGAGAAAATGTGCAGTTTGTAAGAGTAGGCTTTGAGAAGAGGAAAAAGAAAGGAAAAAAACGGGGGAGGAGGAATTGATGGCCTCTAAGTGCTAACCGAACAGCAAATAGAACCTCTGCAGTCCTAAAAATTAATAAAAACACTTATGTGACAATAGATATAGAAAAGCTGAACATTGGATTTTCCATTTATAAATGTCCAAGAAAACAAAGCAGGTGACAAAGAGGGATGCATTTTAGACCTAGTACAGTAACTGACAGGTGGCGAGATAATAAGTTTCTCCAGTTCGCCTTCAGCTTTATTACAGGCATAGCCATTGATATAGGCAAAAAAACCAGTTATTCTCTATTTCTCTACATTGTCCTACTGAGACTGATGCTTCTGTCCCACCTTCATAAACTTAAAGAATCCTAGCAAGTGTCCTGTGCATAGACCTATGTACATTCTTCTGCTTCAATGTGCCAATGTAATCTCTTTCAAAGCAGAAAGAAGAGTAGGTCACTGGACATAGATTAAGATTAAGACTGTAAGGAAGATAGTACAGGTACTCCCAACTAATACTGGTAAAATACATGAGCACTTCTGGCACATGGCATCTCACATTCTCATCTAAAATAAATCCTACAGATATAGAATATCAAGTCTGTTACTTTAAATAGAATTCCCAAGTTCCTTCAGTATCTACAAGAGTAATATTCATCTGCCCTTCTTACCTGCTTGGTGCATACTGTTCGGATTTTCCTTTCTTTAGTCGGATACAGTAGGAACAATAGTTCTGTGCCAGTGAAGCCTGGATGTGCAGTGGTAATCTGCACAGGGAGCGACCCTCAATTCTCGGGCATACATAGTGAATGCAACTAGTCCAGTCTAACTTCTGTAGTCCACCTCTGTAGCATGGTGGTAGCATGTCTATGTCCAAGAGTAGCGAGTTTGAATCTTGCTTAGGGTGAGTTATCCAGATAAGGTGTTTTTCCAAGGTTTTCCCTTATCCTGAGAAGACGAATGTTCAGTAACTTAAAGCTCTATGGAACTCGGGCTCATTTGAGAGTCATTTCACCCGTTTCATTCACCATCCAATATGACACTACGTTGGAGGACGTTAATAACAACAACAAAACTAACTTCTGTAAGTGTGGACAACATCTCTCTTGCCACCCATCTGCTTATACTATGTTGAACTTTCTATTCATATAGTTTCTATATGTTCCTGAAATTAGACTTGGGTCATATATATTGTGTGTTCGGGGTGTTTATTGGAAGTTTCGGTCTCTTTGCATACTTACACAACCTAAAATGCCTCCAACTTTATCAAAATAGCACAAGAACTTTGCGTAGCCAAATAAGTGAAGCTGTGAATAATGTCCCTGAATTCATGAAACATGATGCAACTTTTGGTGAATGCATGGAAGAGATTGGAGCTCCTGGCAAAGTGCACCTGTATCAAAGCATGTCAAGCTATGTTAGCAGCAAAAGCATTAGGCATAGCCTCTCTTCAGTGTTCTAAGAAAGGCCACTAGCACAAAACTGCTGTCCCTATTATATTACGCTTGAACCAACAACAAAATATGTTATGCATAACAAAACAATACAAAAGGGGAATTATGAACATATAACTACAATTATTGGTCCAACACATGTTCAGACAAGTCTGCTTTCTGACCGTCCCTTGCATTGCTCCTGAAACAACAATCTTCCTATCAAGCTTACTTATAAAATATTTTGGGGAGTTAAACCTTTAATATGATTCCTCCAAATCACTGTTAAGGAGCTGAACTTCAAATACAAAGTAGTAGAAATTATTAGTTCATTCTAATGTAACCCCCAAACATAACATGACAATGTGAATTTTAGAACAGATTAGGAAGGAGAACTTTGATACGAGTGTATCAAAGTGTAACAAAGCCTAGATAAATGCTAACATACACTTACAGTCAGTAAGGATGGACAGGAGAATGGGTGGGTGAGCAAACTATTTTTCAGCTTGACATTGAGGCAACATGGCTCCTCTCTAATACTGTCAGCAACTATCATTCTCTTTCTTGTTTTAGGGAATAGGAATAAGGATTGCATTTGGAAATGGATACTTCATCATATACTGCTAAAATGTGGATGTTAACATAAATTCTGGAAACCAATTATTCACAGAAATTTTTTTATTCATCTATTTTTTAACACCTTCTCTTACCTCTTACAGGATAATGGTCAGTGACACTGGTGATACATGACATGAAATGAAATGGTAATTGGGAATGGAAATTTGGGAAACTCGGAAAGGAAATTTGGATGTTAGTTTATGGTGTCTACCCTACATTTGCTAGTTGTGAGAACCAACGAAAGCCTGTAAAATACATTAATCAGGGAGTACAGTCCTGACAAGATTTGAACTGTGTACCTCCTGTTCACTAGTACATGCCTTAACAATCTTAACAACACATGCCCGTGAACATTTTTATTATTTGTGTATGCACGCACCCACACCCACACCCACACACACACAGTAGAGTTCTGAGAGGAAAATGTCAGTATACATACAGTGTAAGGAGTTTCAAAGATTTTCACTCAAAAGATGCTCATTTGAAGTCTTCTAACAATAACTTCATGTAGTATGGTGTAGAAATTAAACTTACAATTAAAAGAAATTTTTATTAATATGAGATTTGGTTAATGTTGGCACAAGATTACTGGTAGCATATGATGAAAGCCTACTAAAAAAGGCGTGATTTTTAGACCAACCATTAAATAGCTTGTCACACACCATATTGTGTTCTCTGCAAAACTGCAGAATATCATTGCAAAATAATGTGTGTCTGTGCGTATCACCATGATAAATTGCAGATCTGTGCTTTGAAGTAGCACATGTTTATCATTTGGTATGAAGTAGCTATGCATTGAGCTACACCGGATGATTTATATATGTTATGCATTTGTGTGTGTTTAAAGAGAAGAGAAGACCAAAATTTGTTGTGATATAGAATATTCTAAACTGAATTGATTGAGATTTGTAGGGCTCATCCAGCTTTGTGAAAGGTGAAGTCAAAATAATGTATGAGGACAAACCTGAAGCATATAGGATATGATGCCAATCATAGGTTTGTTAACAATAAAATTCAATCCAAGTGGGGCTTGACTCTTTCATGAAAGAGTTTAAAAAATGGTGTCCTTTTTATTCTTTTCTGTTAAATGATGTTCCCAAAGCAGTATAGGCCATTAAATAGTTTTCCTTCTTTCTCAAATAATAAAAGAGTTCAGCATAATAAGGTTGCTGAAGGTGTAAAAAAAAGCACATGTCATGATTCTGCAGAGGAAAGAATGTGTATATACTTATGGAGATGTTGTAGACTCATTTTCAAAACAAGCATCATAATGAATTTTACCTGTGCTATCACATTATTTCCACTACAAAATACACACATCTGTATTTCAATGATACAAATATGTTTAGCCTCTTTTTTTCTCTTATTACTTTTATACCGGATGGAAGGTACTGCTTTGGCCATATGTTAACCCGGATTCTACATGATGAGCTTAACAAATATGTCCACTACAATTATTGTCAATAAGGAGCTGTTTTGCCTAAAAATAAAATTATTTGTGCCAAATATTTGGAGCCATCTACCTTCTTGACGAATGGATATAAATGGTATATTGTTTCACTAACTTCACACAAATATTGTGTGAACAATGTTGTAATGCATTTCTCCTTAATTAGAATGAATTTAGTTACAATTTAAAGTTAATGTAACACTGCCAAATCTCTCTCAGAAATTAAACTTCGCATGACATTTTAGCATAAAATTGTGACTAAATTCATTTGAATTAAGAAAGAAATGCATTACAGCATTGTTTACTCAATGTGTGAACATTAACGACAGTCAATTAATAAACCATTTTTATCCATTCAGCAAGAAGCTAGATGGCTCCAAATGTTGCACACAAATTCTTTTTTCGGCAAAACAGTTTTTTTTATTGACAATAATTGTATTGGAAATATTTGTTACACTCATGTAGAATCCCCAGTTACTGATGATAGTTTCTAGGGCTAACAGTAACGAACGCCGGGAAAGCTTCAAATCATTAATCCCTGTTTAACACATGGCCAAAGGAGTACCTTCCATCTGGTATATGTTTACTTAGTATTTATAAAGCTCAGTTAGAAAATAACCATATATTATATCAATCCAAGATAAGCTATCTGCATCTAATGCTGAATGCGCAATCTTATGACTAATAAGACAGTATTTAGTTTCTTTTAACATTTTTATGACAATTTTCACTGCAGACTTCACATAAACCAATAAATAATACATGTCTTACAGAGAAGTAAAACATTTTGTCAGAGAACCTAAATTTTCAGCAGCAGCACTCATACTTGTGCTTCCAAGAATTCATAGGCTGCAGAGCATTATCGCAAAACCATTACCATTTTACTTTCCATTTTCAATCAAATATTTCTTGGCATGTCTTTAGCAACTAACTACACACAACAGAAGCAGCAAGTGCTTTATAACTGCATATATATTTCTCCATGCAAAGAAACATTCACACATATACATGCACATACACATACACAAAAATTAACTACTGAACCTTCTGTTAGTTCCTCTGGCTGATTCTGTGTTTTGTATTCAGTATTTTGGTATTTCATTCAGCTCAAACCTGGTTAAGCAATCACAAGCTATAATTCTATTTACAAGTATCACAATAACACTTCACCAAAATCATTCAGTTTCTAAATATTCTGCCTCTATACTCACATATTTAGTCTAACATCCACTATTCAAATCTTACATGATGAAGCGCAGTTTCTAAGTGATAATAATATTGATACTGAAGTGTCATGCCTTTTATGAATTTAAAAAATGAACAGTAAAGCACATCTGCAAAAAAGCAAGCCATTGTGTACATCATACAGGTTTATAGGAGAATCCATGCAGGAATTTGTTAGTGCAGTGCAATGGATACCTCTGTGTAATCTCCGTGTGGGTGATGCTGTGCTCCTGCCGCTGCTCTATCCGCCGGTTCACCAGCCTGCGTGGCCAAATGGCCGAATGCAAAGCGGACACCAATCAATAAAAAAATTCGATCACTTTACCCAGATTATTCAGCCATGAGCCATACAAGCTCCAACCTCTTACAGTAAGCCTTCAAAATCTACTTAGAAGCCAGCAATTCATTGCACTGCATCACCCCATGTGTTTATCATCTGGAAAATGGTTCATTTTATTAAGGGCACAACAATTAGAAATGGAATAGTTTAAAATTATACCTTAGTCTAATAAAAATCAACAAAGTTGAGAAACCAAATATCATTATACTTGTGAACCTAAGGGCTTAGTTCAGTTGCTTCTACAGGTAATTCTGGGGTTGTGTTAATGGGTACTGCATGCAAATTAAGGGAATGTCACAAAATTAGAATTACGGTAAGTATTTTATAAGAAATAAAGAGTAACACTAACAAAAATTAATTGCTTAATGTCACTTCATTTATGTGCTTGAATGAAGTGCCATACAAAAACAATTAAACACCAATTTACCAACAAAACTGCAATATAAAATGAAATCATAACTTCTCTGCCATTTGCTTCCAATTGAGTTCAGTGGAAGATGCACGTAGGTACTAAAGCTTTCCATAAACACATATCACTGACATGTGGGTCAAACCAAAACTACAGCATTCAAAATAGAAGATCAGCCTTTAACTTAATATAACCAACAAAAACTGTGTACACCTTCACAGTTTGGGCATAGGTTAGGTCAGCTGAAGCAATTAGCATATCCTGGAGATAGATGTAAATGGTAACTATGTTTCAACCATCCTAAAATGAGGTTATATTATGAAACATTTTTACTTTATGAATTTCTCTGGAAAAACTATTTAAACTCAGAAATAATTTTAAGTATTGCAGAAATACAGAATAATGACTATTTTTAAGTCAGAACAGACAATTACATTATACTAATGCAATTCTGGTATCTCCTTAGTGAATTCTAAGAATAAGTGATATGTGTTAAATGTTATCAATGTTAAAATCCACCATATACTGATTTTGAGCATCCTGGTGTAATGAAAGCAACATAAGGAGCAAATTTTTCTTAATCGATATGGTATTCACAAGTTTTGTAAGCAGAGAACTTTTTGCTAGAGCTAAATTGAGAACAGCATGCTTGCAAGCTTTGCTTGCCAATCTAACCTGACTGCACTGCAACACCATCCAGTACCATATGTACCCACTTGGACTAAAAAATGAGTCATGTCTGGAACGCATACATGCTGTCATGGCGGCTCCTGGGCCCGGGTATTGTTGGCAAGAGTTGGTGTGCAGTGGCCTGGCAGTTGCTAGCAGCAGGAACGGACTGGGGGCGCTTACCTGCCTTAATGACCCATTCCCCAGCAGGACAATTAGCCATACAGAAACAATAGCTATTGTCTGCTGTCCCTCGCCTAGATTGCTCATCCTTATTCACTCCAGAGCATTCCACTTCCAGAACTCTCTCATTGTGACAGGCACTATATGAAAGACTTCCTCTTGCCCGGAGATGAAGCTGTTCTAGTTGTTGTAGTGAAGTGTTGTGGTGTAGTGAACTGTAGAGTCAGTTAAAACATTTATGCAGCATTCAGTGGGCAGCGCCTGCGCATTGTGCCAAGTGTAGTTCAGTGCGAGTCGTAACCTGACAGTTCTTTATTGTGATTCAATTCGATGGTTGTTCCGTTTCTCTGAATTTGTACTAAAGTGATCTAGGTGTAACATTAACTCTATGCTGACTAGAAGGCAATAAAGTGTGATTAGCAGTAACTGGTGTTCTCTCATTTGTTACAATACTTTCATACATGCCTGCACGCACGCGCACCCCCACCCCCACCCCCACCCCCACCCACACCCACACCCACACACACACACACACACACACTTGTCCGCTGTGTAACAACCTTTTGTCGGTTCGCCAAGTGCTGCTGGAGTGTTGCTCTCTAGCGCACCTTCAAGTTTCTCTGCAGCTGCTTGCCGGACTTGCAGAGGTCCTAGCGGATGACAAAACAGCGGTTGATAGAGTTTTTAATTTTTTAGCGGAGTGCAATATCAATTTGAGGATTTAAAATTTTTTAATTATCTGTTTCTGCTTTTGGACATATTTATCACCTTGTTTCATATCTGGCTATTGCCACTGCTTCTTACCTTTGTATATTTTTCGTGTTGCTAGTATTTTTATTTTTTGAGTGAAATTTATATCTGGCTATTGCCATGAATCTTTTAAGGGCGCTGATGACCTAGAACTTCAGCGCCCTTAAACCAAATCAAAATCAAAATCACACACACACACACACACACACACACACACACACACACACACACATCACAAACACTCAGACATACCTACTTTGTGAAAACTGCAGGTAATTTGGTACCTGTATAGTTGTTCTCTAACATTAAGTTAGCCTGGCATTCCAGACAAGACTCATTTTTTTGTCCACGGGTGTATATATGGTGGTTTCAAGTCGTATTGGTAACAATGACTATTTTTATGTCTCCCACAGTTTAGGTTATTCAATGTCATTCCAGTGCTTGTTTACCAATATATACTTTGAAGCTGTCTAGCCTGATGTGTTTAGTGGAGTTTAACAGTTCCTGAATAGCTCAACATAATGTCCATTTCAGTTAAGTATTTGAATGTCATCAATTGCAATTATGACTTTGAATACATTTTGATGGGATATACTACATTATATAGGAATCTAATTCATATTTACACACTAAATATATTAATTACCAAATATATCTAATGTACTTAGTGTGGTTCCATATGGTATGCTAGGCGAATGCTGTAACATTTTGTAAGGAACTGATTTCCTTCTCTTTATAGTATTAATACGTTATTGCTCTAGGGGTACTCTTGCTGAAGGTATGCAAATATTAGAGGCTGATAATAGAGACATTGACATCTATACTGAACCACCACATGCCACACTGAATTCCAATGAAGATGCTGTAGGGGAAGATATTGGTGAGTTATTTGACCTTCCAGAAACTCAATTTGATCGATTCAAAAAAATCATAAGCTTAGTCCACTTTGACAACAATACTAATTTGGACTGACAACATAAAATGTGTAATCTGTAATGCTACTGAAGGAGAGATTTACGAAAAATTACATTCCCAAACAATGTGTGTATTTTGATGAATGTACAATTCCCTATTTTGGACACCATTGCAAACAATGCATTAGAGGAAAGCCTTTAAGATTTGATTTTAAGTTATGGTATCTAAACACACCCTTCTGGGTATCTGATATATTTAAACATACAAAAGCGAAAGAATAAATGTAAATGACGGATACAACTCTCAATATGGTAAGTGTGCTACACCTCTCATAGAAATGCTCAACTATTTGTCACATGACCTGAAGAACCTCCCCGCCTCCTGTATTTTGTTAACCGGTTTGCAAGCAACAACTTTATAAATCACATGAAACAGTAAGGTGTTACAGGTACAATAGCAGACCATGTTCCAAAGGCCTGTGTACATACCAATTCCAAAACAATGAAGTAAATGAAAAGTAGTGCTTTCCAAGTTTTGAAAAGTGGAGAAGGAAACATCAACGGTAGTATGCCAGGTTGACAACTGATGTCATTCACATCACTCAGTGCAACTAGTAGATACTGTGCAAAGAAGTAGCACTACCATGTTCATCTGTAACTGGTCAATATAACCCTTTCAGAGTAGTAGAGAAAAAAATAGATGAGGGGTCTGTCTCTACACAATCATAATGAGGGAAGAGTGAGTGAGTTTTGTTTAAGGGCCCGTCGACAACTAGGTCATTAGGGCCCGATTGAGGGAAAATGTGGTGGAGGTCTATGTTATAATTTTTGGGGTACTGCTGTGCATAATGCATGAACCCCACATTGAAAACAGAGTAAATGCACCTAAACCAAACACTGTTGAAAGTACAAACACTAGCTATTTATAAAAAATAGTTCTATTACTTTATTATTAGACATGACATAGAATACTTAAAGATTTTGAGTAAGTAACATAAATTTTCTTGCACTTCCAGAGAGTAACAACCTAAACAGACCACAAATGCTAAACCCGTATCTGCCTAGCTGTACCACATGGCATTTTAAAACAGATTATGTTTAAACAAAACTGAGTTTCATTCTATAATCACAGAACAAATGTTGATTAAATTACCAAAATCGTCACATGCAGTTACCAAGGTAGATTAGGGTTAAGATTTATTACTGAATCACAACTGATGGAATATTCTGTGTAACAAAATCTGAAGGTGTATTTGTTATAACAGCTAGATAAAGCTGCTGTTTTAAAAATTAGACATAATAAAAAAACTCCTACGTATCTGATACAAATACATCTCATCTTTCCACAATCACAGACACATACTAGGAATTGCAAGTGGTGTAGCTTTCTACACTCTGCCTATTATGCACCTGGCACTATACAGAAAACATGCTTACCTTTGCAAGGATGGTGCTGAAAGTCATCTCATTACATTTTTCTAGGGACATTAAAAGTGACTAGCATTGAAATGTTTTGTATTTAACACTAAGTAATTGTTGAAATAAAATAAATACAGAAAACTAGATGTACTCTTTGCCAGTGTCCAAACACCTCTGTAGTCATTAAATTATTCTTTAGAGGTATGCCAATGCCACTGGAAAATTCTCTGAAGCTCATCATTTAAGTTAACTTCTTATCTTGCATATACTATTTCATTGCTTCAAATAGAGCATCGCTGCTAGGGGCAAGATATGATAAAGTCTGTTTACTCAACACATTTGCATCTCGGCAGCGTCCTTTGAGGAACTCTAATAATCATTTTACAACTCGGGCCCTTCCTCTTAAGACCTTTCAGGCAGAGTTGCAATATCTTAACATGAACCTCTGTAGCTAATGAAACACAAAAGAACTGGAATTCTGAATTTTGGCAACTGAGACTCCACATGGAGTAAACATGTAACTGTCACTTCCTTAAAATCAGGGTTGCTACTGGTCTTCAAGGACAGGGGTAGAGGTCCTTTTGTGAAGTGTGGAGATGGATTTATGACAGTCATTGGTTGTGGGTAGCCCAAATTTCCTTTGTGACCCAACTGCACATGCATTGACTAAATAGACTTCACAGGAGGATGAGGTTGAATGGTAATTCTGGAATAACCCAGAGCGGTAACAACCTGACAACTGACATGTGGCAGAGGATTGTCTTGTTCAAGAAAAATGGACCTGCACTTTCCATTGTGATATTGCTGAATGCATTGGCACAGTGAATTTCAGGCTCCATTGACTGTTGGTCATATTGGGAGGGTGGAGTTGACTGAATCTACCAAAAGGATCCCTTCTTGATCCTAGAACACAGTTACCATTTGCTTGCAGACAAATATTCCTGATCATTGCTTGTTGGTATAAGTGCTCCCGGAGCTATCCTCTCCATAGACTGACATTCTGTTTCTTCTTTCGGTGAAAAAGAATCATTACTCCAAAATTTAAATGAATTTAATTTATTGAGTACCAAAGTATTTAAATCTTGGCCTGCCCTTGAGTTCAGGCCTTGGTGCTTCTGTCAATGGACAGCCTCTAAGATTTCTTACATATGTTTACATTTTGATGTGTGCTGATGTTCTTCACTTTTGCTAATGTTAATAACTTTCTTCAATTTTGAATTTTATTATTACTTTTATCTTTTGTACCACTCTTTTTTACCAAGTCTGTTTTCCTTTTCCCTAAAATTCTTATTTTTTTAAATCACTCAGTTCACTCTAACCTTCTTCTTTACCTCCTCCTACTTCTTTCCTAAATTTCCTAGCCATTTGCAAATGAAACTCTCCTTCACAATAATTCACTTTATTCTTACCCTTTTTTATTCACTTCTACTTCCTTTCCACACCTAAACTTCTTTCTTTTTCTGTTTAGCCCTAAAATTTCCATTCCATCCTCCCTTCTATTCCTAACTGCACTTAACTAAAACCACTTGTTGTTCTCCACACATGTCTAGATTGTCTCACTGCTTGCTAAGTACTCCTACTCCTAAATGGTGACCGAATGCTCAAAAATTCTGCTGGATCTATGCTGCACGTTGCACCCATTGCTGGTATACTTCCACACGTTTCTGTTTCTGCACAATGTTGAGACTATAAGGCACCCATTGTGCACACATCTTGGTCATCTCCAACTCCTTTTGCATGATACTTACGTTGTATTCTCCAGTTCATTGTGCTCAAGTTTGCCTGCTCTCATTTTCAAATCATGGACGCATTGGATGTTGCTTGGGTTACACACTCATGCTTGACATCCAGTGCTTTTGCATAATTCAGCACCATCCTTGTCGTCTTTGAATTCTAAAATCCAATGAAACATGGATCTTGACTTAATGCTGCTACCAACATACAGCAGCTAACCCTGTGTGAACGTCTGAAGCAATCAAGCCTTCCTTTCAAAGAAACAAGTCTCCAATTGCCCATGGTTGCAGGCTTCTATGGTCTCACTAGCATGATTTAGCAAATGAGACTGCACTAATCTACCTATAGGACGCACCGCCATCCTCTGGCACTGTAGCCTCTCTTGACATATACACCAGCACACATTTGAAAATGCAATTTTTCCAGAGTTATGGGAAGTGCCAATAATTATTTAACAAACTAAGTACATTACATATACAGTGGGTTCCCTCAGCTATCTGCCAGTAGTCGCGATGTGTGTTCCATGCACTATATACAGGGTATCTGTTTATTATTCTCATTATTGTTACTGATACCATATTATTACTGATTTTATGATTATGATTTGATTACCTATTAAACAAACATAATTACTTTTTATTTTATCAGTTTTTCACAGTCAGTGTCCTTCGGCAAATAAACATTCTTGGCACCTTTTGATGAAATTACCATTCACACAAATAAGTTCTTGTTGCATAATTTCCCTAATTTCTGTTCTTATATTGCTTTTAAGATCATCTATGGTGTGAGGATTATTCTTATAAACTCTATTTTTAAGCTTCCTACAGATAAAAGTCTCACACAATAAAATACAGCGATCGAGCCAGCCATAACCCTTTAAGGCAGGCTCACACTTGGACGCGCAGAAGCGAAGCGCAGCGCACCGAAAAATATCTTTTCCATGTTAATAAATGGAATGGCTCTCACCTAAGCGTGGCACAACGCGTATAATTTCAGCTTTCCACTGGCTTCCGCTCGCAGAGAATACTTCAGCTTCTTCCGCAGGTGAGGTTTCACAATCGGTATCAATCGTGTCTCTGTCGGGAGCCTTCGTGCTAATCAGGGTCATCTCTAATGCTGTGTGGCTGTGACATTTGTATTCAGTAGCAGTAAATCATTCATTGCGCTTGATATATCTGCAGCAATAGATTAGGAAAACTTATCACTTTGGTTCAACAACAGATATACCTTTTTGTCCGATAAATGCCACAAATTATACAGTAATAACAATGCCTGGGATAAGCTTGGGAACAAATACCTGCGGAAATTGGAAATATTCTAAGAAAATTAGTATAAACGCTGTAATTTAAGGAAGAGCTGCATGGAATTACTACATATTTGATGTTATATTACACGTTCTTATTAAATAGTAATACAAGAAAAACTATAATCATACCAGAACAAGCTTCATAAGGGCTTGTGCAGTGTCTTGGTCATACACTCACACGTGTGAAAATTATTATACTCAAATTCATTTCTTATGGTAAAATGAATGCAAGATCTGAACTTGAAAATAGTTTACAACTCTCTAAGGTAAAATAAACACTTTCTGTGAGTATGCATCCACTGTTGCTCACTGTGAATATTTATTTCCCTCCATTAACAACTCCGAGCGGTAGTTTTTGTTACGGATAGCTTTTCCTAGGCTTAAAGCCCTATAAAAAATGGATTCCCATGATGAACAAATATTATATTTAATTTAATTTCCATATATGGTGTGGTCTGGATTATTTACAGATAATACTGAGTTGATGCATGACTGACAATGGTCATCAAAAGTATACTTTATGAGCCTGTTTTACAGAGAGAGGAAATTAGTGTTTATATTTCCTGATGCCTAGGACTACAAGTTAAAACTTGACAGTCTGTAGCGTTACTTTATTTTTTAATATAGACAACAAACCTCTGAATTGTCGAAAATGCTGTAAGCTTTTTATTATAGTAACCACCAATGTTTAAAACATAATCCTCGATCAATATGTAATATTACATAAATAAAACCTTACTTTGAGTCAAATAATTTTTACACCTCTGTAATTCTAAATCACTTTATAGTGAATGAACAAAACGTTTAAAAAGTATCTAAGTATGCTTATTTAATTGGGCATCCAGTTAAAAAATAATAGCTAATTTATCTACTATGGTTTAAAATAGCGTTATTGTTTCAAATCATCACAATATATTAAATGCCAAATAAGCATAATAATAATAATAATAATAATAATAATAATAATAATAATAATAATAATAATAATAATAATAATAATAATAATAATGATAATTAGTGGTGGTGGTAGTGGGGGTGGTACAAAATCTCTTGTGAGGGAAACAATAGTTAACCTTTCTAACAATACGAGTGATACACGCATACTTGAATTTGTTGTAGTGTTTAACGCCCGCTTTTACTACTACGGCACCACAGGCGGTGACACTGATGATACATGGAATGAAGATGGAGCACCGGTGGAATGAGATGGCGGGGGAAACCGGAGTACCCGGAGAAAACCCGCCCTGACGCCGCTTCGTCCACCACGAATACCACATGCGGGTCCCTGGGATCGAACCCGGGCATACTTGAATTTGGAAAATGGCCATGTAAAATAGTAGTTTAACATGAAATGTATTGTATTGTAATGCAGTAAGATGAAATATAAGCTGAAACTTCGTTACGCTCATTCTAAAGTACACTTTCAATTTTTTTTATTTTGTTGTTTTAACGACCCTGTCAATTGCCAGGATCACATCAGGGTCACCGGTGTGCCGGAATTTTGTCTCGCAGGAGTTCTTTTACATGCCAGTAAATCTCCTGACATGGAGCTGTTGTTTTTAAGCATACTTAAAAAACATCGGTCTGGGCCGGATTGGAACCTGCGACCTTGGGATCAGTACACTTTGAACTTATCTTCACGCAACAGACAATCAAACAGTGTAACAAAAATCATGCTTTATATTCCTGGATAAGTTTATATCATGCACCAATAATCTTGTTTTGCCTAAGCTCCTCTTTTTCTGCTTCTTCGCAAATTAGCGCTAGTACAGCCAAGCGATCCATTGTGCTGACTGACAATGACTGACCTCGGCACATCAACTCTTCGGCGCGTCTTGCTTACGATAGGTGTGAGCGAGCTGGTTCTGTTCAGCGCGCCGCGCTTCGCTACTGCGCATGCAAGTGTGAGCCTGCCTTTAGAGATTATTCTGTCATCAAAAACATTCTTTATGTCTTCCAAGGAGGCCTCTGCAGTATGAGCTGTGGCAGAATCTTGTTGAAAATAGCCATATTCCCTCTCATCTGTCAACATTGCAAAAAATGGCACGAGAATATTTCTGCGGTACCTATTGATATTTACGATATCATTGTAAAATATGGGGCCTATTAACCATTCTGCTGTTAGAGCACACCATACACCAATTTTTTCACCATGTAAAGGAACCTAATGAATTAATTTTGGATTTTCAGTACACCAATACCTATTGTTTTGTGAAGCAACATGGCCAGTCAAATGAAACCATGAAAATTATTATTAAATGTGGGTAAACAGTACCACCAATATTTAGTAAAATCAAGTTACAGAACTTTACACAGGCTTTATCATCACGCGGTCGTAATTGATGGACAATAGTCACTCTGTATGGTTTTAATTTCAACAGTTTTGTAGGTTGTTTCATAGTTTTGAACATTTTGAAATGCTCAAACAGTAAGAAAAAACAAAGTGACGGTCATTCACAGTTAAGTCTATCTTCCTAATGAATGGGGGAAGAGATCATGCATCATCAAAATCTTGACTACACCACTGCAGCGGCAAAATATTTAAACAGTACTTACTTTAAAAACGTGCCTCTGTGGTTACACTGTGGTTTTTGAAACACATTTGTGCTACACAACATGAAGATTTATTTGGAGACAGTTCAAATGCTCACCAGTTTCATCAAGTTTTCCTTCTGTTAGAACCCTTCGTTTCTTTTAACAAATCACAGCATTAAATAATCCTGCTCTCCTTACCTTATTCACTAGATATCTGTTTCTCTACTCGGAACTCGAACAACAGGAAATTTATCATGAAAATGCCTACACACCTATCTACATGAGTCAGTTTTCACGTGTCTTACATAAAAAGTCTTTGTTCAAAGGAAAATTTGAGTACCATTTCTGAGTTGTAATAATCCAATAATTCAATCGCACACAAGTACACATGCCTCTCGCGTCTATGCACAAGAAGTAATAACAGCTGACTGAACCCCGCTGCTGCATGTCCAATAAGTGGAAGAGCCTTTAGTTTATTCAGACGTGTTGCACAAGACTGCCGTGCAATTTCCGGCCAAAGCGCTGAGGGACAGCTCTGTAGTAGCTTGGTATCCAAAATGTTTGCTATTTCTTCTGGTGTGTTTTGCAATTTAACCAATGTACAAAGATTTGATTTGAAGACCATGCTTTTGCACCACCCATGAAAACATCCCAGGAAAAATATCTTGAAAGCCTATATGATACTGAACAGGTGCTTCACTTTTGAGAAGTTACAGTGTAATGAAACATTTTTGTGTTGCGTTAAATCTCTGCACAATGACACTGGCAATACAACCACAGAAATAAAACTCATTTTTTTTTTTATTTTATTTTTTTTGAATTAACGTCCTCCAACATTGTGTCATATCGGACGAATGAATGAAATGAAATGGGTGAAATAATACTCAAATGAGCCCGAGGTCCATGGAGCTTTAAGTTACCCGACATTCGTCTTCTCAGGGTAGGGAAAACCTCAGAAAAAACCTTACCCAGATAACTTACCCTAAGCGAGATTCAAACTCGCGACCCCTTGAACGTGAGGCAGACACACTAACCATCACGCTACCGAGGCGGGCAATAAAACTCAAAGCTGCACAGAGGAACAAATTTTGAGACTTGACTAATGCTGAACAAAATAACAGCCATTTGTTGTATTAAGTAATTATGAGAGATCTAGAAGGCAGCTCATGCAGCCATTATTGAATTATAAGCCTTGTACATAAGCATGGCAAGAAATATGTATGCAAAGCATTCCTATTGTCAAACATCTATTAATTCCTACTACTGCTCTAGCATATTGATGCATATTTGTGATGCTAACACCTCCAGAGATAGTGACTAATATAATTATTGGCCAATTAATAATTATTATGCACTTCACAGTGAAGATAATACAAAAAAAGTGCCAAAAACTTCACTTCATCCACAGACCAGACGTTCTGCATAAATGATGTTTAGAACCTTGTTTCACTATGAGAAGTGCTGTGCTTGCACAGGAGACTCTTGGGATGTAAGTTTCTTTCCGCCTTTAATACTACTTCAAAAACAAAAGTAAGTCTTTAACACAGACTAATGAATGTAGCTCTTCAGCATTTGAAATACTTTTCTGAAACATTTGTTAGAAGGCATCTCTAATTAACTCTGCAGAACTACAAGAAATTTTTATACCATTCCTTGTTTTAATAGTATATGTGCAATATAAGTTCAGTTACATTAAAATTTCTACCACTGAAGAGTGAACTGTGTTTGCATACTGGTAAAGATAATAGAAGCACAAAATTTATTTTTCCCTAAACTTGTATATTTCTCCAATTTTATCTTTGACTCTTTGTATACACAAACTCAGTACTAGTAGCCTAGAAAAAGAATTCCTCTAAATTACCCTTCATTTAAATAATAAAGCCATAACTATGGTCATAATCATTAGGTAAACATGTGGCATGATTTTGACCAATGGGATCTCACACAGTGACATTGTATCCAGGGTGCCCTCCACATTTTACATACTTCTGGCATGAATATGGTGTGTGCACTTATTGCAGTGTATCCAGGTTGCCCTCCATGCCTTCCATACTTCTAGTATTAACCGTGGATTCCTGGTCACATAGGTTTGCCAGAGAATGAAATGGCATATTTGGTAGCAAAGGCAGCAACCACAGAACCCAGTATTTCCATTCCTCATATTATTTTGGAAGACTTTAGGCTTGAAGTGCAGTGCTGTCGTGCTGGCACGAAGACTGTTCTGTGGTAATAAGCTTAGAGAAGTGAAAGAACTTCCAATAAACTGGGTAACCTACTCTGATGTATCTTGTCGCAAGGAGATGATTTTGGCTGGGTTATGCATTGGCCACTGCAGTTTTACGCATGGTTATCTTTTTAAATGGGACCTTGCTCCTCTTTTGTCTGCTGTGAGAAATGCTTGTTGGTCCGCCATGTGCTGCTAGTGTTTCCCTAGCACACCTTCAAGACTCTCTGCAACAGCCTGTCAGACTTGCAGAGGTCCTGGCAGATGATAAACAAGCAGTGGAAAAAGTTTTTAGATGTTTTGAAATGATACCAATGTTTTATTCTTTTTGAACCCTTTCATAACTTTGTTTTAATGTTGGCTTTTGCCTGATTTGTTCTGTTTATTTATAACAGTCACCGCGCCCGCCGCATCTAATTGCCGACAGCCGCAATTGTCACCCATCGCATTATTGTCGGCACTACCGCAAAGGAGCCGAAGGAAAGAGACAGAGAATGGCCGCATTGTTGGGGCGCTTGCCGAAAGAGAGAAAAGGATAGAGGCTACTGGAACCTTCTACTTTGTGTTTCACCGCTAAATAAGTGAACGTTCCGGAAGCTTCCAGAATAGTGTCTGGGAGATATAAATAGCGGTAAAGTGTGAGAAGAGGGAGTCAGACGTAAGTGAGAGACGTACGTGAAGCGTTGAGTAGTGCCGACGGAGAACAGTCAGACGTATGTGAAGGTTGAGTAGTCGTGCCGACGGAGACGGACAGACGATGTGGAGAGTTGTGCCGACGGAGAAGAGTTAGTTCTTTGTGTTACGAACTCGGAGTCGTGCTGTTGGAGAATCGGTAAAGACTTTCTTGCTGTTGCAACGAGTGTACAAGTTACTGTTTACGGAAATAAAAGTGTTTCTTTATCTAGACTACATCTGTCTACTTTACTTCACACCCGCAACCAAAAGTTACACTGGTGTCAGAAGTGGGATTCGTCGAATTGCTTCTAGTTTCGTTACATCGTCGTTAGAAGTTGCAACGTTAGAACCAAGATGGAGGGAGATTCGGAAACCAGGATGATGGCAATGATGAAAGAATTATTCGCCAAAATGAAGACGGCAAACGACAACCTCGCTGCCAAAATGGAAACGTCATACGACAACCTCGTTGCCAAAGTGAAGACGGCAAACGACAACCTCTTTGCCGAGCTGAAAGAAGAAATAAAGACGAGACACAACCTCGCTGCCGAGCTGAAAGAGATGAAGACGGCAAACGTCAACCTCGTTGCCAAAATGAAGACGAGAAACGACAACCTCGTTGCCGAGCTGAAAGAGATGAAGACGGAGCTATCGGCGAAAATTGACGGCGAGCTGATTGGCGTGACGGAAGACGTGAAAGAACTCGGCGAAAAGGTGGAAGACCTCTGCCAGCACGTGGACGTCGTGGAGGACGACGGGGAACGTCTTGGCGCCCTGGTAGTAAGAGTTGACGAGAGCGTCAAAGTACTGGATGCCAGGGGCAGACGGAATAGCGCGGAGCCGGAGAGGGAGCACCTAGTGGCCGAGGCGACAGTCGCGCCCGTTTTGGATGATATGAGGGAAGACCTGGAACAACTCGGCGAACTGATTGGCGTGAGGGAAGACGTGGAACAACTCGGCGAACTGATTGGCGTGAGGGAAGACGTGGAACAACTCGGCGAACTGATTGGCGTGACGGAAGACGTGGAACAACTCGGCGAACTGATTGGCGTGACGGAAGACGTGGAACAACTCGGCGAACTGATTGGCGTGACGGAAGACGTGGAACAACTCGGCGAACTAATTGGCATGACGGAAGACGTGGAAGAACTCGGCGAAAAGGTGGAAGACCTCTGCCAGCATGTGGACGTCGTGGAGGACGACGGGGAACGTCTTGGCGCCCTGGTAGTAAGAGTTGACGAGAGCGTCAAAGTACTGGATGCCAGGGGCAGACGGAATAGCGCGGACCCGGGGAGGAAGCACCTAGTGGCCGAGGCGACAGTTGCGCCCGTTTCAGATAACGAAAGTGTACGTCTCGGGGAAGACAAAGGGGCAGTTCAGGGACGTCGTCGGGGATCCTCTGTAGGAGTGTGTCGGGTACGTAACCAACCAGGATACGACGTGGAGGACGATCAGCAGGGAAGCGCACAAGCAAACGATCACGCGAGAACCGACTTGGCGTGTGACATGGGGGGACCGTCGGAGCCATCCAATCACCTGACGCATAGTGCCGTGAACGGAAGAATGGTGGACATCATCGTGGACGGCAGGATACAGGAGAGGCCGTGCCGAGCACGAGTGAACACGAGTGCAGCGGTGGACGCAACTCGCGCGGATGTGGTGGGGTTTGTTGCCGGACCCATCGGAAGCAAGGTGGCTGCGAAGGTGCGCCAGAGAGGTCGGCGGACATGGTACCCAGTGAGCCGTTTCCAAGTGCGCAGGATGGCCCGTCAACACACCAGGAAGAAGGGCAACTGGACGAGGGACCGTCAAGACCGGTGGTACCGTTGCAGAATTTCGAAGCAGGATGGCATACATCGTCCTACCCGGACCAAGGGACACTATCCAACAGCGATACCTAGGATCGTGCCTCCTGGAGAAGAGGTTCGATGGGTTAGTCCACCGGGGCGCAAGGGAGATGCCGCAGTGATAGTGCTGGTCGGGACGACCAGCTCTGAGGAGGGAGCAGTGTCACCGCGCCCGCCGCATCTAATTGCCGACAGCCGCAATTGTCACCCATCGCATTATTGTCGGCACTACCGCAAAGGAGCCGAAGGAAAGAGACAGAGAATGGCCGCATTGTTGGGGCGCTTGCCGAAAGAGAGAAAAGGATAGAGGCTACTGGAACCTTCTACTTTGTGTTTCACCGCTAAATAAGTGAACGTTCCGGAAGCTTCCAGAATAGTGTCTGGGAGATATAAATAGCGGTAAAGTGTGAGAAGAGGGAGTCAGACGTAAGTGAGAGACGTACGTGAAGCGTTGAGTAGTGCCGACGGAGAACAGTCAGACGTATGTGAAGGTTGAGTAGTCGTGCCGACGGAGACGGACAGACGATGTGGAGAGTTGTGCCGACGGAGAAGAGTTAGTTCTTTGTGTTACGAACTCGGAGTCGTGCTGTTGGAGAATCGGTAAAGACTTTCTTGCTGTTGCAACGAGTGTACAAGTTACTGTTTACGGAAATAAAAGTGTTTCTTTATCTAGACTACATCTGTCTACTTTACTACACACCCACCCAAAAAGTCACAATATTATTGCTTTTAATAGTATATTTTATGTTGAGTTTATCTCAGACTTTTGCCATGAACCATTCTATAAGGGCGCTGATAACCAAGTAGTTGAATGCCCTCAAAATTACATCAAATCATACAGTAGCTACTGTTGATGTAATTTTCCTCCAATAAAATTCTTCCCTTAACTAATCACTGCATATATTTACAACTGATAGTCAATCCATCAGGAGTCAAAGTACAACTTTATAGTATTCTTCTTAACAGCCTGTTTCCTTCAATTGATAGGAGAACAAAATATGGTAACAGGCAATAGAGGTATAGGTGTAAATAAGCACCAGTTGACACTAAGATCAACATGAGTGCAGTGAGAATACAGAAGTGAATTCAGACCTCAAAAGAGTAAAACAACTTATGATGGCATCCAAGATATACAGCTGATAAATATGATGGCTACATTGAAAAAAAGATACAAAACTAGAATTGCAAATCATTTTTTAACTGAAGTTGAAAACCACTTAGATTCTTTCTATTTCTAATAAGTTATTATTCGCTATCAATGTAATGTTAAAATTAAAGTACCTTGTGTTAAATTAATGCCTGAGTGTGCTAAAACTAGATTTGTCTCTGAAAGTGTTAGCAGGAAATATGAGTAGTGTTGATTCATATGCAATAACATATATCTGAATTATTAAGCTACTGCTTATACTGAAGAGTTGCTGATACCAAAGTGTGCAACACATGGAAATTTTTGTAATTTATAATGCTGAGTCAGCAATTTAATATACAAATGTTTTATATTACATGGCATTGGGAAGTGATTTACAGATATTTAAGGTAGATTTCACCAGTTAATATACTACCTGTCTGAAATATTACATTGCAATACATATGTTAATTTCTGCACCTATATGCATTTCTTTACCACATCCCCATTTTTGTCATTTTCAACACACGAATCAAAGGATTACATATTTTTAAGGGGTCCACACTACAACACAGCAAGTTCACATTTGACAGAAAGTACCAACCTCAATGATATTTATAACTTCTCAAATGAACAGTACTAGAAAACCCTCCATTTTATTACAATTTTTAAAACCTGCAGAGGTGAAAATTCTTTACAATCATTCTTCAAGAAAGATACATCCAAAAACAGTAAATAAACACACAAACTGGAATACTGAGTAAAGATACATGCCGCATAAGCATTTTTAGCTTACAGCCATGCACAGAAATTGCAGAAAAAGGGTCAACTCCTCTTACCTCTATGGGGATAAGTTCTCATAGACTCAGAATATAACGCTCACTCTTAATTTAATGTTTTATGTTTAAGTATATTTTGTTATGAAAAGTGTCAAGTAGTAATTCAATTTAAGTATCATCTATTTTAAAATCTGACATTCACATTCCTCTGCTGCACATAAATTTTATTTTAAATAATTATAATTAGAAGACAAATAAATTGCTCTTCTAACATTTTTTATCATGGGCATAAGTATTTTCATGACTCACATGGTATTTAAAATATAAAAGCTGCATGAAAAGTTATTATATTTCCATCAACTATGCTGGTTAATTTAAGACTGACAATTAACAGGGACAACCGTGATTTGTTAAGTTAATAGGTAGAGATGAGAATTCCATGCAAATTCACGTTTTGAAGTTCTAACTTTAACTTGGTACTTATCCATTTCATTACTTTCTGATTCTGAATGTGTATTTTTCCTCTGTATACTTGCAATCTTGGGCTTCTTGGGAACAAAACAATCATAATGCATATTTAAGGACTGTTTAGCCTAGTTGTACACAAAACGAATTTACTAAACTGCACTGTTTGGGAGCATTCCTCAGTATTTTATCGTCTTGCGGTTCTCGCAATGGGTGAGGCACAAATAGTGACCAATGAACTGTTGACAGTTGCAGTAAGGGGCTAGAGACATGATGCTGTAATGAGGACAAGAAAAGATAGGGGAAGGGGATGGGTAGATACACCTGGCCTTGTAGAAAAGCTACAATTTAATTTTCTTTAGAATTATCTTCAAATTCTGTTGCTTGAAATAACCAGCACTTTTTGGGTTAAATGATTCCATGTTATAACAAAAGTTTTAACTTTGTTCTTAGAATCACAAAAACGTGTTAAGCTTTACAATAAACATAATGCAATATTATATTGAAAAATACAAAACATTTAATTCTTCTACAAATTCTCCCTGTACTGGAATTAAAATTTGTATCAAAATAGCTTTAAACATGTTTGTCTACTATGTTATTTTATAATAAAGTTTCTGCTTTTGAATGAAAGGTTTTCTTCTAATACTTATGCGATAAACCACCTTCCTTGAGAGGCATTAAAATTTAATTACATTTCCATAAATTTGTACAGTTTCTGAAATTTGTCAAACTGTGTTATCCAGCTTCCCATAGACCATTAATCTGGCCACATGTAGTTTCTGATGTATACAACATGCTGTGAATCAACCAACAGTTGAGTAACTGTTGCTTGAGTAACTTTAGTGAGCCATCAGAAATAATCAATACTTCCCTTTCATGCCAATGTGTCATTGGTTATAACCATGTCCAGCCAGTAGCATGAATACTGCTGTTATTGGAGAGGGTTAAAGAGAGGGAAAGAAGGGGAAGCTACGAAGCCCTCATTAAATAATCATTTTACTAAATTTACTTTCCGTACATATAGTATACACCATATTCAGTTTAAATGCTTGTTTTAATGGTTTTCAATAAACACCTAAGTTTCTCAATTTTTGTTTGTTATTTTAGCTTCAGGAATCAGGACTGAAAAAAGAAAACAAAAAATAAACAAATAGAATAAAATTAAAATTTCCCTGGACAGAAGTTCACTTTTACAACACTTTACTGATGACTCTCAACAGACTGTATCATAGTGATTTATTATGTTGGATGGTTTGAGAATAGTAGAGGAAACTGCGAACAAATGATTTAGGTCAAAATCATGCTATTTCAAGGAGCTGGGCTGTTATTGAATACAAAGCCATTTAGTCACACATCTAAATAGGAACTGACATTTATGCTACGGTCAACCTTCAGACCCATCCCTTGAATCTAACTTTCGGGGAGATTATAAATATTCTCCCCACCACTCCCAGTACTAGTAAGTAGCAAATTAGATTCTTCTAAAATTGGATTCACTCGCTAAACTGTCTTTGATTTGTGTGAACATAATAAATGGTTAATGTTGGTTAATGTTTTCATTTATTCTGTTTAATGTCTTGAATGTGATTCTAGCCTCCAACTGAAGTTCCTAAAAGTGTACTCTTTGTGGAGTGGATTAAAGGAAAGAATTTTATTTTATTGATGAGGATGTTACATTCTGCGATCATTCCAGTGAGGAGGTAAGTACTGCTATTCCACCTCCAAATATTCTCTATGGTGCTCGCTTTTTGTAAAACGTTACAAAACTCCTTTAAAGTAATTAAATTATGTATGGTTTAATCATATCTAGGTAACTGCAAGGGCTACCACAATTTAAGATAAAATGTACTAAAGAACTTGAAGTCAACCAGAATGGAATGTTTGCTTCACATATTGCTAAAACCATGAAGGAAAATGAAAGTACATAGTTTTATGTATTTTGCGCCTGATTATGTATTTTTCATACCTTGAAAATGGATATTTTGTGATTTTATAGTGCATGAAATTCTAGTCTCTATAAATAAGGTAATCTAATATTTTTCCTGAAGTCTCAGTTAATGCACATATTTACCACAAGCTCAAATCCATCCATTAAAGCCTGTTGTGCAATATGAAATAAAACAAGTTTCTTTCTTTGTCCTGATGAAAGAACAGGTAATTGTCTCACCACTATTTCGTTCTATTCTTAGAAGTTAAAAAAAATTACAAAAAAACACACTTCAATACTTTTGAATGGCATATAGCAGGTACTGGCCAGCTGCAAGAGATTGGAAGTGCATATATCCATGCCAATTTGGGAGGCAAGTGATGCGATACGCTTTTCCATTAGACTGTGTGGAGGTAAAAACCAAGCAAAGCCAAGGACAAGATGTTTGAAACACATATACATGTATAAAGGCAAATTCTTCATTAGCTGCCTACAGCACAGCTAAAATCATTATAATATTCAACCTGCATAAATGTTCACAATGGTGACTTTCATCAGTTTAAGCCATAAGGAAGGTTTGAAATATGAAGTACATCAAAATAGTACTGCTTGAATATCAGTGATAACTTCCCCCAATGAAATAAGCATTTGTTCAATAGAACTCATTAAACACTTGCAAACAAATGGTCCATTATCCTGTACTCACATTAAATATCTGAAAGATATTCAGTGGTTTCAATCTGTGATACTTTTTTACATGACAACTTTCATTGTTTCAAACTAGGAATTTGCACACACAAACTCATTTGCTTTATCATGGAGAATTACGGTTTCAAATATAACTCTTCTCATTAACCAAAAAGTTTACTCTTGTATGTTACACACGGATTGCAAAAGTGTGCTGTATGTGTGTCTGCTGTAAAATAAGTGTACAGTCAGCTGCAAATGTTTTCCAATGGACGAGAGAGTGTAAGGGAAAGAGACGAAAAAGTTTCTTATGAATTACTTGTGCCAGGTCCGTCCGGCTCATCGAGAGCTTCACCAGAGGTATTTTCTTTTGTGTGTGTTCCTCTGACGTGTGGTCAGCGGGGAGTCAACAAGAAGCTAAATAATAAATTTTTTCTATAAAAAAAAAATCAGCACATTATTTTCTGTAGGTATTTAAACAACATTGCTTTTTTGTGGTAGTATTAACAGTGTTTAAGAAATATGTTTAAACAGAGATAATGCATAGCAGTAGCAGCACCAGTACCAGCAGTAGTAGTAATGATGATATAATAATGATAACAATGATAATGATAATGATAATAATGATAATGATGATAATAATGATAAAAATGATGACAACGACGATAACTTGTAGTGCTACAAATGTAGTGGAGCATGCAGTGGGAATAACAAAAAAAAAAAAAAAAAAAAAAAAAGGATAAACTGGTTCAAATGTAAAGGATGAATGACAAGAAAGCTGAGGGGGAGAAGCTATGTCATAACCTATAGAAGTTGATGCCACATACTTTTTTAGAACTGCTCTTTTGCTATTTGCAGCAGTTCTATTATTTGTGTTGCGCTAAACTTTCATTTTCCTTTGAAGTTCTGTTTTCCTGCTACTTCCGACAAACAGCCATTCGATGTTTTAAACTTTGATGTAAAATTTCAGGTCAAATACATGACTTTATGTTCACTGAATAAAACCAACTTGCAAAATTTATAGCGTAAATGCGTGTCTCCATGCATAGCTTAAAAAGATATGGTATATTAAAATTATTTGAACGTTTTAAATTTAATTTCATTATGGTGATACGACACCTCTAACGTTGAATATTTAGTTTCCATCCTCGTTGCGAGTTCATTCTGGATTTATAATGTTAATGTTGTATTCTTTACATTAAGATTACCTTCTTACGCACAAGTATAAGAGACATGTTGGAATTATATTATCTTTGACCTTACAAACACCTTACACTCTTGTAGACAGGTATGAGTTGGTAACTCGACCTTTGGGACCACCTGGCATAATTAATAGATGAGCAATCCTGGGTTACACCCACTGCAAAGAGCATGGGAATCGGAAAACTTTTGATGCCAGCTGTATGCTCTTTGAAAAACAAATATTATGAGGTTTTAACAAAGCTCCATGTAAATACTCAAATATGTAATATGAGAATTTTTTTCAACAATCCACAAATACTGTAGCAACTATGTCTTGTTTTGTTAACTTAGCCACTAAATTGTTGTGGAGGCTTTTTCTAATGTCATTTCTGCTTTCTACTTTGTAGCTCAAAACATAATATGAAATTTTGCATTAAATCTCCTGTTGTGGATTAGGGCTAATACTGTCCTTGGAACCCCATAGATCAATACAAAGTATAAAACACCTGTGCTTATTTCATAAACAAGATATTTGAATTTATAACAACTGCGACAATAAGAACCTCCAACAGGGATGGGTATGAGTGCATATGCCCTCCATGCACATGTGACTTGCATGTGCATTTGCTGCAATATGCTATGAATAGAAGCTAGTCAGTCAGTCAGTCATAGGATGGCTGCCGCAAGTGATGTTAAGCGGCACTTGAATTCACAGTTTAATACTTTGTGTTTAGAAGAACAAAATGGAGCACAGTGTCTAGTATGTAGAAAAGTGCTTACCACTGTTAGTAAATACCATTTAGAGCAGGCCTTTCCAACTCGAGCACTTGGCAGCCCCGGTGCCTTCCCCATGTAGCAGCTACTGTGACCGCAAGTGTACAAATTACAAATTATTACATAATATAATTGACGATTATAACCTAAGACAATAAATTTTTATGTTCCAAATACTGCACCAAATAGATTTCGTAATATTTTTTTTCCCTCATAGGGCTAATACCGATTCACATAAGTATTCACCTATGGTTAGAATGCAATCACTATACAATAAATTACACCCCTTAAACATTGGTATATTTTATATTAATATTACCAGTTTTGCTATATCCTGTGATAATTTATTACCAATAGCAGATTGATAGATTTAGTGTACATGTGAATCAATGTTACCAACTTTCTATTTTGTGTGTGTATGTTGATTTATGTTTGTTATGATTTATTTTGTAATTAATTTTGTGATGTCTAGTAACTTATTTTATATTTATTATTTCCACTTAATTATGTAATCAAACTGATACTGTAAATTTTAAGTGAACATTGTAATTGGGGAAACCAGTAATGATCACATTATAGATAAATAAACAAATAAACGACAGACAGTAACAGTAACACATTGTCTCTATCTCTCACTCTCTTCTCAACGCAGATGTGGTGTTAAATAGGATATAGCAGATAGCAGAGCAGTTATTATAGCATCTCCTTCATTACAAAATGCTGTCTGATTCTTCATGGGAAGATTTATATTTTGTTGCCCATACCGAAGAGAAAGTCCAATACTTAATTTGTCAAAGAAATTAACAATATGGCATCTAAATTGAAAAGGCACCATCTAATTTCCAAACAGAGCCAACAAAACCACAGTGCAACACAATCCTAAAAGACAGGTACTACAACTACAGTGCTGATTTCATTAAATTTTACAAAGGTATTAATCAACAGGAATTTCCCAAAATTCATGTACTGCCTTAAAATTTGTGTCAATGTTTGGTTCTACTTATGCATCCAAACAAATGTTTTCAATTATGAATTTAAATAAAAGTAAAAGCAGGATGCTGCCTTAGAAGTGGTACAGCAAATTTTTACCGCCAACTCTACTGTACCGAATATTCATAAATTAGTTGCTGCAAAGGGATGTCAAAAATCTACCTAAATGTTAAATGTACACAAGGATAACCAAAATATATATAGAAAATAAATCGTGAGCTTGTGTGTTCATAAAATTGTAATTAATAACAATTGTTTTGGTAAGCTGTACACTGACTTAACGACCTATCCCATTCAACCGTCAATGCAACGAAGATACCACAGGTACTTCGACTACCGCTAGCACAATACCTTCTTGGTTCTGTTTCTGCCACTTTACCTTCCCCCACCTATGCGGTACCCAGCTCAGCCCTGGTGCTACTGTCAGTGCTGGCCAGGGCCCCAGCAGCACGTCAGTTGGAAAGGCCTAATTTAGAGCATCATAAGACTTGTCATATTAGTCAATATTAAGATGTAGGTGAACTTCTAGGTATGGTACAAGCTCCAAAATTGGTAAACATTTTATTAACCCCATCAGATATCATGAATATTTTATTTATTAACAAGTATGTTTTTCCCTGAATTACAATCATATTTGCATTTTTAGAAAGGTAATGGCGAGATTGCCGATAAAATCCCATTAACTGGTTACCAAGTCACACACCTCATACCTTCATCTCATCCACATACTGATGGGGATTTTCTGAAGGAGTGTATACAAGTGGTTACAAGTGCCTCATGCTCCCAAAAGTGCTATACAGTCGAATCTTTACATCTGTCGCATTGCAACGTTGCAAGATAAATTGAACACATAACAAATGTTATGAAAGAACATTAGCTGCAAGAGTGTAGGAATTTGCCTGTTTTTCTGTAGCTATGGATGAAAGCACTGATGTTACCAACACAGCACAGCTTGCTATAGAGGAAACAGCTTACTGGAATACCCCAAAAACCAACTGTGACATTTTTTTCCCCCATTATGGCGCAATCTGGTTATATTTGGTGATACTCCTTCTGTTAGGTTGCATTAGTACTGCTAACTTCATAAAATATTATCATGGTAAAACTATGGCTATAGTTGGTGTTATTGTATCCATTATGTTGCCACAGAAGCCCTTGTTTCTGAACCTGTTGCAGAGAAGCCAACTGACAAATTTTAAAACAAGATACTGTGTAGATGCCATATAATCTGGAGACACCATTATATTGCTCATGTGTGCGTGGGTTCATCTTGAATTGTTTTAGAGCATTATATGCAGTTATAGTTACTGTTATTTTTGTGTTTGCAACATAGTAATGTGTTACATATATATTAAAATATTTGGTGTTTGGAGGTGATTTTATCCAAAAGTGTTATGCAGAACAAGATTTGCTGAAGGTGAATATGTTCATGTATTGTGTGGTAATGATATTCAAGCATCACCATTTGAAAGCATGTTACTTTACCCCTGCGATATTTGAGGTCAGAAATGATGATTTTGTTATGTAGGTTGGCAGTACTGCTTTTTAGTGTAATGTTGACTGCAGTTTAGTACAATGTTGGCCATATTGAATTCCTGAGAACTGTCGATTGGCTGTTTTCTCTATATTTTTATATATGTGGGTGAAAACTTAAGAGTTACAGAAGAATTCCTTAATGCTGTTCCATTGGACACAATCACAGGTTCTGATACCATAAACAGTTAATATCTGTTACTATGGATGGTACCGCCTCAATGGTAGGATCACAGGCAGGCTTTGTAGGGTGTCTGAAAGCAAGCTTGGGAGATGTTCCTGTTTATTCACTACATTCATCAGAAACTCTGTGCATGAGTATTGTAATGATAGATGTAATGACAATTGTGAGAATAGCGCATTTCATCAGATCTCGAGCCTTGAAACACAGACATTCAAAACTTTCCTTACTGAGATACTACATATGCAGATATTTTACTGAAATTCGATGGTGGAAAATGTTGCACTGTTTCCTGGAACTAATTAATGAAATAAGAGTGTACACAGAAATGAAATATCTGTAAAGAATTGCTGAACAGTAAAAAATTAAAGGTGTACTCATGTATTCTATCTTGTCTATTGAAGGAATCTACATCAATATTCCACAATTTAGATTCTCTGGAAATGTAGTTGCGAATTTTTATTATGTGTTTTGATTCCAAACTAATTACTTAAGGTCTCCCCCATTTATTACTGTCTGAATTGATTGATCTGAGAAATGGTCAAGAGATGTGAGCAAATATAATTCAAGGTCAAGTATTATACAGTTTACTGAAGGATTCTCAAGAGGATGGTTTCCCAATTTGCATAAGCAGTGTGCTACAGTTTTGTATTTACTTGGTTCCACTTATTGATGTGAAGTTATTTTCTATTTTGATAGTAAAAAAAGTCTGCAAAAAATCAGCTTGCAGATGAGCTTTTGACAGCAGTTCTTCACATAGCTTGAGCTAATACAATTTTTTCCAAATCCTGAAAACTGAGTAATATGAATTAATGTGAAACAGACATGGTTTGTTTTGTGTTCAAAGAAGTGTTTCATTACTTTGTGTTTGTGCTTAGTTTGATAGAACCAACCAGCCCTCAAATGGAGGCAGTGGTGTGATCATATCGCTTAGCAAGGTTAAAAAAGACTTCAAAGCTGAATGGGAACTTTTGTGTTCCTAGTAAAAATAAAGCTCAAATTGCTTAAACTATCACGGCCAGTGTCATTAAATAGAAAATGATTATCTGGGCTTGTGGTCTAGTGGAAAATCTTCTGAACGTTTCGTTCAAAGCTGCATTGAATGAAACATTGGAAGATTTTCCACTATACCACAGTCCACAAGCCCAGATAATCATTTTCTATTTAAAAATAAAGCTTTGTGTTTGCTATGCCAAAAGAAAATGTAGGTAACAATCACATTATCATAAAACTACTACAGGTTTCTATTCGGATCTGGCACTGCATGCCAAACATAACTTGTTTGCAAACAAACAGAACTGGAAAGACCGGTGGCCTGCATTTGGTGTGGGGCAAGTGGGGAGGGTAAATACTCAATTGCAATACTGTCACCCCTCTTCCTCATGCCTGGTATAGGTAAATTATGAGAAACCTCGATTCTAAATTTGAAACCAACACAGCACTCTTCCCTCACACATGTTTAACCCCTGTAGCATTCATGCATTCACCATAAAGCACAAGCAGTTTGCAGTTTCAAAATGGCTTCCAGTAAGTTCTATTCCTAATTACCAAAACACATGCAATTTGTATTTAGAAATGAAACTTGTCAAACAAACATTCCATTAGAAACATCAGCAACAATGCGTAATACTAAACTGCCATCGTCATCGTCGTCATCGTCATCATTTTCCACAAGGGAGATTTAAATGAAATGAAAATGTAGAAATAAACGTATCACTAACAATTAAAGTAGAAGCAATGCTTCCTTTGCTTCCTTGGAATAAAAGCCCCAATTTCAAAACATAAGTTAAGCAACAGTAGCTATATCCATTCCAAAAATTTTAGTATACTGTATCCTGTTATAATATAAGTGACTGTAATAGGATGAAGATTTCAGGTTCTGTAATATGATATACGATAGCAGAAAGTTTGACGAATGCTTTTATTATAAAAAAAGCAGCATTAAATGCAGTATTCAATGCAAAGGCAGTGAGAAGACACACACACACACTATACCTTGTGACGACAAGGATTAATCACGGTACCCGTAATTGAGGGCACCTGTGCACAGTAAATGCAAGTGGTTCCAGTCCTAGAATATGCATACTATACTATCTACATCAAGTGAATAAAGTGAACATAAACAAATCGCCGGTTTATATCACTGCGGCCACGTGCATTCCCAATGACAGAACACAGTTATTGCTACGCGCAAGTATAATATGCATTTTACGCCACTAAAAGGATATATTTACTTGATCTAAACAACATGCAGCACATGGAAATTAACTGTTACTTACATCATCTCTGTCCACCATAAAACTTTCATTTTCTGCTCACAAACTCGAAACCAATCTCCAGAAGCAGCTTATGGAGGGAAGTTCGTTTAAAAATCCGGAAAGTTGGGATCAGAGTTAACTGCCAACAGCACTTTGTTTAAGGTGGGGGGCTCATTATTAACAAAGAACTGATGAACGTTTGGACGGATTGCACATGTCACAAATTCGTCACAAACAATAACCCAGCACTTGCCTGGCAAGTTGTCTCTTCTTCCTGGGAGTTCTGACTTCACCAACTGAGGATTTTTCTTTGAATACACTGTAAATACTTGAAACTCACACACCGGCAAACTTGGATGTTAATTTCAACACGTCATCTATGTATAGCAAATTCAGAATATTTCTCACAGAACTTAAACACGTTCAATATTATTGGCTTTTCACCACTTCGTAATGGTTTTTCACACTTGTTTCACAACACTCACTTGTTCCACCATGTTACTTTCAAAGTGAATGATGCGCGTGCCAAATGAGTTAGCCTGGTTGTAAATTCACTTAACTATGTATTCTCACAATTCAACCATGCTTAACACACTTCGTTCGTGCTTTAGCAAACCTTAAGTGAGATTTCAGAACTTAGTAATAGTATTTTTTCAAGGGACTATTTAGACGGCAAAAGCGTGAAGAAGACACACTGCGGTCAAAATGCACAGGGGTTTGTTTACGTCAACCTTATTCACTTGATGTTCACAGCATAGTTTATTTATTTTTTACTATTATTTATTATTTATTCATTCATTTTATTTACTTATTTATTTATTGATACATCATAAATAGGTCTTAAGTACAACCAACTGTAATAGTTTACATCAGACATGTCTATTACATCACCCACCCTCCCATTAACACTGCACTTACACATTTAGTCACATCTAGAATTCCATGCATCAAATTATTTTTTTGCTGTGATCAAATATTTATTAACTGTGGTATCATTACAAGAAAAGGTACATTAAATACTGATCAAAAAGTAGAGAAGCTTGTAAGCTGCAAGAGAGATGGCATTCCATAAAGTACCATCAATTCCGTTAAGAATCAAATACTTTCGCATAAGGTCGTTTGAAGCCCACACATGATATTTATGCATTTATTGTATGCAAGTCATGGCACAGCATACCTGTTATGAGACATATGGGACAAGCTAATTGTTGTTGTTGCTTCAATTGTTGATATTTCAGTGGAAATATTACCGATCACAAAATTCTAAAATAACTGATCTGCTGTCAAACTTCAAGTAGCATAAGTAATTTCTATAAATAAAAATTTGCAGTGTTTTAATACACGGCACATATATCAAAATACTGCAAATTTTCTTTTGAGGTATTATGTTAGATATTAGTAAATCTTATTTGCAAATTAGATACAAAATATTTAATTCAGGAGAGAGAAGTGAGTGAGTGAGTGAGTGAGTGATATTCTACAGGATCACTATTACACCAGAAAATAAAGAGAAGATGCCAGGTTCTGACAGAAGAAAAACTTGATATCGGTGCTCAATTAGAACAATCTCCCCGAAAGCCTCTCTAAGTTAGCACAGCAAGCAGGTGTCAGTTATGGATCAACACAGAAGGCCACAAAAATGCTATAATTGCGAGCATACAAAACAACAAAAGTGCAAGCCTTAAAGGACAGAGATCCCCAACTAGAATAAGGTTTTATGCCTGGTTTCTCGAGTCTGTGTGTTGGTATCATAAACCCGCAAGTAGTGTTATTCAGTGATGAGGCATGATTTATAACAATGGACACGTTAACACATAAAATAATCGCTACTGGGCAACAGAAAACCCAGACTCATACATGAAAACACACTACATGATCCTGTTGGCATATGGTGTGCCATGAGTGTGACAAGAATCATTGGCCCTATTTGCTTTCATGAAACTATTAATGTAGAATGATACAAAGTCGTAATTCTGGAACAGTTTTTCAATCAATTGACATGAAGAACAAACACATGGTATGTTTCAACAAGATGGGGTGACATCCCATACAGTTCAGACTTAATTGCATGCTATTGCTGACATGTTAGATGACGGTAGTGTAGCAAAGTGGCCTCCCAGGTCCCCAGGTTTAACGCCCTGCAATTATTATTTATTGGGCACTTTAAAAGACAGGATATACAAAAGAAATCCCCAAACTTTAGATGAACTTAATCATAAAGTACAGGAAGAAAAGACAACATCTCACAAGAAGAGTTAAAACATGTGAATAAAACCTATTAAAGGCACCGGGAAGTGAATTTCCATGAAAATATACCTATTTTGTATTCTAAAATCTAGTATAAATCTTTAGCTTCAAAATGCTATATATAACATGGTATGTTACATTGGTAGTAAGCCCTTTAATTTGGTCGTTTAAATATGGCAGCACAAGGACACAGCCCGATTTTCCACACTTTAACCTCAATTTCCTTAACTTCATTTTTAACACTACTAGTGCACTTTTCCCAAAGCCTATTAACCTCTTGAGCGATAGGCATTTAAAAGCTCCGCAGGCCGAGAACGGATACCCAATATCCAGCGCAGGGCATTTAAATTGTTAAATGCGCTAAAAGTGCTTCCTAAATACACAGCTGTATTTTGCGTAAATTTTAAGTTATTTTAATGAAACAAAAACTGGTATAAAACTCATTATATGCAGTATACATGTACATCATCAGCAATGTTGAGTTGCATTTACAAATCGTTGAAATGGAACTATTTGTTTCACTGTGGTGAAAAGTTAACTTTGCTTTGTCGAACGCATCTAATATAATTTCTCGGAAAGAAACAGTAGTGGACCCATTGTATGTGTGAGCTATGCGTCAGCAAATCACAGCACAATGTGAAATAGAACACTACTGTATGCGTGGTTTATGAGTCATCAGAATTAAGCAGGTTTGCAATTTTTCCTTACACGTGTTTCGTAACTTGGATATAGCAGGCTCCGTTCATTTCTTTCTTGAAATACATATGTATACTTTCCTGCTTGTAGCTGAAGTGAGAAGCTTTTGAGTGTTACATCTCAGAGCTAAAACATGGCATCAACAAGCAGTGTTGCACAAAGGTTAGCGAGTGGTGGAAGTGTAAGGGCTTCTGAAATTACACACGATAATGTGGAGGACTTCTTGCTGTGTGACAGCGATTTGGATATTGATGGCGAATTTTCCAAATTTGAGGGGGGTGTGGAGGATATAGGTACGAGTAGCAGTGAGGAAGAATGTGACCAACTTCCTTCAGGTGTTCGTGAAGAGTCAGCATTGTGGAGTGCTGAAAACAATTGCAATACAAACAG
Source organism: Tenodera sinensis (assembly GCA_030765045.1). Lineage (NCBI taxonomy): Eukaryota > Metazoa > Arthropoda > Insecta > Mantodea > Mantidae > Tenodera > Tenodera sinensis. The sequence goes on from CM060964.1 coordinate 62,769,237, forward strand.
GCACATCTTCACGAGCACAGGCTCTGGTGTTCAACCCCAGGCTCAGCTGACTTCTGACAGCCAACCAATTGACATTTTTACAAAATTTTTTACTACCGACTTAGTGTCTCTCATTGTTTCAGAAACAAATTTATATGCGAGTAAGGTGAAGGAAGACCTGCTCTCTAAAGGTAAATTAGGGCCTAAGAGCAGAATTCAAAGGTGGACAGAAGTAACACTCAATGAGATTTACAGGCTAATTGGTCTAATTATACTTATGGGTGTTATTCGTAAACCTGCATTATACATGTATTGGTCCACAGATGACATGCTAGCTACTCCTCTTTTTGGAAAATGCATGTCAAATAACAGGTTTACGTCAATTTTGCGGTTCCTTCATTTCACCTGCACAGAGAATGTAAATGACAAACTCCACAAAATTAGGCCTGTTTTCGATTATATTATTTCAAAATTTAAAGAAAATTATGTGCCTGGTGAAAAGGTCACTGTTGATGAAAGCCTAATGCTTTGGAAGGGCCGCTTAGGTTGGAAGCAATACATCAAAACAAAAAGGGCTAGATTTGGCATAAAGAGTTTTGATGTTTGTGAAAGTAAAACGGGATATCTTTACAATAGCTGCATTTACACTGGTCAAGGGACTGACAATACTGGAGACAAAGATTTGGGCTTATCTGGCTCCATAGTAATGCACCTAATGGAACCTGTGCTTGATCAGGGTAGGACTGTGTACTTAGATAACTGGTACAGCTCTCCTAAATTATTCATGGCCTTACACAAAAGAAAGACTAATGCAATTGGAACAGTACGTTCAAATCGTATTGGTTTGCCAAAAGATGTGAATACGAAGGCTCTAAGGAGAGGGGAAATGGAGGTGCGTCAGCTCCCACCTTTGACCTACCTTGCCTGGCAGGACAGGAGGGTAGTTACGGCATTATCCAATTGCAGTTCTCAGATTTCGATGATTGACACTGGAAAAACAGATGCCCATACCAAAATGTGCATTTTCAAGCCTGACGTTATCCAGGAATACAATATGCACATGGGCGGTGTCGATCTAGTAGGTCAGGTATTGCAAGCAAATCCCTCTTTACGAAAAACAGTGAAATGGTATAAAAAGGTATTTTTGCACCAGCTGGATAAAACCATATACAATTGTTTGGTAATTTGGAGAGCTCTAAACCCACACAAGACAATGACCTACCTGGACTTTCGACTATCAATAGCTCGCAGCCTAATTGAACAATACCAGGTTGAGAGGCCTCTTCATACTGGGGGTAGAAAATCCAAAACCCCTGCACCCCTCAGACTTCAAGGAAAACATTATCCTAAAAGGATACCGTCAACAGCAAAGAAGTCCCGCCCATCTCGAAGGTGTTTCGTGTGTCGCAAGAAGGGAATCCGCAAGGAAACTGGGATGATGTGTTGCGAATGTGGAGATGTGCCCTTGTGTGTTTATCCCTGTTTTGAGGCATATCACTGCAGAAGGAACATATAAAGGTAAGCCAGTAAAGCATATAGAATTTAATTAAATGTTTCATAACGGGGGAAAATTAAAATAAGTTGAGTTAGATAGAGGATAAATAAGGGTTAAATGCACAAACGCACAGGATGTGTATACACGTCCATATTGCTCCTACGTCATTTTAAATGGACGTGATTTCACGTCCATATCCCTGAAGAGGTTAAAGATATTGGGCTGAAAATTTTACTGTACCTATAATGGTGATAAATTTTCACTACTCAGCTAGCCTTATTCAAAAATATTAAGTTTAATGTTATTAAAAATAAAAAAAAGCTTCTATATATATAATTTGTGTCATATATGCAACATTTTCCCCCCTCCTCATTTTTATAACATGTATATTTCATTAGCTCCACATGTCAAGCTATCCATTAACTACCACAGAAAAAATTAGATCGCTGTAGAGTTAAAGCTTATGGAGAAAATTGGACAAGTATGAGGTAGAAAATGTTTTGTTAGAAAACATGGTCACACTTACACCACTTTTGCACAAAAGTTTTAAATTTTACCTATTATACACTTATTAAATGTAGAAATATTTGTTCTCTAAACACCCCAAATTTCATTTAAATCAGGCTAATTTTGGCAGCAGAAACAAATTGAATTAATCACATAACAAGTACGGCAAACGCAAAATCACTTCCTGGTGTCCTTAAGACGCTGTAACGCCTGTCTAGCAGCACAAGAACATTTTCAACATCTGCTTTGAAAAAGGTAATCAATGTATACACACATTAAATGTTTATAATGAATGATATAAGTTAGCCTTCCATATCTACTGCCAGCCACATGGTGAGTGGAGTGTTGGTGGACAGGCACTGTGTGTCCTGCCACCACGTGCTGCAAGGAGTGGGCCCATCCAAATTGATAACATGTACTTGAATGATACAGCCAATATTTTACAAAATGACAATGCCAATGCTAACCAATGCAAGTGAGAACTAGACACTGAACTGCTCAAACAAGAGAAACATTGAAGCACCAGAAATTAGTCTCTATACTCATTAAGAGGAGTGGCTATTCTAGATAGTAATTCCATGATGCAACAGCCCACTAAGGTCCAGATCCTACCAACCTGACTAGCAGCCTCATGCAAACGTGTACACAATAATGTTAGGGGAGTTGTTGCTCCTCCTATTCTTCATGTTGCTATGTGGGTACCAGTACTATGCATAACCCATAAAATATGCACCCTCATGGGTAGGCTTCAAACCACACACATTCTTTGGCCTGAATTGGAAGCACCATGCTCCAAACATAAACTGCTGTGCCATGGCACAGAGTTCTATTATTATAAATGAAACAAATGAATAAATAGACATTAAGATAGTTTTTGATATATTTAATTTAATGGAAAGAATAAACCAAATACTGAATAGCTAGTATAAATATGTTAACAGAATGAACCCTAACAGATAACATACTCTCACTTAAACTACAAACCACATGAAATAAGTGTAAGACAATGTCTACAGAGATTGCAAAACAAATTCTCTTGATGCAAAAACAAGTTTTCTGGGCTTAAATCCACAAAGTTGAGCAAGAAGATTCCAGTATTATGTTGTAATTGTCTGACCAGTTCTGGAATTACATGAAAATTGAAGCAGTCCTAGAAAAAAAATTCTATGGATTTATGCATATATTTGACTCCATTTATCAAATTGGAATAATTAAAGCAATTGTTGAAGATACTTCATTTCTATCTGATAAGTAATATTTCCTCACTTTTTATGTCAAGTCAAACTACTGACATTATTACCTTCAGTAGTGAAATACACCAGGACATGGTCCTAGGAACTAGCCACCTCTACGGTTTGCACAACAATGTGTGCATTGTCAAACTTTCACATATATCAACTGTTAGGAGCTGGCTTCATGGCACACAAAAAAATATAGTGAACAGTCATCAACGTCTATCGGTAAAATTAAGAACTTGGATTGTACTCACAGACAAGAGTCCACCAACTGGTTGCTGCTTGTCATAGTGACCTTCATCGATGTCTCATCAGGTCTATGATTTGTGGAGCCATTCAAACCCCATGCAATCTGTCCTTCCACCTGAAAGTACAGGTGAAACAATTTTAAGTAATTTTACATCCACAGGGAACATAAGACTACATATACATTTAAATGCTTTGAGATAATAAATATATCTTCACTGAAATAGAAGGGAAAAGAGCATATTAGAAAGGACTTCAATTTTATGTGGAAGGAAAGAAATGGAGTCTAAGTGTAAGGAGAAATGATTGCCCAGGAAAATACAGACATCAATAGTTTTGCAAAAGTGAATATCAACAGATGGGCGAAAGAGTTAATTTATTGATGGTCAAAGTGAAACATTGGTGGGATGAAACCAAATAACAGCAAGGAGAGGGAATTGCTATGGACGTTGGAGAGGAAGGAGAGGCAGCTGGGAACGTGTAAAAGTGTAACTTGAAGGGGCAGTAGCAGAAGAGACGCAGAATGTCAACAACAGGATCAGGCTGGAGTGAGGATAAAGAAAGAAGAGGGGGACCGGAGGCAAGAACAATGAAATGCGTGTCAGTAGGGCAAAATTAGGTCAAATTTTAACAGGCAAAATATTCAGGGATTCAAAGGAAGCACATGATTTGGTGGAAAGAAGTAGACAAACAATAGTGTCTTTGGAAGAGTGCGGTGCAACACAAATATGGAAAGAAAGGAGGGGGGAGAAAGAGAGGGAAGCTCAAAAGAAACAACATACAACAAGAAAATGGGTAAATTTACATTTACAGAAAGATAAAATTTGAGATGACATTGGAGTTATAAGTGTTGCTCTGGAATGTACAAGTTTTAAAAAGGAAGGTAAACAGTAGGGAAATACGAAGGATGATAAACTCAATGGACATTATAAGAGTGGCAGAGACATGGATGAAAAGAAAGGAGACAATAGAGATAAAAGCTTTAGATTTATAATGAAAAATTAAAGTAAGATATATGATTAAGGTACAGCCTCAGGAGAAGCAGGTACATTTGTCAAAAAAGATCAATAAGCATTGCCTTAGTGCTAACAGAGCATGGAAGAAGTCAAAATAAAAGAGGAAACAGTGTGAGATTAGGAGTAGTACGTATATAATCCCCCAGAAACATCACATTATTAGTACAAATTGTTTGATAGATTGCAGGAAGATGTGGAAGAAATTATGAAGAGCTTCCCAAACATGGAGCTTATACTACAATTAGTAGGAGCTGAAAGTTCAGGGGTGTTTTTTTGTTTTTTCCCAGGGATGTAGAAAAGTAATGATGTACTAATAACAAAAATTAGAGATGCAACCTGTAATAAGGCAGGAAGGAAGGAAAAATATTTATCGAATTTTGCAAAGAAAATAACTTAGTGATATGTACTGGATTTATAGGAGACGATGGACAAGAGTAATTTACATTTGTAAACGCAAACAGACAATTCTTGTTGGTTTGTGGGTTTAAGGGCGCTCAACTTCTAGGTCATCAGCGCCCTTAAAAGATTCATGGCAATAGCCAGATATAAATTTCACTCAAAAATAAAAATACTAGCAACAAGAAAAATGTACACAAAGAGTAAAAAACAGTGGCAATGGCCAGATATGAAACAAGGTGATAAATATGTCAAAAAGCATAAAGAGATAATTAAAATTTTAAATCATCAAATTGATATTGCTCTCCGCTAAAAACTTAAAAACTCTATCAACCACTGTTTTGTCGTCCGATAAGACCTCTGTAAGTCTGGCAGGCAGCTGCAGACAATCCAGAAGGTGCGCTAGAGATGCATAACGAAACTCCAGGTGGAACACATTTCCAGATGGAGTTAATTGCTATAGCAAAGAGTGTGAAACTTAGTACCATACCCTGAGGTACTCCCTCTTCCTGAACAAAAAAAATTAGAAAAAACCGAGCCGACCCTTACTCAGAAAAAGCAGTCCTTCATAAACTCCTGAATAAACAGCGGTAGGCATCCACGTATGTTCCAGGTATACAGGGAATGTAGAATCCCTGCTCGCCAGCACGTATCATAAGCCTTCTCGAGGTCAAAAAATATGCCAACAGTTTGACAGTTCTTCATAAAGCCTTCCATTATCTGTGTCGATATTGACACAAGATGGTCTAAAGTTGAACGGCATCGTTGAAAACCACACAGTAGCTGGTCAGTAGGTTACGACTTTCTAACCACCATACCTATCGTCCACTGATCATGCGTTCCATCACCTGGCAAACACAACTGGTGAGGAAAATAGGACGATAGCTGGAGGGAAGATGACGGTCCTTTCCAGCTTTCAAGATGGGAATAACGGTGGCCTTCCGCCAATTTCCTGGGAGTATACTATCAACCCAAACACGATTATAGACCTCGAGCAGGAATGCCTTACCTTCAGGAGAGAGCTGTTGTAACATTTGTACATGAATACCGTCTGGTCCTGGTGCTGATAATCGCGAAGATTTAAGAGAATGTTCTAGCTCCGCCATGGTGAAAAGGCGATTGTAATCTTCTACGTTTCTAGACCGAAACGTGAAGCCTTGGGATTCCACCTGAGTTTTAATTGGAAGGAACTCAGGGGAGTAGTTTTCCGAGCTAGGCACTTGAGCAAACGCACTGCCAAACATTCGCCACTTCGAATGGATCAACAACAGCTCCTGAGGCTGTTCTCAGTCTCGCTATTGGTGTATGGGTCAATTGCCCAGCAACACGCCTTAACCTATCCCACACAACCGAGGAAGTGTGTGTTGGTTAAATGAAGCTACAAATTTGTTCCAAGATGACTTTTTGCTATCCTTAATGACTTGTCTGGACCTGGCACGCATTTTCTTGTATTCGATTAGGTTTTCCAAAGTAGTAGTTGTTTTCTAGTGCCTTGCATCTGGCAATGAAGCCATTAGCATTCGTGCTTTCCAATACTTTTGAACTGTAGTTTCTTCTGATCTTAATGCTTCACAGGTCTTCAAGTGAAGACTCTGGGGCATGCATTCAAATAGAGGTCAGTATGTGTTGGTTTGCGGTACTCTGGGGCATGCAGTGTACCGCAAACCAATACATACTGACCTCTATTTGAATGCTCGCAGTTTCCATCATAAGTCACAACCGGTCGGAGTTCTCAACACTGTGCCACAGAGCTCTGTCGGTCTCCGATCCCAGCCACCTAAAACAAGAGCTGCAGCACCTGAGGCAAACATTCCGCCAAAACGGCTACTCCATAGAGGATATTGAAGCCCCAATCTCCAAGGCCAAGAGAGGAAAACCACAAACTCGGCAAACATCAGACCAGCCGACCGCCACTACCTGCATCCCATACACTGGCAATCTTTCCGGCAGAATCAATAGAATTCTTACAAAACACAACATCAGAACCAACCACAAGCCACCTTTGAAGATCCAACACCCAGTGAGGCCGGTAAAGGACAAACTGCACCTTAATGTACCAGGGGTTTACCGTATCCCCTGTGAATGCGGGACGCCGTACATAGGGCAAACCGGCAGGACCATTTCCACCAGTCAAGGAGCACGAACGGTCCATACGATTAATGCAGCCTGACAAGTCAGGGCTGGCGGAGCACTGTTTTGAAAAAGATCACAGAGCTAACTTCAAAGAAACGACCATTGTGGCAAAATGTAGCGGTTTATGGGAACGGAGGGTTAAGGAGGCTCTGTCCATCTCCTCCGAGAAGAGTGCCCTGAACCAGGACGCTGGATTGCAGTTTAGTCCATCCTGGAAACCAGCCTTAAAATTGGAAATCGACTGACTCAGAAAACATAGATTCCAACGGCGCGGTGAACCACCTCCACACTAGACTGGGTGTTTTCTACTCGGTACGTACTGGCTGACAGTACTCATACTGGTCCCTTCACTCTTACTAGTCATTCATCCTGAAGATGGGAGAGATGTACACTCCCGAAACGTCAATGTCTTTTCATCACTACACCTGGCTTGAAGCCCGAGAGCACCTTGAATAGGTGATCTGGATGTTTGGCAGTATAATCCTTAGAGGAACTGATTGTATATCAGAGTGGAATGGTAGAGTTTGCATATATACATCATCTCTAACAAGTATCATAGCGCTGCCATGTGCCAGGACACCCTCTTCTGGTGTAACATCACACCGTACTGGAGTGTATCGCCTTAGATGGAAAGCGTCTTGAGGACGCAGCTTAGTCTCTTGCAAACATGCGACCAGAGGTTCGTTTTCTCTTGAGCAAAAGCTCAAGTTCTGGCCATTGAGTTCTAATACCATGTATGTTCCATTGTACATATTGATATATGTATGGGACAGGTAATCCAAGGTAACTCTGCATTACTTTGGAGTAGGCGGTTGTCGAATTAATTTAGCCCTTTTCTTCTCTCTTGGGCTGACATTCTTCTCGGACGCTTTTTCGCGACTCTTTTCCACTGGGGTTCTCCCAGTGTGGGCAGATTGGTCTAACTCCATGTCCTCTGCCGAGGACGTCTGTTTTTCCATATCAAACTTGGGTTCGAGTGTCTCGAACCGGTTGCTAATGGGGACCCGCGAAGATGAGACACCAGTCTGAGTCCACCCCTGAAGATTCCCCAGAAGAGGATCTTTGAGATCTTCTTGGACTCTTATATCCCTTTGATGTACTGGGATCGGGCTTATCTTCCTTGAGGAAATCATTCTCAGTGTAGTTCTTAACCTTTATCGGTGAGGCATTGTAAATTACAGGTTTGCTAGTCTTCTGTGCTGAGTTTGACATTTTCGTTGGTGATCTAACAGTTGTATTTTTTTCATTAACAGATTTTGTACACGTTGATACAGATGTACGCGCTGATGTTGAGGGCTTTGGAATAGAGCTACGGGCAACAAGTGTCTTTTCAGAAATAGTTTGCCCATTGAAATCGCTGGTCTGCATTGTGATCTCTCTGCTTGGTACCGCTTTAGCTGCAACTGAGCTATAGGTTCCGAATCTTGGAACAGAGGGTTGGTGTATACGTAAGAGCTTCCGGGCCTCTGAGAAGGGCACCTTCTCTTTAACCCGTATCTCTTGGATCGCTCTTTCCTCTACAAAATGGGGGCAATCTCGGGAACTAGATGGATGTTCACCTCTGCAGTTCACACATGACGGAGCTGCAGTGCATGCACCATCGTGGAATTCATTTCCACATTGAGGGCATGTAGCTAGTCCCTTACAAAGCTCACTTGTATGTCCAAAGTGCTGGCACTTGAAACATCTGAGTGGGTTCGGGATGAAAGGCCTAACTTCGATGGATTCATACCCTGCCTTAATCCTTTGTGGGAGAGCTACTCAGTCAAAGGTCAGGAACAGGGTATTAGTTGGCTTTAACTCACCACCTTCTCTGCGTTGAACCCGGTAAACGTGGATGATGCCTTGTTCTGTCAGATTCTCTTGAATCTCCTCATTGGATAATCCCTCCAATGCACGAGTGTTTATCTCACCGTGCGAGGAGTTCAAGGTTCTGTGCATCTCAACACGTACAGGATAACTTGCTAGCATGTTTGCTTTCAGTATCTTAGCAGCCTGGGTAGCTGAATGTGCTTCAACCAGGAGCATGCCATTGCAAGATCTAGTGCATGATTTTATTGGACCAGCAATGTTATCCAAGCCCTTTTGAATAGTAAATGGGCTCACCGATAAAAACTTTCTTCCTTCCTCAGTTCTTGAAATAACTAAGTAGCAAGGACCACTAGACTCGACTACTTTCTTTACTCTTACTTTATTGTTTGGTTTGGTTTTGAATTTTCGAACTCATGGCGATGTTATCCTCCACCATTGCAAATGTCTCCGATGGCATGCTCACATCCTGGGCACCACCCTGGCTTAGGTGAGAGTCCTGGCCTGGACCTTGCTCACCCTAGGGTCTCACCTCCCAATGTATAGACAGAGGGACCCAATCGCCTTCAGGCCCGCCTCGGTAGTGTGATGGTTAGCGCGTCTGCCTCACGTTCAAGAGGTCGCGAGTTCGAATCTCGCTTAGGGTAAGTTATCCGGGTGAGGTTTTTTTCCGAGGTTTTCCCTACCCTGAGAAGACGAATGTCGGGTAACTTAAAGCTCCATGGACCTCGGGCTCATTTGAGCATCATTTTACCCATTTCATTTCATTCATTTGTCCGATATGACACAATGTTGGAGGACGTTAATTTAAAAAAAAAAAACAAAAAAAAACACACAATCGCCTTCAGGAGTGCATCAGCTCATGCAATGGCCCCTCTCTGGGACTGACCTTTATCAGTGGATAGGCACACAGGTCCTACATGATAACCAGGGGCTGGGACTTGCACGGTTACCCAGTCACCCCTTCCGTCTCCCCATCCTCCTACAACCCGCACATAGGTTATCCATCAGACTGTGTACAGGGAAGTATCAGGTGGGAGGTCAAACACAAAAGTGAACCAAAGTTGATTGGGCGTTTGGCAGGTGCCCTCTCACCTCTTAGAGGAACCCAATCGAGAGTATGGCTCGGGGCCCCGGGTACGCCAAACCCGCACCTACTGTAGTAGGACCCCCTGGGGGAGTTTGATTTCGGAGTCCTCTTCTCCTAGATGAGTCGTCGACCAAGACTACCTAGCCTCATCTACCCGTTTTGGAATGTTCTTTGCTTTCCCTCACCTCTTGCCTACCTGAAGTCAAAAAGACACTTAGTAGGCCGTCTGGTTCAGGTACTGAGCCCCTCCGCCATGTCAAGGCGACATTCCTTCAGAGGGGCAAACAGACAAGGTGTTATAGACTATACAATAGCTCATGTTCCAAAACCAAGCTGCTGTTTTCAACCTGAAGAATCCGAAACTGAAGCTGGAATATGTCAAGTCAAAGCGGTGGAACAGGAGTTAGATTCCCTTACCTATAGTTCAGATTGCAGATGTGCAAAGGTGATTGTCTCTGTCAGTATCTTGCAGGGACAAAAGCAAAGCAGAAGCTACTGGTGTTGATGCAGTGATTAAAGCACAAGTTCGTTTGGCACCATGCACAACAAATAATCGTGTCATTTTTGCACTCTCCTTCACATATTCTCACACTTGTTTGGAGACAAATTTAGTAGGTACAATGAACTCGGAGGGTCATTCAGTAGTATATATGCTTGCAAACTATGCTATTTAACCATGTCCCAGAACCCAAGAGATGACACTTTATAATGTATAAATTATAGCATTTTAAAAATATTGTCCCGCTGAAAAACCTCAAAATGAATGTTCTCATTAAATATCAAAATTTCAGTTAGACGGCGATGAAGAGATTTCCACTGCCGGAAGAAAAACTTATCCAAAGGTTGAAGTTTCCCAGTGGTTCTGGAAGTTCAGTTCAGTGCAGAAGTTCAATGGTTTTTCCATCTTTTTTACCCGTTTCGTTGCCTTCACAATTATATTTTCGGCCTTAAACATCTGCCTTGAAACTTTAGACCCAAAACTACCAGATTCTCCTGGAGTACAACATATAATTTAGGAAATAAGACCCATCTATACTATCAGTGGTCATAATAATGTATGAATGGATCGGCATACTAAAAGATTATGCAACAATTTGTACATGTTGCTCACCAACAAAATGCATCCTTTTTGCTCTCATTTCACACTCAAAACCGCTTTGATCAGTATTATATATAGGAAGGGGATACTTTGACAGTCACTCTCTTGCTGTTTCCAAAAACCTTTCTGCTATTTTGTCTTCTTCTTTTCCTTCCTTTATGAATACTCATGAAATGAATTTTATCTACCTAATTTTATTTTATGGGATTTCTTTTTAAGTGAGAAACCCAAGCAGAAGATCCTCTAAAATTTACTCTTCCAAATAAACAGTTTTTTGAAGTTCCCAAGTCCCAGAGCTTTAAATCTTCGCCAGTTACATTTCCTTTTATCATTCTGTTGGCAGAGACACAACAAATTATGATGGAGAAATAGAGGCTATACACATTGCTCTCCGACAATTATTAAATCTTCCCTTAAATAAATTTAACAAGGCAGTAATTTTTTCAGATTCTAAAGCTGCAATTCAGGGAATATGTTCAAATACTACAAAGAAGTCAACAAAAATTAGAGAATGCTGCAAAATGTTAACACAACTCCAAAAAGTTAATAAGACTGTTCACCTCCAATGGATTCCAGCACACTGTGGAGTCATGGGGAACGAAGCTGCAGACTCACTTGCAAAGAAAGGCACAACAATAAAACAAAAGTCTAAATTCAATTTCTCATATTCCTCAATAAAACGCTTGATCATTAAAAAATTTTCTCATTCATACCTACAAGAAATAGAAACAAATGCCAAAGATAAAAAATGGATTACACTACTTTCCAACCCAGATTTAATCCCCCAGAGACCCAGGAAAACAGCGGTTGCAGCCTTCCGACTACTGACAAATCACGACTGCTTAGCAAGTCATCTCTATAGAATGGGTATCTCAGCTTCACCAATATGTGTCCTGTGTAACGATCCAGCAGAAATGAACGAAGACCACTTGAAGACCTGTGAAGCATTAAGATCAGAAGAAACTACAGTTCAAAAGTATTGGAAAGCACGAATGCTAATGGCTTCATTGCCAGATGCAAGGCACTAGAAAACAACAACAACATTTCTCTTTGGTCTTCTTGCCTCTAGAAAGGCAAGCAAAAGTTTATCATACAAATATTTTTTATGCTCAATAGAAGTTAACAGCACTGTTTCCCATTGTTTCTCCATGTGTATGCTGAAGTCACTAAACAAAATCTGCTACACACATTGGTCAATGAACGACATTTCTTCCCACCTTCATTCAACCAGAAAAATATAGCTTTTCCTTTATACTCAACGCTAATATACTTTTTCCCTTTTTTCTGCAAATTGCAAACATAACTAGAACTAATAGATTTCATTGGAGACTGCTCTGCATTGTTAGTGTCACTACATTCCAACACGGGATTCGAACCTGGTTCCATTATACCACTTGTGCTTAGAGGGTGAATGTCACGCTGATTGTGAGAATGAAGATGGATTGTCATAACTGTCACTACTTCTTTTTCTTCTACTACATTTATATCTAGAGTTCTTTCTGCAATAACACCAAAATCTGTAGGATTCTTTTCTAACAAATTAATAATATGACAGTAATTGTAATTTCTTCTGAACTTATTACTCCCAAAGAAAAACCACGTTCTCGAAAATGATGCAACGTCAACTCTAGCACATTAACAGGATTCATGTTTCAATCTTTAAAGAAACACAAGGAAACTGAACCCACAGTAATATGACATACCTACAGCAAGCAGAACGCACAAGTAAAGTCTGTGCTATCTTCTTACCTGTTATGTACATGTGGGAGGCAATTACCGCCCGTCAGGATTGTCCAGTCCCTTCTCTATACTGCTATCTTATGTTTCCTATATGTTCCAAGATATTCACAACTCACTTTCGGGTACTCAGAGTTGCAAACAGCAGCTCGTTTTTGGAACATGAGCCTCTTATTGCACAAAAATGACACAGTAAAACTTTTGACGTGTTTGCAATGTGAACATACCGATCACTTCCTTGTAAGATGGAGAAAAAATTGCAGATTTCAAAATAGTGAATGAGATAGTCAACAGTTGTCAATTCCCAGTTATTCTAGTAAATGGGAAAAGAAAAAAGGAAGAAGGAACAATAGGTGAAGCAATACAATTAAAATTAATTAGAATCTTTAAATGGAGAGAGGAACAAAGGGAGGCACGTGGGAAAGACGTAAGCTCTAAAGTAGGTAAAATTCTGGATCGTGGAATAGAGGTTGCCATTAAAGAAGGGAATTCAGAAAAAGCATTAGCACTGATGGAATTAACAATAAGAAGAGCAAGGGAGGGAATGGAAGTAAAACCAAGTGGGAAACAGAAAAGTAAAGGATGGTTTGATGAGAAGTATGCGCCAGCAAAACAAGAAGTGGCTAGGGGGTTAAATAAATGGAGAGTAACAGAAGAAAATAGACAAACTCTTCTGACTAACAAGGGCAGGTATAAACGCTTATTACAGGAAAACAGGAAATTGTAGCAGGATAAAATAAGAAAAATTATGAAAAAAAGGCTACAGAGGAGAAAAACCGTAAGAAAATATGGAAGTTAATGAGAAGGACAAGCAAGAGAGAAATAGGAAAGCGGATTCCACCAAAAGAATAGTTAAGGTATTTTGGAAAACTGACTGGGGAGGAGAAAGTAATGGGGCTAGGACTAACGGAGATAGTGCAAAACAGGACAAAAATTATAAAGTATATTGACAAATAGTGTTATCAGAAGTTAACCAACAGATAAGAAATTTAAAAAAAAAAGAGGTAATAGTGGTCGATGGAATCCCAGGAGAATTCTGGAAAATGTGTAGTAAAGCTGAAGGAGATCTGAAAATTATGAAAAATTACTAAATAAAACTAAAGAAACTAAAAATACACCCAAAAGCCGCAAAATAAGTATGGTAGTACCGACATATAAAGGGAGAGGTAGGGTGAATAAAGCAAAGAATAACAGGGGAATAAGTATATTGTCTATCCTGGGGAAAATATACACAGGACTGAATGTTGTTGTTGTTTTCTAGTGCCTTGCATCTGGCAATGAAGCCATTAGCATTCGTGCTTTCCAATACTTTTGAACTGTAGTTTCTTCTGATCTTAATGCTTCACAGGTCTTCAAGTGGTCTTCATTCATTTCTGCTGGATCGTTACACAGGACACATATTGGTGAAGCTGAGATACCTATTCTGTAGAGATGACTTGCTAAGCAGTCGTGATACAGGAATGAATGTAAATAAATAAAAATTGCAGTTTTCAGAAAAGGAAATAAACTAAGAAAAGATGGACGGTGATTTCTGAGTGAACAGCAATTAGAAGTAGTAAAGGAAATTTAGGAGTAAGATTAAGCAATAATGGTGGATGGGAAGTACATGGTAGCAAGACAATGTCAAAAGGCAAACTTGCCATAACAGGTCTAAAAATCGATAATTACAAATTGGAAATGTCTGTCAGTGGTTGGAAAAGTATGTACGAAGCAGTGGTTGAATAAAAAATAATGTATGCAGTAGAAATATGGTGGTTTCAGAATTAGGCAAAAAAGTAGATCAAATCTACAGTTTATTTTACGAAGAACTTCTGGGATTATGCAAGTCAGCAACAAGAGGAGTAGCATTGGTAGAATTAGGAAGAACAGGAGAAAAGGAATAATTGAGGTGGTCGACGTAAAAAGGGCACATAAGTGAAAACTTAGTTTTGAGAAAAAAGCATTTGAAATATTTGTCTCTCTGTTTCTTTGGTATTTTTTCTCCTTTATACGACAGTCTTTGCTATTATTTAGAATAATTAATTCTGATGTGAATAATTCATGTGAGAAATGGCTTATATAGCACATAAATTAAATAAATAATAACTTATACATCATGATTATGAGCCCTTTTTACACAGATAACATATTCTGTGATACATTTCACTAAACTACACTTAAATACATAGTTTCATATTCAATTTACTCCAATGTTAATACATAGCATTGAATTTGTGGACAAATTTAGTGACTACAATACATCAGCATTGTCGGAGATTAATATTTTCGGCTCAGTCTTGGTTCATTAACATTGAGAATAATAACAAACAGCCCTTCATTTCTGTTTAGTCTTGGTTTATCATCCTCTCAATAAACTCAACATCTTCAGACAAAAATTTGTATAGGGTTCTTGCAACCTTCACTTTCATTTGATTGATGCCCAGGGAGCGGTCTTCTCAGTGAGGAAGTTTTCATGCCTGTATGGAGATTTCCAAATCCGAAAAAGGTTGAAATTTTCGGTGAAGGTGCGAGAACACGAAACAGCACCACCTCTTGTTTTTATGACCACATACTTTAATATTGTGAATGGAACTTTGGTTTTGGATACTGGCTTGCTAAAAAAGAGTGGAGATAAAAACATCCCAGTCTCGCAGTAGGTCCATTATAACTTCCTGTGGACCAATTCTATGGCAGTAAGATAAGGTTTGGCATTCACAATCACTTCTTTGTGTTTAAGGTACTGTCTAATAAGTCCATCACACTGTGAGAAGCTGTGGCCTCGAACTGGGAAAAGTTGCACAATATCCACATTATGTACCGTTGCATGCACAGCCAACTTGATACAGATTTACCAAGACCACTGTTCAAGATATCCTGCTGAAATTTTCACCATCGACACAAGACACAATAGCAAATTAAGGCATTCTGCTTAAAATGGGCCCATAGGTCTATGTGCCCTTTTTACGTCAACCGCCTCAATTATGGTAAGAACCTTAGAATACTGGTATAGGTTCCTTCATAGAGAAGATCAAGATATACTTAAAAATCCTTGTGAACCAACAGAAGATAACCAGGTAAGAATGACCGGTGGGCAGGGTCAGGAAGAGAGTTGAAGAAGATAGGAATGGGCATTATTTGACAATTAGAGAAGAATAGTGATAATAGAATTATTGCAAAGTACTGAGAAATACGATAGATGATGTTGAAAAACAAAAAATCTTGGTCAGTATGGGAAATAAAAAGTCTAGTAACACCAACACCAACAAAACAACAACAACAACAACAACAACAACAATAATAATACTAATAATAATAATAATAATAATAATAATAATAATAATAATAATAATAATAATAATAATAATAATAATAATAATAATAATAATAATAATAATAATAATAATAATAATAATAATAATAATAATAATAATAATAATAAAAATAATAATAATAATAATAAATACTTTATTGCCTACAGACTTGTATACAAGTTTCAGACATTGTCAAAATTAAATATTTACATTTACACATACAGATATTTACATAAATATGTTTACAGTTCATCAAGAGAATAGAGACATTTTTGGATCAAATAATTTTTTAAACAAGTTTTAAAGTTACATTTTCTTATAGCTTTAATCTCTAGAGGTAATTTGTTGTACAAAATTGTTCCTATTACACTTGTATCTTTAAATACAATTTGCTTATTACACGTATATCTATGGTAATTTATGCTACTTCTTGTACTATATCCATGAATATCGTTATTTTTTGTTGGACTCTTATTTTGTATATATACTGTAGTCCTATACACATATAGAGAGTAAACCGTTAATATTTTGTGTTGTTTAAATGCATTCCTACAAGATTCCCTAAATTTTAAATTATTAATAATTCTGATGCATTTCTTCTGTAAGATCAATAACTTATCCATTAGCATCTTTGCTGCACTTCCCCATACCTCAATCCCATAATGTAGATGTGGATAGATTACACCGTAATAAATCATTTTTAATTCTTCACTGCCTAATGTATGTTTAATAAATCTTAAAAGATAAATAGATTTGCTAATTTTGGTACCTATAGCATCTATGTGTTGTGCCCATGTAAGCCCACTGTCTATCCATATTCCTAAGAACTTATGCACATCTATTTTGTCACAATTTTTATTCTCAATCACAAGTGATTGTTTCAATTGTTCTCGTTTTGAGAGATCATACTTCCTAAATTTTTTTTATATCCATGTTGCATATGAGATTATTCATTCTAAAGTAGTTTAATATTTCATTGGTACCCAAAGCTATTGTTTCCATTGAAGATACATTACAAACCCCCCAAAAATTTACTGTAGTGTCATCTGCATACAATGTTATAATGGCATTTTTTGGATGATTAATATCATTAACATATAATAAAAACATTAAGGGACCCAAAACTGACCCTTGAGGTACCCCATATCTCACTATTCCCTGTTTTGACTTCACCTTTGACAGACACGTATCATTTTTAACATGAATTTCAGTTATCTGTTTTCTACCTAACAAGTAAGATTTACAAATTTCATAGGCTTTTCCTCTTATTCCATAAGCTTCCAATTTATCAAGTAGCAGATCATGCTTTACACCATCAAAAGCCTTCGAGAGGTCAAAAAATAATGTGCCTACCTTTTTATTCTGTTCTAATAAACTTATGACCTGATGGACATAGTCAATAACAGCAGTTGTAGTTGAAAACTCCTTTCTAAATCCATGCTGAAATTGGCAAAATACATTTTCCTTATTTAAAAATTCTAGCATCCTGACTAAGAGAACCCGCTCATATATTTTCCCAATCTCTGAGGTTAGAGTTATTGGCCTGTAATTATTTATATCTAATTTCTCCCCTTTCCTATAGATAGGCCTTACAATACTCGTCTTTAAACAATCCGGAAATATTCCCTTCTGTATAGAAAAATTGATAAGATGTTCCAATGGTTTTGTTATTTCATTCTTGCAGTATTTTAGTAACATTGGACTAATTTCATCCAAGCCTGAAGTACTTTTACTATGCAGAAGCCCAATTATTTTGATAATTTCATGTACATCTGTAGGTTTTACATACATTGTTGATATTACAACATTTCTAATAATGTTATTGCTTTTCCCTGAACTTTGTTGTGTTAAGTTTAAACAAAACTTGTTTATATACTCACAAATTTTTTCAGGGTCTTTCTCAATGTTCCCATTTATTTCTAGTTGGAAATTTTCTACTTCAGTATTTTTACTCTTACTTTGGTTTACAATTTCCCACAATGTTTTAGATGTATTTTTAGAGTTTTCAATAGTATGTCTATAATATTTCTGTCTAGTGAGTTTTAACTGATTTAAATACTCCTTCCTATATTTACTATACTTCTTTTTAAATACTTCAAAAGAGGTAGATTTGTATAATACATAACAATCCTTAGCTTTTTCCCTTAGCTCAGGAACATTAACTTTAATAATTCCATTCCCCACTTTCTTGGTTAAAACAGGACATGCCATATCATAATGCATTTTAAATACTTTATAAAATACATCCCATTTATCATCTATGTTGACAGAATTATAAACCTCATCCCAGCTTTCCTGTTTTAACAGACTTACTAAATTTTCCAAATTACTTTCTTTCAATTGCCTAAACGTTTTAGTCATGTTTTGTTTTGATTTCCCGTAAGTATTCCTTACTTCAAGATACTGAGCTGTATGGTCCGAGATACACGAATCTATCATACCCGCAGCTATGACTTCCTCCACCATATTTGTAGCTATGTGATCAATAGTGTTAGCAGTGTTTACTGTAACTCGTGTAGGTTCATGGATCATATCCACAATATTATAGCTATCAAAAACATTTTTCAGTTTACTATTCATGCTATTATCTGCTAAATTTATATTTAGATCCCCAGCAAGAATTATATTTACATTTTCTGTTACATAATCATTTAATAATCTATCTAAGCAGCTCAGGAAGTCATTTACAGATGATGCAGGTGATCTATACAGGCCAAATATCAATATATTTCCTTCCAGTAACTTCAAATATCTTTTCTTCACAGTACTGATTTAACTTTAAATCTTTAGCTTCTATATCTCTCCTAGCTAATATTACACCACAACTCATGTACAATTCTACAATACGAGCCTACATTCTTATAATCCATAATATTATACATACTCACTTGATCTACTCTTAACCCATGCTCAGTAAAGATAGCTATTTCTGGACATACCTCATTCACAAAGTGTTCAAGAGCATCTCTTTTATTGCTGATGTATTGAACATTTAAATGCAAAACCTTAAATGTTGGAGTCAAATTACTATTTATAGGCTTTAGACTATTAGTACCATTTATTTCTGCTAAAACTAGTTTTTTGAGATCAGATTCTCAATAACTCTATTCAGCAATCTCCCAAACTTCCCTGTTCCCATCCTATTCAGATGAACACCGTCTCTACCCAAGTCTTTATCCAAAATCCACGAATTTCCATCTCTTCTCGCAAGGATACAGTTTGTGAGCCGTAGATACTACACGAAGCATATCTTACCTTATTTCATCTGGACTCTGCAATGCACTAAGGTTGTTTGTTCCGGAATGCAGTATTAAGACGTCTGGATCGTCCTTATTTTTTATAAGTATATTTTCGAGATGTTCTACTCTCATTCCTGCGAAGCAATAGACTTTTGCATCCCCATTTAGGTATTTACTCACGTGACGAACCATAGAATCACCTATTACTATGGCCTTCTGTTTCTCATATAGCTGTTCTCCCACATGCGGTGAAAATGAATTATTTATCACTTCACTATCACTTGTCGAACTATATACACTTGTTTTGGGGCTATGTTGCTCCTCAGCATGTTCTTCCAATGGTAAAAACTTATTCTAAAGAGTAATAACACCAGGTTGATGCTCCTGTTGCAGGTTAATACTATTTCCACGCATTTGGCGATGCTTCCTTTTCGCTGTGTCCCAAGATTTGCTCTCATTTTCACTTTCGTTAACCCTTTCGTCTCGTACTTTTTCATTTAATTTTGCATTTAGAACCCCATTTTCTTCTTTAAGTACTTTTATTTCACTTTTTAACTTATGGATTCCATTGTTTGCCACAGTGAGGTCATTATTGCCTCTATTATTAGCTGTAGAGACGCAACACTTTCTGAGCAAGAATAGACTTGTTCTGAACTGCTCGCACACATGTCACACAATCGCTGTTTCTCATGTCCGCATTTTTTCCTCTGCAATTGCTTGTATAATGCGAGACCTATTATCTTCATTACTGCATACGCAGATAGCACTAGAATCAGCTTGAAACTCACTTTTTTCATAATTTTCACTCTCACTAACACACCGCTCCAACGCCACCGCCACCATGTTCAATGTTGTAGTTTGTACAGAACAATTAAGAGATTAGGGGGAGAGACGATTATGTTGACTTAAGTAGCAGACAGGAAAGGGAAGGTTTAGCATGGGTGAGAACTGGAGCAATGTTCCTTAGAGGGTTAAGAGGAAATGAACTGGAAACATGAGTCATATGTGGAAAAAAAAAGGAGAAAAAGATACATTACTTGTTAGAATGTAAGGAGTTAGAAAAGTGGAGACAGAATGTTTGGGATCCAAGGTAGGACAAAATAAGCAAAGAAGTGGCTGATATAGGAATATTAACTGTGACAGGATGAAAAAGAATTTTATAGAATGGGAATTAAAGAATACGCACTGGAAAGATAGTGGAAAACAATCATATAGCCCATATATAAAGGTAAAGAGGATAAGGACAAACCACAATTATCAGAACATAGTACTACTATTAGATGAGGGGAAAATCTATACAGGAATTATGGCACACAGACTGCAAGCATGGGCAGAGTAGTACAACATTATTTCAATTTCAAACGGGCTTTAGAAAAGCGAGGTGAGCTATATGTTTATTGTAAAAACTTTAATTCACAAATATTTATAAAATAAAAAAGGAAATATATATATAGGTTTTATTGATTTGGAGAAAGGTTTTCCCCTATTAGAATTAAAGCTATTATGGTACAAACTATTAAAGAAAGGGGTTAGTCAAATGGTGACTATTTTAAAATTATTAAATGCATATAATACTTTCTGCATAAAACATGACGAACGGGCAATAACCAGAGAAATATACCAAGAAAAAGTACTACATAAGTAATGATAATCTTTAACCTACAATAAACGTGCAAATACTTCGTTTGCTCTTTGGAGATGACTTGGTAGTGGGTTCCATTACGGTAAATGGTCTAAAATTGTATTTACAAGAAGTAGATCCTGACTGGATGTTTTAAAGTATTTTTTAAAGAATGGTAACTCCTGATCTATTTCAGATAATTCACGGGTTTTTTCCCATTTTTATTATGAAGATTAAACTAAATAATGTAAACACAATATTCTCAAATATCACATAAAGTTTTGAAAAAATAAAAATTAAAGGGTGCTTTTTGAAAAAAGAAAAACTCGTACAAGTATGAACGAAACAAAAAAATTAAGCTTCTCATCTCTATGAGGAAAACAATATTTTAAACAATAGAAAATTGTGATACAGGATTGAATTAATGAATCAGAATGGAAATGAGCAATAAATCAATATTTTGTAAGCAGAAAAAAAAAGTGTTTGTTATCATTCTAATTACTGTAACACAGACAACAAATATTACTCAACGTATATACTTCACAAAAGTAATTTCTGTTAGGAGCTCTACATGTTCTGGCCCTGGAATGAGATGTTTCAAAACAGTCTGGCATACACATTGGGCAGTAGTATGTTGTCTCCTACCTTTTCCATTTTTTTATTCTTCACTGCAAACATAGCCCATTATATGTCGTGAATGTTATATATGGAACTGTGAGTATAGCTCGTAGTTAGTCCAGAAAGTGTTAAGAACGGGTCTAAACTGAGTAAACATGAGAAATGGAAGAAGGGAAGCAAAGAATACATGGTGGAGTATGACTACACTTAGTTAGGAATAAAAATAGATGCACAAGGCAAATGAGAGACACAAGAGATCAGCAATAGCAAAAGGAAAAACAGCAACGATGGCAGAGAGAGGGTATTTATTTAAAATGCCAGAATGGAAGTGAAATGGTTGGAAAGAGTATATAATTCAGTGGTCGAGACAAGAATGCTACATGGTATTGAGATATGGGATCTTAAAAATGGATGGAAAATTGGAAATTTTGTGCACAGCATGTTCTGTAAGAAAGCTATTTTTTTTTTTTTTTTTTTAAGTGTTTAACACCCGCTTTTACTACTAAGGCACTGCAGGCGGTGTAAGGAAGTTTTGGGATTGCCAATAGCAGCAGCAAATGAAGTTGCCCAAATTGAAGTGGGGAGAGTAGCAAGAAAAGGATTAGTTATGAAAAGGACTTTAAAATATCGGCATAAGAATCCTGAATCTAGCAGAAGATAATTTGTTGAAACAGTGTTAAAAGTACCAAGAAATAAGTTTGCTAAGTTCAAGTTGGATAAGCAATTTAAAAAATTAACTTAGAAAATAATGGGCTGGGAGTTGTTTGGAAGAAAAGAGACTATAAAGGCTTTTGGAATTAAGAAAAAGTTCTGAAGATACATAAATTCAAAAATTGTTTAGCGAACTATCAGAAAGAGGAGAGTAAAGACAAAGTAGCTAGTAGGGAAGAAGAGAAAAAGAAGGAAAAGCTAACTGGCTAACCGAAAGCCAAAGGGCCAGGGAGCTAGGTGCAAAGTAGCCCTAAATAACAGGGCATAGGTTTCGATTTGTACTAGAATGTAAGTAGTTTTTAGGACTTGGCGTACATGTATCAAAAACATATTTTTGTAGATGTAAGATTTTGTAAATATTCTATTCTAACTGAGAAATACCAGTGAGTGTGTACATCCTTCATTCATATTCTTGGGTAAAAATCCTATATCTATTTTATGGTTAGTATGGAAATGGTTGCTTGTGAGTGGACGGGTGACTATAGTCAGGAAAATAGGTATCACTGTACTTATGAATTCATACCCCAAACTTCTTATGAGTCAGGTCAATTTTCCCATTTCACATTAATAAGTGCCTAGTCAGGTTGTTGTTGTCCCTAACCTTATGTCATTCTAGAGATTGCAAGGTCCTCTATATTCACAACGAACTTTGTATAATCTGAGAATTGAAGTTTTAAAAGACCTGCTACAAACAGTTTTCTTAATTTCTTTTCAGATTCTTCAAGCAAGAATATAGAATGAATATATTTTTAATCAATTTTCTAAGTTATCTCGTCATTATTCTTGTACCCACTTTTTAAAGTTGTATAGCAGTTATATCCATGTGCAGGTTTGGGCAGATAAAAGTGGCCCCATCTTATTCTATATAATCACACAGCAGTTCAGATCATTTGCAGTGCAATAAAATTGTTAGCGATTTAAGTGAACTATTCATGCATAGATTATCTATTGAATGTGCCCCACATTATTTGTTTTAAATCTTATAAGTATTCTCATGGATAAATTAAAAGACAAACCCACACACCCTGGAAGAATTAAAACAAAATATCCACCAGGAAATTGCCAGCATTTCTCAACTTGAAATACGGCGAGTGATGGATAGTTTCCTAAAGGGGTACCAAAAATGTATGGATGACAGTAGTCAGTTTCAGCATCTCCTTTCATAAAGTTGGTAAGTAAAGCCTTTAGAAGTATTATTAATCAAGGCTTCACAGGTGATCAGCCGTGTCACATTTATAAACACTGAGCTTTCGGACATTGTAGACTCCATGTAGTTTTCAAACTAAATCCAAGTATTTTTCAAAATATTGTATGGTTTCATCTGCGCCTTTCTATGATAGCAGCAGACGGCAACAGGAGCCCAGAACACAGACGGGCAAAGCACTATGCAGTTGGTTCATAAGTCTTTTGCTCTCCCGGTATTATTTGAGCAGGCTCTACACGACCAAAAGACTGGTGTATGGAGTACTATGACTGCAAAAAGCATTATGAGTCCAATATTCTTCAATTTCAGAGCCAACAAAGGTCTACCGAGTTAGCATGTTTTGTAATTAACACTTATCAAGACTTTACACATTCAGTACAATACAGAATAATAAACAATATTAATAAAGCCATAAACCTGTTGATTAACACAAATCAAGATTGTCATTAAATTTTAATATATAAACTTAAATCAATAAAAAACTATTGTATGAAATTTTATGGAAGTGTTATTGAGGGCTTTGTGTGGATCTCCGAATCCATCCTGTTGTGTAAGCAGTAGTTCACTAGCGTGTGTTGACGCATGTCAGTAGATTTATTGGCATGTAAAAGAACTCTTTTGGGATGAAATTCCAGCACACCAGTGACGCTGATGTGATCCTGGCAATTCACAGCTTCATCAAACAACAAAAATATTTATTTTATTTATTTCTGTGAGGAAAGTAACAGCCTAACAAAATGTCACCCAACAAGGGACGCTTAAAAAGTGGAGTATAGCCCAACAGCAATTAAACAAAATTCAGAAACCAATGCTACAAGACACCCAGAACATCATATCAAAATCGCTGGACATCAAGAAGGATGACTCAAGTTCCACCCAGACTAGCTATCTTCAGAGGAAGGAGCAGGAATGTGACAGAATCATCAGCTGAACCGCAGAAGTAGAAGAATTCAACTTCAGAAAACTGCAAGTGTGAACAAGGAACCAGGAAATACAGGACAGTATCCATGGCACCGCAAAGAAAGACTTGAATGCTAATGTTGATGTATGAAAGAATCCAAAATTTGCATAGATATATACAAGGGACGTCTCAAAAGTAAGTTGCACTATTTTTTTAAAAAATTACAAAACATTTAAGTGTTTTAAAAAGGGTATATTTTGAAAGCTACATTCAGTACCTATTTTTCCACATAATTTCCTTAAACCTTGATGCATTTTTGACACCGTGGTAATAGTCTTTTTAACCCAATGTCAAACCACTCTCCCGCCAAACTGGATAGCCATCTTTCCACTTCTTGTTTCAGTTCCTCGTCAAGCACCTTCCCCCAACAAGTTGCTACAGCTCCGGAAAAAGATGGTAATCACTCGGTGCACAGCCAGTTGAATAAGGTGGACGACCAAAAACATCCCATCGAAACTGCTCAAACAGGGCTCGAGTTTCACAAGCAGCATGCGGGCGAGTGTTATCATGGAACAGAAAAACTGTTTGCTCAACTTTGCCCTCCTTTTGTTTTGAATAGCGAGCAGCTGTCATCGTGGTCCCATGGGGCAGGTAATCGATTAACAGTACTCCCTTCGAATCTCAGAATATCGTTGCCATGACCTTGCCAGCCGATGGAACAACTTTTGCCTTTTTTGATGTTGCCTCATTCTTTCGTTTCCACACCATACTCTGTCTTTTGGATTTGGGCGTCCAGTTATTGATCCATGTTTCGTCCCCGGTCACTATTCTGTCAAATAAACCATCTCCCTCATCCTCAAAAAATTGCAAAAATTGCAATGCGGCATCAACTCCCTGCTCCTTGTGTTGTTCTGAAAGCACGCAAGGAACCCATCTTGCACACACTTTCGATAGACACAGATCCTCAGAAATAATCCTCTGAAGTGATGCATGGCTTATTTCAATATAAGGAGAAAGTTCAAACAAAACTGCAGCAAGTGTAAGGTGCAGATCAGTGTTCACAACTGCTCGAACATCGTCAACAATATCCAGAGCGTAGGAAGTGGAGAGTCAGCCACCTCGTTGCTCACCGTGTAATGTTGTTCTCCCTTCAATGAACAATTGGCGCCAACAAGAAACCATTTGTCTTGACATAACGTCTGTTCCGTAAACACTGCACAACTCGCGATGAATTTCAGTCACACATTTATTTTTTCCCCTCGTGAAACAGATTACAGCAAGAACTTCACAATCGGCGGTAGGAACGAGTGGAGTTTCCATTGTTACTGCCATTTTAATGTCCAAGCAACAAACTTAGGTGCCTAGGAATTTTACAGTACTGCTACTACACCCATACCTATATTCCCTGGGACTTTCGGACTTTTCTCGCCTACTGCGCGGATTTAAAAACATAGTACAACTTACTTTTGAGACACCCCTCATATTAATAATATTGCGCAGATTTAAAAAAATAGTAGAACTTACTTTTGAGACACCCCTCATATTAATAATATAAGAGGTTTCAGTGTAATCAGTATTAATGTCTTTAAGAAGCAGTACGTATACTCCTTGTACACAGTGGAAAGATTACAAGTTGATCACTATAAAAACAAGACAATCATGAGATGGAAGATAATAACACACAGGGGAGTTTAATGGAAATAGAAGATGAAAGTCACACAAGGCAGCTCGCAGAAGGTAACCAAGGACCACGGGCAGAAGCTATAAATTGGAGTAGGCATGAGGAATTGTCATAAATAAACACAAGGGAAGACTTGAACACGGAAAGAAATGAACTGTACAGGAGATGGGTCAAGTTTGACTTTAGAAATCTTGCAATTGATTAACGGACTAAAAAGAGAAATGAAAGAAGAGTTAAATAGTAGCAGCAAAGAATTAAAAAAATATCTTGAGACTAATATAGGCAAGTTAGAAAATCAAATGAGGGAAAACGCAGTTAAACAAAGTGAAGTTATCAATCAAATTTTATCAGTCCAGGTAGCCTTACACACAAAAGTGGAGAATATTAGGACAAAGGTAGAAACTGAGACACTGTATTACACTGCATATTCATTGCACTTTTTATGCTTTCTTCATAAATTAGAAATGCACAGTGCAACCATTATGTAAAGAATAAATTATTTAAGATCAGCCATGTTAACTTTCAGTGACAAGTATACAGTAATGAGAGTAAAAGCGAGTCTGAGTATATTGAAACACAGCCATATTATGTTGTCCATAGTTGAAACAAAAGGAGAGGGGAAGTAGGGGAAACAAAAGTAACACTGACACCACAATGCAAACACCTAAAAAAATTAAAATGAACACAATTGAAGAATAAGATTATTGACTTGATGCATGCTAACCAAATGTTTCACATCCCTTGCTGTTCCATTCACTCCTCACTTAGTCACTCACGTCTGCTAATTCTGCACCTTAGGTACTTGAACCAATCAGATTCATTGATGGGCTACCACCATCTTGACCAGCGGCCACCATCTCAATGCACAGTGTGCATAGCAGGTCATGCAAGTTTACCCGTTGCACGCCAGAATAGTCTACCGTGCACTCCGTAGCCTTCAGAGCAGTGGCGGAATGCCGATCTTGCAATTTAAATGCACAATTGACTGTGCTACAATAATAATCGAATTGTAATATGAAGGATATAATTGTTATATCAATTGTTTTAATATACCGTTTCTTTCATTATCATTCAACTTTTCTTTTAATGAAAAAACAAATGAACAATTAATTGATAGTTTAAACAAAATGAAAATAATCTACAATCTACTTACAATACAGCAGCATTAAATAACAGCTCGGAGAAAAGAAATAAACACAACATATTACTCAGAAGTGGAACCTAGTTTTCTAGACTGTTGTCTCTTTTGACACACTAGTTTTTCAAAATTAGGTATCAATGTTTGTGCAGCAGCTAGTCTAAGTTGACATTTTAAGTTCTGATCCGACAGTTGACTTCTGCAGCGGTTTTTGTTTAATTTCATTAGCGAAAAAAATTGTATATATATCTGTGTGGGTGTGGGTGTGGGTGGGGGGTGTGGGGGTGTGGGGGTGTGGGGGTGTGGGGGTGTGTGTGTGTGTGTGTGTGTGTGTGTGTGTGTGTGTGTGCGTGTGCGTGTGCGTGTGCGTGTGCGTGCGTGGATCGAACATACATAGAACACGAGCAGCATTTCTAGTAGAAAGAGGAAATGTATTTCTTGGAAAATGTGAATAGAAATCACTCAAACTAATTCTATTTTAGAATTTATTTTTCAGTTGACGATTGCATTGCAAATCGATAAGTTCAAGTTACAATTCAGATGGAACATTATTAACTGTAGAGTAAAGCTCAGCAAATATTTGGAAAATTGGCTCCAATTGCACCACGTTACCTTTTCTGAAATTCTTGGTTCAACTCTGTTAATATTTGAACATATTCTTGCAAGTCTATGACCTGAACAAACTGCTGAACTGTTGAGAGCTTTAGGAAATGTATCAAGTTCTTTGAAGTTAACTGCCTTTCCCATAAGGACAATTTCATTTTAAATGCTCTGATACTATCACACAAGTCTGTGATGAGTTGATGCTTTTCTTGCATCGATTTATTCAGTATATTGATATGTTCTGTCACATCTGCCAGAACGCCAAGTTGGAAACCCATTTCTCGTCATTTAATTCTTCTATAGGTGTTCCTTTTTGCTCCATAAAACACAATATTTCACTGCGCAGTTCGAAGAATCGATCTAGTAACTTTCCATGTCTTAGCCATCGAACGTCACAATAGTATGGTAAAGTACCATACTCGCTCTTGCACTCTTCTAGGAAGCTTTGAAACTGACGATGACTAAGCCCTTTCGACCTAATTGTGTTACTTGTTTTGGTCACAACATTCATCACATTGTTCATTTTAATGCTTTTGGCGCAGAGACTCTGTTGATGTACAATACAATGTACAGGTATAACCTCATTATCTTCAGACTCTATATTTTCTTTCAAAAGTTCAACCACACCAACTCGACTCCCAACCATACAAGGAGCACTGTCAGTAGACAGAAATACTGATTTATCCCAAGGCAGACCAAAATTTTCAATAACCTCTTCAAGACACAAAAAAAAAAAAAAAAATCTGATCCTTTTGTAGTATCCTTCAATGCAACAAGATCTAACACTTCTTGTTTAATCTGAAGCTCTGAATCTACACCCCTTATAAATATCGCAAGTTGGGATGTTTACGAAAACAAACCGCAAGAGACGAGACAACACTGCAGTCCACTTCCACGTCATGCCTCAAACTGAAATCGCACGGCACTCGTGGCAGTGCACAGTGCTACGTTATTTGCTCTAGCACAAAATCCGTCCACTTGGTGACCGCTGATCTTGACAGTCGGCAAACTGATGCCATCAACAATGAGGAATATATTACAATACAATGCATACCCTGTACTCTCTCCCATGAACCTAAGAGGTTGCAGTGGCAGCATATTATTTTTCAATATTTCTTGATTGTGAACACCTGGAATATCAAGTCCCGATTACTTGTCTATAACTCAAAGTGCAATCATTATGTGACGGTGATGATTATGCAATGAAATACAGTATACATAGTTAAAAATAAAATTGTAGTTGGCAGGGAGAAACGTAAAGATGCACCCCAGTAGTTACAGCAGAAGATTAGCCATGAAATGAAAGCAATAAATGAAGAAATCACTAATAAGTAGACACAATTAAAGAAAGCAATGAATAAAGAGTTGGGTGCTGTAAAGGTAATAATTTAAACAGAAAAGAAAGAAGGAAATGATATATTAAGCAAGATGAATCAACAAACAAAGCTGTCAATTCCGTGAAGAGGACACAAAGTAAAGACCAACGAGTATCAAATGCGCCAAGAAATTACACTAACCCAATTGCATCATATTTAAATGCATTAGCAACTAACCAAAAAATCAGATTTAAATCCCCTAGCTGTGAGGGTGGTAACAACTTAGTGCTTAAAAAATCATTCATCATTTAAAATCAGCCATTAACTATTTTTTGTTGAAATTTGGGTACACACTATTAAAAGCATAAACTCACCAATACTGTAGTCCTAATACTGCTGTTGTGTGTGAAAGAAATGGGAAATCAGTTTGAATCTCTCCCTACCCATTGTTTCACGAAAAATTGGGTTGTCAAGGCATCAGGTTTTACTCCAGTACAATTGAATAGCAATTTTTGCACTTGAGATAAAGTGATTTCATTTTTCATCATCTTTCAACACTTTGTCGGAATTGTTCAACTACCTCGTTGCGTAAGCATTCGTTTCATCACATTTTGTAAAACAAAGGTTCCATGTATTCTGAAAAAAATTAAAAGTGCAGACGGCACTGTGACACACGCTTATTAAGTAAGTATTTACAAATACCACTATTTGCAGTAAAAGGGTAGAGAATGAGGTGACAGCTTTAGTCCAATGTCAGTTACATTGGTTTTTCTGCGTCGTAATGTGAACGTGTTTCAAAGGACCTAGCACATATCATTGGCTTCATAATTATGTTCTTTATTGCTTTCTGTACTAGATTCATTACCACTCTCACCAGAATCTTCTTCAGACTCTTGTTTCATATTCAGAAAAATCACCACTTTCACTCTCTAGTACACTTTGTAACAGTTTTCTCAAACCCTTCTTGTCATTGGCGCGAATTTCTTTCGCTGCCATGATGGCTACTGAGGCGAGTGAAATAATGCTAAGATAAAATTGTTTTTCCTTGATTTAAACACAGGTGATTACATCATTATGATCAGAATTACAAACACCATGTGTTAGCATTTCATTCCAGACGTATACAAATGACATCTATGAGAAGAAACCTGAACTATGTGGAATTATATGGAGCAATGCAGCATAGCGAGCTATGCCAAAAACATGCATGCGAGCCCTGGTCATCAAATAATGCGAAAGCGTTAAGAAAATTGAATTAACTCAAAAAGAGTGTGCTTTTAGTGGTAATAAGCCAAACATTCTGCCTATTCGCTGGTTAAGCAGTATGTCATCATTTTCGTTTGTTTTATGTTTTGGGAGGAACAATGTCTAGATGACAGTGCTGAAACATTCTCAGGTGCTAGCGAAGCAACCAGGGAATCCCATCCCACTGCAGAAACTCAACCAGCTTGTGTGAATTTCCCAGTGCCTGTACCTCAAATGTCTAATTTTATAGGATTCAGTTATCTCCTAAATGAAATTGACAATCCAAAATTTAACGAGCGCAAGACAGTAAAAATCCAAAGCAGTATATTGTTGATTTAGAACAGAATTTTAATTTGAAAAGCGTGCCACATCAATTTAGAATGCTAATCGTGAAAAGGCCTAGCTCATCAATTTCCACAGTGGGTTTGACAACGGGATAGAACAACCACTTTATTTTAAGAGAATGTTCCCAAATAAATATTGGAATGTAAACACCCAGAATAGGACTTGGTCAACACTGAGCAAGATTGAACAAAAGAATGAGGGACTATTTATTGGAACCCATTCAAAATATTTGCTCGTTAGAACCACCCATAAGTGAACAAGATTTTATATCAATGATCGTTCAATATTTTCCAGAACAAATAATGCACTACTTACATATTGCCAATCCTGGGATGGTTACCAAGTTGATTGATCTAATTACTGCTTTCAAACAAGGATTTAAGGGCCCGTCGACAGCTAGGTCATTAGAGGCTTTCGAGCAAAGACACTGACATACACAAACTCATAGCATACCACAGGAAAATACCAGATAAATGAATTGCACAGCAAGTCAGAACTTTGGCCATGAAACGCACTCGAATATCGCAACTGAAAAACAGAGATACTCTGACAGAAGATCAGCACCAGCAAGATTTACCAAGGTTTGATGGAAGACCCTCTCAAAATCACAGATTTGGCAGGGAAAACATGAACACAATATAAATATTTTTGGAGTTAGGCAAGGAAACCAATACAGATTTCCAGAGAGAAGGGAAACAAGGCACTATGGAAGGCACCACTGATTCAATCATTATAGTGGAAATAACAGTAATTCTGAGGTAGTACTTCCAGACATGCACGAAAATAGTTATAACTGTAGAAATAACTCAACATGCAAATTTATGGTTAACAGGGGCATATACAATCAAAACTGAAAGCTGTGAGCAGGTCAGTGATACGACATATCATCCTGAAAGAACCAACAAGACAATGGTTACAGAAAACCAGCTATGAGTCTAGTTATGGATTTGAACAAAGCTCGAACAAAGCTCGAACAAAGGCACAAATATTTTGGTGCATCACTGAAGAACCCAAATTAAAAGCCATAGATAAGAGAATATTTAGCCACATTTGAACAAAAGATGGAAGGTGAAATAACAATCTCCCAAAATAGAAATAAATATTGCTGGAGAAATGCACAAAGCACACATTGATTCAGGTGCCAGTGTGAGTATTTGTAGTGCTAAAATTTACAAGCATTTGGCAGAAAGAAAACTGAGATTAATGACACTGCCAACCAAAAATCTAATTTGTAAAGTTGCAGTGAACAAAGAAGTGCAGAGGATCAAATTGCAGGTTACGTTAAAATTTAAAATTGGAAGGGATGAACATGAGTTTATATTTCTGATAGTGTGGAATTTGATTTGTTACTTTCTGATACGAGTCAAAAGCTAAGATACATTTTGAGAGCAAGCATCTATACCACGCCATGGGACAAACCAAGAGAGCTATTAAGTTCCTGGAAAAAGGAAGAGTCCAAGAGGTAGAGACGACAGAGCCGGAACAAGAATTAACTGGAGAATGTTTTTTTTTGTGCAGAGAACCTGCCGGGAGTTGAACCTGGACATGATTGAGAAACAGATGATAATTATGGATTGGTAAAGAATGTAGGAACACATGAGGATAATCTAGAGGGGAGAATGGAAAATACAGATGACAGAAATAACCATCAAACAACAGATGATATTTGTAAAGGAAAACCTCAGAGATTCATGATCTAACAGACAATAAAAAAGTTGAGAAAGATCTTGCAAAAAGAAACTGTGAAGTAGTTTCACAGTGAAAAATGTTAAACCAGTCACTCACAAACACAGAGATATTCCAATAGCCTTGCGAAGGAAAACAAATGAAGTGATATAAAAATAAGTTAAATGATAGGATAAAGCTAAACCATCAATTGAGGAACAAAAGCATTGAAGTTTTTAAATCAAAAATTAACAGGAGGAGATATTCGACCACCATTGATTTAGTCACGTCATATTGGCAAACTCTGCCAGCAGAAGACATTAGAAAGTGCATAAGTTTTTATTTTGTGGAAGGCAAGTAAAGAGAATGGAAACTAAGAGTTCTCTTGTGTGAATAGAATGGCATTCAAATAATTAGGGTTAAAATAAAATGTGTCAGTAGTAAAGTAAATAGATTTGCATTCAAGTGGGTCAATGGTACTATCTTTCAAGAAAGAAAATGTACATTTTTCATGGCTCAGTGTCATTTAGCCGTTCCATGAGTAGAAGGTATGAAAACTAAATTGGTCACGATCATAGTGGTATACTGTTGTGGTCGCTATTTTAACCTGTCACTCACTTCAAAGATTTTTATGGCTATATCAACAGAGTATCACAAAATATTGACTAAATATCACAGAACAAGTTGCAATTCTATTGCATCTCAGCGATTAACTACATGGCATTGGAAAAAATGCAAGAAAACAGAAAAAACATGGAATGATGATTTTAAATCAACAACTATGTTGCATATAACCCGTATTCCAACATCAGCTGTCTTAGCTCAGTGGTAAAACACATGCTTTGTCAAGTACGCTGATGATTCAGGGTTCATATCCCAGCACATACTTTATATTCCAGGTTTTTCACCTTGTATTTCTTGCACCTGCACCAACTATTGCTGGAAGTTCTTCATGCACTACATTTGAACATTTTCACGAAGACTTCATCACAGTGAAGTAGCATGTCACATCCGCAAGGTTGTGTGCAACTAACTGCAGCTCAAAGGTATATAATTGTAGGCCTGCTACTCATGGGGAAAATGCCTCACTAATTGCCAGAAAACTGGGTTGTGATCAAAGAGTGAAACAATGGCTAGAACCAGCATCATGAGGGAGATGCTGAATAGGCATTCAGGAAGGCCTCTGCAACAACCCTTGCTCAAAACAAAGCTCTGGTGTAAGATGTGAGAAACCAACCTTTAAGACACAGGCATGTTTTTCTGAACAAAGCAGTTGAGTATGGTGGCTCATATGCAAACGATTAAAGGATGCCGGCATTGCATCACATAATCCTGCCACTAAGCTCCTTTTCATTGAAGCACACAAGGCAACAAGGTTACAATGGGCACAGTGCAATATTGACCTACCTCAGGCTTACTGGGACCTAGCAATCTGGAATGACAAGAAGGTATTTTCAATATGATCACCAAGGGACCCTATGTCATATAGAACATGGAGAACTAGGTACAACCCTCAGAACATTCAAGTAGAACATTCAGGAAGAATTTCAGCACTTTTCTGGGCCTATGTGACAGCATCAGGTCCAGGGGAGTTAACTCAAGTGCCAAGAGAATGATGAGTGCAGTGTATGTAGATATTCTCGAAACACTTTGTTATCATTCTTTATGCTGGATTCTCAGTACAACAAGAATCTGTTTAGGCATGACAAGTGGTGTGCATACCTCAAATATCATCCAGCCAACAAGGCATTCAGAAATAATCTGCATGGATTGGAATCCAAGATCTCTTATCTAACCCTACAAACATTTATAGGCCTTCATGGTAAAGGAATAGGAAGAACGTGGACTCAAGTGCAAGAGAATCTGGTGATGGAGTTATGGTAACATTATCAGCAGAACACAATCCAGTGTTCTGCACTAGTTGCAAACACGCATGAAAGAGTAAATAATGTAATTGCAGCTGGGGACAATATACCAAGTTCGAAAAACAAGATTTCATATTTGCTTTCCATTCTTTGTTTCGACAAATTACCTTTTCCAAGAGAAATACATTTTGTTTAAATCTGAAATATTGCAGTATTTAATTTATTTCTTAATATAGTAAAACCTGACTAAACTGGACCCCCTGTATACTGGAAACCTGGACAACCGGAAAATAAATCTCGGAACGGAGCTATTTTCCATCTTAAATAACACTCTAAACCAGAAAACTGCCTAACGCGGAAATGGAATAGTTTTTCCGGAACCATTTGCATAAATAACCTAAGACGGATTTTCATTATGCTTAATATATAGTTACATGCTAGGTTAACGAACTTGCCACGACTGAAGACATTCAAAGTGCAGCAAATATTGGTACTGGAAACAGCAGTTGTAAAGTCATGGGAGTGGACAACGACGACGATGACAATGAAAGGGAACCAAAAATACGCACTTTTAGAGAAGTATTATCTGTTGTGAGTGACCTTCAGGAATTTGCAGCTTCCAAGAATGTTCCAGAACTCCTGGAGCTGATGCAGGATGCAAAGAAGATCATAGAGCGTTCTCATGTGAAGAATTCGCGACAGTGCACTTTGACGGATATGTGGGGGAAAAGAAACTACTGGAGAAACTGCAATTTTGTATGACATGTAGGTTAAAAATACAGCAAAATATACAACTGAACCTATTTTTTATTTTAAATTATTCCTTCATTTAAATTCTATACTATTATATTTTTTGCACTTTGTTTTACTAAAATATGTACAACCCTTTGTAAGACGGAAACCGTGAAAACGGAAAAATATTACTGGAATGATCAAGTTCCATTTTAGGCAGATTTTACTGTACCTATATGACGTGGCTTTGGTATGTAACAGCAGATTTTTAGCTTCCGTTTTAAGCACCATTATCTTTGGCTCAACCAACCACAACAGAACTACAAGTTAGTTGGTTACTGAATCTTACAAAGTAAAAAGAAGATGGAAAAGAAAATGTGACAATAGGCTGGGATTCGAACTGCAAATCCTCAGCTCACTTGACAGAGCATGCGTTTTACCACTGAGCCATGACAGTAGATGTTAAGAGTGTGGGTTATATAAAACAGATGTTGGTGCTATTAACATCATCCCATATATTTTCCATTTTCTTGCATATTGTCCAATGCCACATAGTTAAAAGTGCAGCTGCAAGAAAACTGTAAATTGGTTCAATTATTCCATCTTATGACGTAAAAAAGTTGGGATAAAAAGTATGATGTTATACTGCACCTGCAAGAAAACTGTAAATTGGTTCAATTATTCCATCTTATGAAGTAAAAAAGTTGGGATAAAAAGTATGATGTTATACTGGGGTTCAAACTATGAATCATCAGCCCACTTGACACAGCATGCATTTTATCACTGAGCTACAACAGATGTTAAGAGATTGTCCGATATGACATTACATTGAAGGACGTTAATATATATAAAAAACTAATGTTAAGAGTGTGGTTTATGCACAACATAGGTGCTGGTGCTATTAAAATCATTCCATGCGCTTTCCATTTTCTTGCATTTTGTCCAATGCCATGTAGCTAATAGCTCAGCTGCAGAAGAACTGAAACTTGTTTTGTGATATTTGGTCCACATTTCATCATACTGGGTTAATACAGCCATAGCAACTTTGACGTGAGTGATAGGTTAAATGGCAACCACGACAGCATACGTCTATGACCAAGGCCGATTTAGATTTCATACCCCCTACTCATGAAATGCCTGAATGATACTGAACCATGAAAAGTGTACATTTACTTGCAATTAATCGTTCTTCCACACAATAGCATGTGTAGGACAGGATTGAAAAGAGTAGAATGAGGCTGAAAAATGCAATGCTATAGCCAGGATTTGAACTATGGATCTGCCAATTTCTGTCCAGCTGCTCTAACCACTAGCTACCGTGGCCAACATGTTGATACTACATAAAAATGGTACAATAAACAATCGCATTTAGATAAATGATAATTCAGAGGGATTAATATAGCCAATGTTGCTGGTAAAAAGAGCCCAATGTACCACCAGGGGAAGCAACAAGGCATATTGACCTTGGTTGTCGAGTGCTGCAATCGCTTATGTTGCTTACTAGAACAGCGATATACTAGTAAGTTGTTGTACAGAGAGTAATACAACACAAATGAATGATCTCTCATGCCTGCCAATACATGTGAGGTTGATGTCCTAAAGACATGATGGCATCTGAACAGAATATACATATATTGTCTCGCCATGTATGTGCAATTAGCTCACATAAACAACTCAGCAGTTTCACATTCTTTCTGATATGTCTCATGGGTTTGTCAGGTAGTATAAGAAACATTGAATAAATAGTACTAAAAGGTTAAAGCATGTGGAAAGTCATATAGGCATTTGAAGATATGAAAAAAAGGGGGTAAATTTAAGTATAGATAAGGAAATAAGAGTGTGTAAATGGTTAGAGAGAAATTTCATATGGTATTGTAACAAGATTTAAGAGCGAAATGAAAAAGAAGAAAACCAGTGATTGAGTGTAGTCCATTTTACGGAATTCAGTGCAGCAGAACAGTTTGAAACACAGCAGAACTGGGTCAGTGGACACTGCTGTAAACAAAATGAAAGCAAAGGCCCAAACAAGTCAGCTGTACTTTCCTTGTAAATGCTGTGTTAAGAAAAACGGAAAGTACCAACCACTGAGAGGATACCAAGGCTCAAAAGGCAAGGGTCAGTTTAGAATGAGAAAGATTATGCAGTTAGGGACTTCAGGGGGCAGAAACCTTACTTGGTTTAATTGTCTATTCAGGTTATAAATAGATACAGAGGGATAGAGCAGAGGAACAAAATGTCAAAAGATAAAAAAATAACACTCAGGTTTTAGGTTCTCTCTACTTCTACAATTGGGGCATCTGAAACCAGATTAACCCACTGAGGCCAGACTGATTTTAATATGTGTATCTTGTAATGAGAATTAATTAAAGTATGTCCACTGTAATGTTATACTGTGATTGTAAATAATATATTTGTGTTGTAATATTTTATCTTTATACACAGTGCTTTTGGTCAAGCTAAATCTTCGCAAAATGACTGGCAATTCTCAAGAAATTCTCAGGTTATAAAGAGCAAGACAGGCACCCTTGGATTTCAGAAAGCTGCAAGGGGGTATTTGCGACATAAAGCACATGCTGTCCTATAAGGACATACTTAAACATGTGACGGATAAGCCAATCAGGGCAAATAATGGTACGGCTTCAGAGTACAGGCAGAGCATATGAATACCACAAATTTGTGGACTAGCCTCCATAGTTTTAGAAGTATCATCAGCCGCAGAATCTACATCACCTAACATCACATGGATAATGAAAATATAAAGTGAGTTGAACCAAAGGAGCAAGTAATGCAATATCCCAAGAACCATGTGAAGAGCAAGTCAAGAGAAGTTAAGCATTGTTGACATGCAAGCAGAATGCCAGTGTAATGTATTAACAAACATGCAACGTGTCTTCATTATTTATTATTTGCCACTATTCATACCTGGAGATCTACAACTGCCTAATAAAACAATTATAGGCAGAGTCCACGTTCTACACTAAGCATCTCAACAAGTAGCCAGGGAAAAGAATCCACAGGACCTACAAGACAACTGATGAAGGAACACTACCCAGAAGACCTCCACAAAGGTACACAGGTACAATGATTAGTACAACAAATATGAACCTTCTTTCTTGCCACAAGATGAAAGTAGGTGTTCTTTACCAATTCAAATATGGTCACGGAAATGAGACGCAACCTTCACGACACTTGGAAATAACCTCCATTACAGTACTGGCTGAATAAAACACACATATAATTTAAAGTATTTCTTAAATTACAAAGCATAAAAAGGTATGAAAAAGCTGAAAAAAGCTTGTAATGTACTTAAACTTAAAAACTTTTCCTGGAAGCTTTCTGTTTGTGGGTGGATGTTGAAACTTCTGGAGTATCTAGCAGCAGTCCACCAGAACAATTGGTGACCACCGTCCCTTATATCGTTTTTCCACTGCAGCTATATCTTGTAATTGCTCACCGTCTCCATCACTCACATCTCTAAGATGAGACGGAAGAAAATATAGATGGGAATGAAGAAAATGATTTCATGGACATGTTGCACCTCATAGCCTTGTAACAGTCCAACATGTGTTCTGTCAGTTCTCTGTAATTCTCAGACCTAACATTTCCCAAGATATTGAAGAGAGGAATAGCTCTCTTTAATGATTTAATGATTGAATTTAATGACTGTTAATACAACAAAATCAAACTACCAAATCTTTTCACTAAGAAAAAAAATCACTAAAAATAAAACTAAATTTTGAGGGTCAACAATTGCCAGAAACAAAGGAAGCAAAGTATTTAGGAGTTACATTTGATACCAAACTTACATGGACCAAACAAATTGAAAATGTAATACAAAGAGCAGAGAGGCGCATTTCACTGTTAAAACCTCTAACAGGAATGAAGTGGGGATGTTCCAGAGCAACTCTTTAACACAACATACAATGTATATATAAAGCCATTATTTACTTACTGCAGCGAAGTTCTCGTAACAGCAAATACAAAAAAAATTATAATCTTTCAAAACCAAAGTCTGAGATTAATTACAGGTGCTATCAAAACCACACCAATAGCAGCTATGGAAATACTAACCAGCCAATACCCCATTAAATATGAAATAGAAAAAGCAGCTCTTATTCAACACGAAAAGTTGATCAGACTCCCATTCAATGCATGGCACAAGAAAAATTTTACACATACACTAAAGACTCAGGAGAGCTTTCTTTCCAAAATTCAAGACATCAGGAAGAATGTACACCTTCCTAATTCAAAGGAAAACTTCATATCTAAAGTCAATCCAACACATACATTAGACATCACATATTATTTACACATGACAGAAGAAGTTAAGAAAAGTGATACTCCAACTAGTGTTCTAAAATTATTGGCATTAGAGACAATCCATACTAGATTTCCAGAACATGAATGGCTCCATGTTTATACTGATGGATCATTGATATCAAACCAAGATGGAGCAGGTGCTGGAGTCACATGTCACCTCTTTTCCTATTACAAATCTTTAAGTTATGGAACTACTAACTTTGATGGAGAAATTGAAGCAATTCGAATGGCACTACAAAATCTTTTGTACAGAATTTCACATTTTCAGCAAGCAGTTATTCTCTCAGATTCCAGGGCAGCAATTATAGCAATTACTTCAAAGTTGTCACCAAAAAACCAAACAATTATAGAATGTTGGAAAATCCTTACCCATCTAACAGCACTTCAGAAACACCTAGTCTTCCAATGGATACCAGCTCACTGTGGACTGAGTGGTAATGAGAAAGCTGATTTTCTTGCAAAAAAGGGTACCAGTGGTGTACAAAAATCTATAGTTAATCTACCATTTTATGCAGCTAAAAGATTAGTCAGCTCTGAATTCAAAAAAATTATTGCAAAATATTACTATGAAAAATCAAAGAATAAAAGATGGGAACTACCAAACATTCAAACAGTAATTCCTGAGTATCCTCGAAAAACAGCAGTTGCAGCCTTCAGGTTGGTTACGGGACATGATTGGCAAAACATTTAAACAGAATTGGGATATATGCTTCACCACTCTGTCCTCTATGTGATCTGCAAGAGGAAATGGATCGAGACCACCTTCAAATATGCCCAGCCACTTCTAGTGCCCCATCCATCAGTGAAAAATATTGGAGAGCAAGAGGATTAATGACTTCATTGTCAGAAATCCAGCATTAGCTAACAACAACAACAACATTTCCCAACAAACTGTTGCATATATTTTTTAAGGCAAATCAAGCTGCTTTCTAAGTCATCAAGTCATCAATCTGAGGTCCAATAAAATTATTATCTTTAATTTTTGCACTACCCATCGCAGAAAATTTAGAGATTAAATTATTGAAAACTTCGGCCATCTTTGCCCATTGCTTTCACAAAGTTGTTCTTAAAGCCTAATTTCAGATGGAGCGGTGGTAACAGCACACTGTCTTTGTCAACAAGGAGTTCACACAACACGCTTTTTCTTCAGGATTGAAGTTTTCTCTCAAAGGAACTGTTTGACTACATAATGGTCTTTCCTTGACCTATTGTCCTTGTGACACAAAAAAGTATTATTTTGTGTAATCAGTCTGCACTCATAGAAGTAGTCCACAAGTTTGAGCTCACTGCAGATTTTCCA
This sequence comes from Tenodera sinensis, assembly GCA_030765045.1. Taxonomy (NCBI): domain Eukaryota; kingdom Metazoa; phylum Arthropoda; class Insecta; order Mantodea; family Mantidae; genus Tenodera; species Tenodera sinensis. The sequence continues at coordinate 62,809,773 of CM060964.1, forward strand.
TTTGTGATTCAAATAGCCAATATACTTCAGCAGTAGTCTTGTGCTCTCCTAGGTTTCCTTTATTTGAACTGAATGGGCCACTCTATTGAAGGTTTCTTGTTTATGTTATGTAAGGGGACAGCGTTGAGACTGTTTTTGACTAATCTATAAATGGGCACCATTCTTCCAAATTATGAAACAAATCCTGTAAGTAACTCATCTATGTCACTACAGCCTATGAAGCCTCTGTCGTTAAGAAAAAAGTGGGCAGACCAAGCTGTCATTTATGGAATGATATACTAGTATTTGGTTGTAGTACACTTTTTTCTTGAAGACGAGACCCAAAGAACTGCTTGCTTTTTTGAAAGATCTAGATGTCCTACAAGATCATTCAATTCTGCCTTTTTCATTCATTCATTCATTCATTTATTAGCTCCAATTGTATTTACAGCATTACAAGGATTGTCACAATTTTAACAAAATACATATAGCTATATCTTACAATCTTATATATTAGAGTTTATTTACATCTATGTACTCTTCTATAGAGTAGAAAACCTTTTCTAGTAAATACCTTTTAGTTGCTTTGAGTTTTTTCTTATCATCTGTTATACATTTTATTTTATTTGGTAAATGATTGTACAATTCTTTAGCCTTAATTTCTACACTTTTATTACCTAAAGTTCCTCTTAGTCTCTTAATATAATAGTTTTGCTTGGTTCTTGTATTGTGTTTGTGTATGTTCATATTCTTACATTGATCGCTATAATTTTTTATTGTAAATTTAATACATTCGTAGATATATAGTGCAGGGAATGTTAATATATTAAAATCTTTAAAGACATTCCTGCAAGTGTCCATCCTTTTTAAATTACATATTATCCGCAACGCTCTCTTTTGCAATCTAAATATTCTAAGCATTGCCTTTTTTTGTACATTACCCCATAACACAATCCCATAGCCTGTGATAATGGCTGTGGCTGAAACTGTGATGTAGATGGCATTAATCATGATCTTTGATCTGCTGAATTGTCATTATTATTGTCTGTTTCTTCCTCCAGCATCCATTCCACTGGTGGTTTTGGGACTGAGAAAGAATCTGAATGTGAACCTGGGTGCATTGCAGATTCCAAATTTGGAAAAGAAACTATGTGTTTTCATTTACCTGAGATTCCTGTTACTTTTGTTAAACAAAAATAGCATTCTGTAATGACTCTTCCAGGTTATCTTCACACTTGTGTAGGGCAAATGGCACATGGGTGAATTCTATGTAAGCAGCATCTTAAATAGCAGGAGCATCATGAGCTACAGTTCAATGGTGCCCAGCACTACTCACCCTCGTCTACCTTTGATCCAAAATACAACTTGTATGCATTTCCGACAAGCGGAGGAATGGAATATCTTAGGGAATTTGTTGTAAACTCACCACACACATAACAGAAAGGGTTTAGTGAATTAATGCAATTCTTAAACATCTCTGAGCACAAGAAACACCCTAACATACACTAACAATATTATTCACATTAGGAGATTAATACACAGTGGAAAAATAGACATCGCATAATCTCACTAGCTACTAATGCAATGAACATGCACCAACAATATTATTCACATTAGGAGATTCACACACACTGCAGAAATAGACACTGCATGTTCTCCCACACTACTGACTAATGCAATTGCAACTCCACTTCACCTACACCAACCTTCTATACCACCTTCCTTATGCAGTGGCAATAAACCTTCTACACTCCCTTATTTATGCAGTGGAAATAAAACTAACACAAGTGCTGTGACAGCAAAAATCATGTGTGTAGATAAAAATGCATCTCCAGAGAAAAATTTAGGTAATAGCTAAAAACTGTTTTCACTATTATAATCAGGGCACTGAACTACATAGGAATCACATATTTTTGTTCTGTGGCAAATTTCTTTGTCGCACTATGCATACTTCCATTCATCCAGGACTTGTGAGAAATGTAACAGCTTCTCAATAAACATTTTTTGTATTTTAAATTGTAAGGTTATTTTACTTGCACAGAAGTTTGTTTTGGATCATTAGAAGAATGAATTTAAATTGCAATAAAATGCAAAATTTCAACAAATCTGCAAAACAGCATTTTTGGGGACTGAATATAAATTTGCACATAATTTTCATGTTCTGGAAGCAAATATTTGGTTAACAACAAAATAAGTATTGCAATAACCTTCAGTTTAGGTCCAATTCTCAGTGCTGGGCCATTGGCACACAGTTGTTGCTAATTCATCAATGATTCTGATTGGCTCACCGTGAGTAGGAACTAGTGAGCCATGACATCACAAGTGTATGTCCAGTGACCAGTGTCATTATTATGTGAAACTTGGAAGTGTATGTTATTGCTGCATTATTTTAAATAGACTATCAGGGTTTTGAGTGCAGCATGCTTAAGGTAAAAGTAACTTTAGAAGAGCGTGCTATGAAGTTCAAATATGAAGATTGCATTGTGTCTTCTGATATGCTGCATTGTAAATATTATGAAGTGTGACTTGATTTTCAGTGTAAAGATGCAATGGACAAGCACAAGATATCTGATAAACACATGCAACACCGAAAAACTACCCAAGCTTGTACTAATAACCCACATGTGGACACATTGCAAGAAACACTAACTAATGTAAGTCAGTAAAAGATATAAAAGAAGGATATACTTTAAATATTACTGAAGCATTTGTAAATGCAAATATATCAGTTGAGAAACTTAATCCTTCAATTAGAAATTGGATGAGTAATTACACTTAAGGTAATGTAGGTGATTTACTGAATGCAAAGTGGATTCAGCAAAAACACATTCTGAAGTTGGGACAGAAAGAGCAATAGAAAATAAAATGAGGACCTGAAAAACAAGGATATGTTCATATGAGTCATTCCATGTCAAATCGCACAAAATGTGACCATGTCTCCGATTTCATTAATATTAAATTTACGTGTTCTGTGAATGAAAATGACACCCCTATTCTTTTGTTTGTCTGTAAATTAATTATTTTGGTAAATATAAAACATTAAATTGTCGGATATTTTACGCACACCATTCTACATAAATATCTGGTATTAATCAGATAAATACGATCTGTAGCTCATTTTGAACATTGAAATATGAACTTCATTTATATGTTAAACAAAAAATAATTAGTTTAATATTTCTTATTTTTACAAAGCCATTAACGCTGCAAACATCATTAACAATACTAATGTTTTACTTTAAATTTCCGGGAAAAAGTTTAAAATGTAGCTTGATGCCATGTAATCCTAGAAAAATTTCAGATTGGAATTCCAAATACATACAGAGAAATTAAATAAGTTATCAAGCCATACAGACGCTGCCTTACGGTCAAGAGGTATACACAGCTGATTCATATCACGTGTTGTCATGCCATCAAGGTCAAGCTGTTAGCATAAATACTGAAATGGATCACTCCACGTCTAATGGAACACTTCTGAAACGTGACATACTATTTTTTAACATTATGAGTAGATGAGATTAAATAACCTGCATGTTTTCTTTTTGGTGTGACACGCTTATATTGCACTTTATTGAATATTATTTGTACTGTATATTCACATGCTGTATTATATAAAAATCATTATACCAAATATTATTTGAATTTTAGAATTTTCGTGCTTGCAACATTCTGAAGTAAAAAAACGGCAGTTTTACATACCATTTTTTTAGGTTTACTCAAATTATAAAATAGGCCCCTTTTAGGGGGTAGTATTTTTCAAATATATTTTAATTACTAAATGCTTACTTTTAAAAAAACTGAAAAAATATAACTATAGGCAGAAATATTGTGCATTGAACTACGCTGGTTTCAGAATGGGATTTGAATAAGTGATATTATAAATACTTCACTAATTACGTCTGCATGGTGAGTCACTTTGATTGATTGAGGAAAGTGCTCTGAACACGTGGGTGAGGTGTCATTGCATATCCAGAGTTTATTGTTTGCATAATATAATTTTATCGCCAGTTGACCTTTAGTATGAGCTGTAGTTTTGATTGTGCTTATCTATAATCATGGCTGATTTGGTACAACGGAGTTATACCTATTGTTTTAACCCATTCAAATTAGTTAATCAAAGAATAAACGATGGGAACTATCAAACATTCAAACAGTAATTCCTGAGTATCCTCGAAAAACAGCAGTTGCAGCCTTCAGGTTGATTACAGGACATGATTGTCTGGCAAAACATTTAAACAGAATTGGGATATATTCTTCACCACTGTCCTCTATGTGATCTGCAAGAGGAAATGGATCGAGATCACCTTCAAATATGCCCGGCCACTTCTAGTGCCCCATCCATCAGTGAAAAATATTGGAGAGCAAGAGGAGGAATGACTTCAATGTCAGAAATCCAGCATTAGCTAACAACAAAAATTAGTTAATCATAGAGTTCTTTATAAAAAGCTAAGACCAGTGATGTCAGCAGAGCTGATTAAACTTAAATTTACAAGAGTTAAACTTATCTCGTGATTTGAAAGTTTGTGATAATTGCCGCATGAAAGTTTCAAAAGTTCCAAAGGAGCAAACCACCACCGAGTTATGTGTGTCTAGTGCTAGTGAAAATTGGGTAGAAGAACATGATAGTGATAGCCCCTCATCCTCTAGTGACCACTCTGGAGAGTGGTGGATATTTAAAAATCAGTGTAACAAGTGTAATGACTGCAAGTGTAAATCTATTATTGAAAGTTTAAATCGTGGAATGTCAACTTCGTGCCCTATGAAGCGAGTGATAGACCAAAGTATCCGTTACATCCATTTCAGTGTTTATGCTAACAGTTTGACCTTCACGGAATGACAACACATGATACGAATCAGCTGTGTATACCTCTTGATTGTAAGGCAGCGTCTGCACGACCTGATAACTTATTTAATTTCTCTATATGTATTTGGAATTCCAATCTGAATTTTTTCTAGGATTACATGGCATCTTTAGTATTGTTATGTGATGTTTGTAACATTAATGACTTTGTAAAAATAGGAAATATTAAACTAATTATTTTTTTGTTTAACGTAGAAATGAAGTACATATTTCAATGTTCAAAATGAGCTACATACCACCATACATCTATGGAAAAATCAGTGATGTGGAAGTAACACTCAAATTGTTCAGTGAAGGGGTATAGTCAGATTGTACTAGAAGTAGTTAAATATCTACCAACAAAGGTAAGAATGGCTGTTGAAGCCAAAATAATTTGTGCTTTACGAGCAGCCTTGATAAAAATTAGAACTGAAGACTTACACAGGTCAGAAGATTATTCAAGCCATAGGCTCCCTATATGATCCAAAAAATGCCTCAAAGCTCATATCCCTTACACAACTGTTATATTAAACACTCCACTTTCCAAATTACTTTATTTATGCTACACAATAGTGCCTTCTCCCTCCTATTGAAATAACCTCCACCCCAACCTAAAAACTGGTAAATCCCGCAATATTAAGATGTTAATGTTCACTGCATAATTAAAACATATGCTCTGTTCATCTAGAGATTAGAGGAGATATAAACAAAGCACCAGTTTGTATCACTCCGCGGCCACATGCATTCACAATGACGCAACACGGTTACCTACCGCTACACGTAGGTATAATATGCATTTTACACTACTAAAAGGATATATTTACTTGATCCAAATAATATGTAGCACATGGAAATTAACTACTACTTACGTCATCTCTGTCCACAATAACACTTTTTCATTTCCTGCTCACAATCTGGAAACCAATCTCCAGAAGCAGCTTGTGGAGGGAAGTTCATTTTAAATCTGAAAGATTGGGATCAGAGTTAACTGCCAACAGCACTTTGTTTAAGGTGGGGGTTAATTGTTAACAAAGACCTGGTGAACTTTTCGACGGATTGCAGATCTCATAAATTTGTCGCAAACTACATCCACCATTTATCTGGTACGTGGAAGCTTTTGGCCGGGATCTTCACCAACTGACGATTTTTTCTTTGCGTGTGCTGTCAGTACTTGCAACTGACGCACCGGTAAACTCGGATGTTAATTTCATCACGTCTTCGATAGCAAGTTTGGGATATTTCTCGCAGAACTTGTTAAACAGGTTTAATATTGTTGTCTTTTCACCACTTCGCAATGGTTTGTCGCACTTATGTTTCACAACTCACTTGTTCCGCCATGTTACTTTCATACTGAATAATGCACGCGCAGAATGAATTAGGCTGGTTACAGATTCACTTAACTGCGTATTCTTACACTTTAACTATGCTTAGAACACTTAGTTCGTGCTTTAGCAAACATTAAGCGACATTTCAGACCTTAGTAACAGTATTTCTTCAAGGTACTATTTACACGGCGAAAGTGTCAAGAGGGCTCGCTGTGGCCAAAACGCATGTGGCTTTGTTTACTCTCCTCTAATCTCTTGATGAACAGAGTATAGTTAACTTTATAGCTACAAAATGACATATAGGTTAAGTCTGTGGGTATTTCGCTGCTCCATGAATTGATTACTCCGTTTTGAGGATGGATGAAGCATGAGCTGGGATTTATTATTAGTTCATTGATCTTGTAAAACAATTCAGTACTATAGCACTGAAAAATAACTCTTCTCGGGCTGAGCCAGGTGAATTCTGAAAGGGTTTCCAAACTTTCAAGAGCTAACATCGCTCTCATCTTCAGGGAATGAAGGGAAGAGTTATTTTCATATCGCCGCCAGGAAAGCTTCAAGTCTTGATACTATAACACTTTTCCTTTTAATCTCCTAATTTCAATATACATTTTCTCTAAGAAAGTGGCACTGCTTTCCTTGAAGAAAGGAGTGGGGTATGTTTGCAAACAGCTGTGCACAAACTCTCCTACTCCTGCAACATCACTGAATTGCTATTTAACTTTTAAGGTCCAAACAAGAAGTAGTTCAGGGGAACTGTATGGAGGGGTTTGTAATACTACCAACTGAATTTTTAGGTTTTGACATAGCATATCCCTCTGTGATGTTATAGAGAATCACATCCTGGAATGGTTACCAACGTCATATGTTACAGTTAGCATTGTTTAACCTCATCCAGAAGTTGGCAGTAGTGGGCAGCCCTTATTGTTCTTTAGCCAGGAATAGAATTCATTAAGATGCCCTTGTAGTCCCAAAAAATGTTCCTAATGTCTATGGTAATCATTGGTGGGGTTCGTCTTCCATTGTATTTAAAGAAAGTTTTGGTATTGTTCATACACTTGGGCTTTTTAAAGCATTTCTTCCCCAAACTGTCTCGATCCTTCTCATAGTTTGGACTAGATGTACGCAATTTTGGAGAACATTGCACAAAGGATATGCTCACTAAAACAGTATACTGAGTTGGCCTCATATTTAAAAGAGTTGATACATTTGTTGAAATGTTTGAGTTGTTTGTTTTATAATTGTGTTAAAGTTGTGAAATGTTACATTAGCTTATGTACTAATATTTGTGTTAGAAATAGAATTAAAGAAATAGAAAGGAAAACACAACCATAATGCAAAGTACATGACCTATCTTGGAGAGGTATAGATTGGTATATTTTGTTCCTGGTAGTTATGTATGCTTTTAAAAATACAGAGAACATTTTCTTAGGCTCCAGCATAAATTACACATTAGTGCTGACATAATTTACATCAAGAGGATATAAATAAGATTTTGGAAATGTGAAATTCTAAATTACTGTCACAGTTGGAGTGAAGTGTTGTAAAATTACAATTAATAAATTTGGAAGTTGCTATTTTTCGGAGGTCTCATTCACTAGACTAAGCCCCTTTTCACAAACCAATATACCCTACAGATACGAACCTTTACAGAAAATCTACCGATCACTATGCACCTAACAAGAGATGATATGTGCCCAGAAAATGAATAGTCTGCAGACATACCCACAATTCCTCATTGCAAGATATAAGTTGATTTGCTTAAATGTTTTTGCCACTAGGAAAATGCTGATTTGTATTTGATTAACCATTAGAGAATTCCTTCAACCTGCTCCCTTCGTTACCTAGATGAGTGAATAACTGGTGTTTGGACACTTCATAATCATAACTATTGTAACTATCCAGTTTAGAGTAAAACATTACTTCAGTACAAATAATGTCTTGAAATCTTCCATATCAATTCATCAGAATAAAACAGCTTTAGTGCTACACATTTAGGACAATGCATAAAAAATTCTATACATTATCTTCTAACAGCTTACTTTCATATTCTCTTTCACTAGCCAGTAAACTAACTAAAAATTGTTTAAATTTAAAATAATTAGAATTTGCATACAGTGAAGAAAATAATTAAACTAGGGTGAATCACCTAGTTTAATAGTAAGAAATGCTGAGCAGCTTAAAATATCAAAAATGGCTCAGTTTAAGCTTATATTCACATGAAGTAGCTCATGGTACACATGTAACAAAGAATCTTTGAATCAATCTAGATTAAAAGCTCATGATAATGAAACTGACTCTTAATGGATAAAATTCCCTACTTCTCTAAAGATCAAATCTGATAATTTAGATTACATATAGCTAACCACAACGTCAAAGCTTCATGAGACCTGTAGTTTAAACAGCAACTCGTAAGTTGGAAATTCAATAAATTCCGGATTGAGAGATGTCTATTTGGTAATAATTAGATTAAGAGGTATTAGGAGAGACTGTGAATGTAACTATGTATCTAAATATTTGGGGATATAGTCTAAAAGGTTAACTGTATTATCAAATATGCTTAAATATCCGTACTAACGATTGTTTTAGTTGGGAGTTTACTGTGGTATATACAACAGAATGAAAATGCAGTGCCAAGGATATTTATCTACTGCATTTTTCACAAACTTCATCCACAAATAGGCTCCCAAGAGGATGAGCTCCAATTATAATTCAAACACTCATATACCCAAGTTTCAAAAATAAATTAATATTAACCTATCTGGCATACAGAATGAAATATGTATGAGAGGGTATAATGCTAAGAGTTACAAAAATTTTGAGAAAACTAACACATATACAAGAATTGCAACTGAATTGTATTAGAATTTTTCTTAGACTAGAGAGATGCCAAAGAAGAATCAGTTTAACATATGACATGAACTTTCCATTCTAATTTCTTTGCAACAGTCAACAATGAAATTATATTAAATATGAGCCTCATAAAAAAAGACAAGATTTTAAATTGATAAATATTAACACTAACTTCCATTTTCAAGCTTAAGTATCATGCACAAACAAGAAATCTCAATGCAGCAAACAGCACGTCTATGCTTACTTCTTACATACAATGGTAATTCAATCATATTTCAGTTTACACTATTGCCCTGAACAGATAACCACGACAGCAACAGAACACATGGAAAACATTGTTTTATTCCAGGAAAATCTAAGCAGGAAGATAACGATTACTATAACATCCTACTAATGCTTATCTTCTCCGATATACTTTCCTAAATTCCCTTGTTTAGTCTATACACAACTAAAAAATTTTAAGAATCACTTTATTTCTGCAGGACTAACATTTCCATTTCAAATACAACTTAAAATTTGGTTATCTATTTCAATGATAAAAAATAAACTAGATTAGATGAATTATAAATCTTTACTGTGGTGCTAGAGTTGTTGGGTCATAAGTGAGATGGTAATATCAGGCCCAGAACCCGGCGCCTATTTCCTCCTCATGTAAATATTTACTTATACATCTTTGTACACTACCTAGTTAAAGTCAATTACCATGAAGACTAGTTAAGACCTATCTAGTAGAAATTATACATCTTCTTTACAGCTGTATCAGTGTTAATTTCTCAACTTTTGACCAACCTGACTGAGACAGGTGCGTACACGTGAATCATCCTCATTGCACATAATCTATTATTGTCACAAATACTTACGAGCTTTCTTATCATTAATGTTACATATTAGTTGTGTATTTGCAGTGCATGAAATTTGAAATGTATTATTTTGATAACAAATTAAACATATAGTTATGATGATACAATAGAAGCCATAAAACTTAAGAGGTGATGATTCAGGTTTCTTGGGGGGGGGTTGATCATTCTTTAACAACCAGGAAGCAAGGAAGAAGAAAAAAGCAGAACTACTAATAGTCATCTAATGAGCAAAACATATTTTTACAGCAAAATAAAGTCTTATTAAGACTGGAGCCTCCTCTTACAAAAGCGAGAACTAGAACTAGGAGTGGCAACTTGTTTGTGAAATTCGTGAGCTGTGACACAGAATCTTGGAGGGAACCCTGACCATCCTGAGATATACAACGTGCTGTTTATTGATGAAATGATTCAAGAAATTTCTGAAAAGATATACTCCTAGCTCCAAATGACATGAAGATATAGACAACCTGAAATGAGAACATTTTTGGTATGTTCACCCAAGTTGTATAATATATAATTCTGTGGTATCTTCAGAATATATCCCCAAAAATATGTTCTAATATACAAACTTTTTCTCAATTTTAACTTTAAAAAATTCAGGAATTTGGTACACATTCAAATGTACATTAAAATAGCTTGCACCAGCATATTGCTTAATTATATTCAAATGTTTAAGTTTTTCTTTTTTATTAGCCACCTCCATAGCACAGTTGGTAGCACATCTGCCTCTGGCGCAGAGGACCTGGGTTTGATCATCGGCACCAGCATGGGATTTTTCCCCTGCTGGGTGGTCTGGTATGGGTGCACTCAGCCTTGTTAGGTTCCTGAGGGGCCAATTGAGGAGCGATCCCGATAGAAAGGTAGTGTCCCTAAAAGGTCAAAAAGTCGCCTTGCAGCCGGGGGAGTTGGCGTGCTGACCCCCCACCACCCCCAACCTGCACTCCTCTGTGGCCTTGGTTGCAGCTGCAGGATGCAGCGGCCAGACAATGAGGGTAACCTCTGCATAGAGGAGACACCCTAGGGATCCTGATTATACTACAATATACACATTTTAATAAATTGATAGTTTAGCAATTGAATTCTGACCAAGCACTGCAGAACTAAGCAGTAGGATATACAAAACATAGTTAAGGTTATTACGTATTTACTGCAAAAGCCAATATCAGATAGATGAAATAAATGTTCAAATGTTCTTTGTAACTTAAGTATGAAACATAAAATGTTCAAAGAATGTGAGAAAGGGATATTGGGCATATAGCTTGACAATAATAGAATCTGAACATGCCCACAATTTGAGAGAGTTTGACTATGTAACATGAGTTAACACATTAGCCTAGTTTTACGAGGGGCGTCTCAAAAGTAACTTGCACTATTTTTTTAAAAATAACAAAATGTTTAAATATTTTAAAAAGGGTATATTTTGAAAGCTACATTCAGTACCTATCTTTCCACATAATTTCCTTTAACCTAAATACATTTTTGATACCGTGGTAACAGTTTTTTTAACCCAATGTCAAACCACTCTCCCGCCAAACTGGATAGCCATCTTTCCACTTCTTGTTTCAGTTCCTCGTCATTTACGAAGCGCCTTCCCCCAAGATGTTGCTGCACCTCCAGAAAAAGATGGTAATCACTCGGTGCAAGGTCAGGTGCACTAGATGGATAACCGAAAACATCCCATCGAAACTGTTCAAAATGGCTTGAGTTTCACGGGCAGCATGCAGGAGAGTGTTATCGTGGACCAGAAAAACTGTTTTGCTCAACTTTCCCTTCCTTTTGTTTTGTATGGCTCTTTTGAGTTTTCTCAGCACCTCACAATAGCAAGCAGCTGTCATTGTGGTCCCATGGAGCAGGTAATCGATTAACAGTACTCCCTTCGAATCCCAGAATATCGTTGTGATGACCTTGACAGCTGATGCAACAACTTTTGCCTTTTTTTTTGGAGTTGCCTCATCCATTCGTTTCCACAACTTGCACACATTTTCCATAGACACAGATCCTTAGAAATAACCCTGTGAAGCGATGCACGGCTTATTTCAATATACAGAGGAAACTGAAACAAACCTGCATCAAGTGTAAGGCGCTGATCAGTGTTCACGACTGCTGGAACCTCGTCAACAATATCCGGAGCGAGGGAAGTGGAGGGTTGGCCACTTCATTGCTCATTGTGTAATGTTGTTCTCCCTTCAATGAACGATTGGGGCCAACGAGAAACCATTTGTCTTGACAAAACGTCTTTTCCATAAACACTGCACAACTCGCAATGAATTTCAGTCGCACATTTATTTTTTCCCGTCAGAAAACGGATTACAGCGCGAACTTCGCAATCGGCAGTAGGAACGAGTGGAGTCTCCATTGTTACTGCCGTTTTAATGTCCAAGCAATAAACTTAGGGGCCAAGGAATTTTACGGTGCTGCTACTACACCCATGCCTATATACCCTGGGACTTTCAGACTTTTTCCGCCTACCGCACGGATTTAAAAAAATAGTGCAAGTTACTTTTGAGACGGCCCTCGTAATTGTGCCTCTTAGGACAAGTTATCTGATTATTGTGATAGGTAATGTCACCTGTCACAGTTTACTTAACCTTGAGGGGATGAATGTCTTATTTTCATGCAAAGGACTCCAGGCTCATGATCCAATGCATTCTGATGCCATAGCAATAATAAAACCTGCTGTCATATATCTACAGAATTGTTACAAATATCATACCGCTACAAAAACTTTAGAAAGAGAGAAAAGAACAAGAATACTAAGGCTCCATGAGTCACGGCTGATATAATATACACTACAGCTATTTTGCAATTATTAGATGAACAGAAAATGGTATGCAACCACAAACTCGTGGCAAAAGTAGTACAGGAAAGCAACTGAAGTAATTATTCTAGTTGCTCTTAATCAACAGTTACAAGAAAATGGAATGACAAAAAATATGGGGTGCAAGGAAACATAATTTTATCACTAGAATAGTTCCTCTATTTTGTAAACTATAATACTGCAGTTACCTTATGTGTGTCTTGGCCGAGATCATGAGAAGCAGGTGTAATCACAAGCTGTGTATGACCATCCCAACTCTCCGGCATTTCTCTGAGTATAATACTGTCTCACCTCTGGTCCCTGCAACAATTTCATACCAAATCAATTATAATCTGAAATGGTAAAACTGCATTCTAAATTGATAAACTCTGTGCATGATAGTCAAGAGAAAGAAAAGTGCCAGTTTGTGCATCTGCTGGTAAATAATTTGTTGCAACATTCAGTCCTAAGTACACAACTTTCACTGTTTAACTCTTTTATGCTTGTACATAATGTAGTATCACAATTTCCCAGTACTTTAAAGGCATGGTGATACACATTGTATACTACCGATAAACACCAGTAGCATGTTTCAAAAGCTATAAAGATGTGCTCATAGCATTAAATCTTTCCTGAGAATGTTCATATGATGCAATAACTTTTTGCTACAGTAATCCCTTAACATTATATTATCGCTCCAAGGGGTCTGTACTTAACAGTTAATAACTAAAGGCACTTTGATATACACTAACTAGAGTTTGTCAGGAAAAGCCATTTTCCTGAAGTTTTAATTCTCAAAACCCATCTGAAGTATTCATTATTAAAACCTGGGTAAAATTAGCTGCTTCAATTTTTTAATGATTTATTAGAGTATACTGTGAAGTTTGTCTTGTTTGTGGGTTTAAGGGCACTCAACTTCTAGGTCATCAGCGGTATACTGTGAAAATGAACATTACAGCTTAGTACAAGAATCTTTTATTTTGATCAACTGACAATCCAATTACTTCTGCTAAAAACCGATGAGAACAAAAAGGGGAGGGGGGGGAGTTCTTTTAGATGCTTAGTTGTAAAAATGCACGGATGATTCTCTTCTTACCACTCCAGTAGGACTCATCCTCAAAGTATAGTACTTCATAACTTTATATATTATAGGTCGCGCGTTAGTTCTTGACGAATGAAAATTTTATATGAAAGGTTGGGTGCGAGTCACTACTCAGCTTTTGCGGGAATGCTGGCATCGAAAGAGAGCGGAGGTACAGTCTGCAGTGAGATGACGTGCATTTACCCACATGCTTCTGAGCTGAAGTTTATCAATTTATCACACTTCCAGTAATATTAGCCACACGTATTATACACTACACCTCTGTAACTGTTTCCACTTAACTTTCTTGCATTTCTTCTATTCCCGACATTTCTCTCTCGTCTTATTCCTCGTCTGAATTGCTGTTATTTTCGTTGCATGCATATATCCGTACCGCACAAAACTTTCGCAGTCGCCTGTATACACAAATGCTACAGAGGAAAACAGAGGTGTCTTATCGTAGCATAAACATTTGCTGACCTGTTTATTAAGGGTAGGCCTACTCACTGGATTACTGTTCAAGGTCATTCGTCAAGAACAAACGCGCAACCTATACATTTGTTTGGTCCATTAACAATCCTGTAAGGAGGTTTTTGCAAGACAATGAAAAATGTCTGACAGTTTCAAACTGTAACATTATAACCTTTATTTTCAATGTCAAAAGTATATCACTGTTCAGCACTCTCAATTTTCATCGAAGTACCCTCCACTTTATTATTAAAATTCATTTAAAATTTGTAAAAATCTTAAGTGAATGTTTCAAATAATGAAAAACATGCAACCAAGCTTTAAAGTCTCTGCTACTTGATGCTCCAAGTAATACAATGTAACCTTTGGTTGCAATAAATAAATGGTTACTCTATTCATGAAAACAATAATAAAAACACCCTGAACTCGAATGCTGACATGCCATCTCTAATAACACAAGTGCAGACTACAAGCAGTACAAAGCTGAAGTAAAAGTAGGAAGAAGTTGCAGGTAAGGGGAATAGTGCAGTGAGCAAGAACAGTTCCCCTTTCAGGTGCACTCATCCCCTTACCCACAACTTCTACTTCCACTTTGTACCATTCGTAGCTACACTTGTGTGTAACTACCTATCAATATCATAAAGGTAAAACTTCCAACACCTAATTGCATTTTTCAAGTAACCTACTCTCACTAAGACACCGCTTATAGGAATTCTCAGTACAAAGGATTCTTATTTGGAACACATATACAGTAGTGGAAAAAATGATTGAGCGAATTCCGAGAGCAGAACTTATTGCATCTTCAATTCCGTTTCCAGCAAGGTTCACACAAGCACATCTCTAGCATTCCAATAGCAGCAAAAACAATATCCATAGTATTTCTAATGGTCTATCGAGCCCATAAACAGGAGGCACCTTAAAATACCTTTGACCTATTTGTTCTGTGTCAATGAAAGAGCAGTGAAGCAGGTTAATTCACTTCCCCGATTTCTCCATAAGCCATTGCATCTTTAGAACACAAACATGTCTTTCTGGTGTCACGCTCACTGGTTGTTATGTCCACCTCTGTTGTGTGGTGGTAACATGTCTGCCTCATGTTCAAGAGGTCCCAAGTTTGAATCTCAGTTAGGGTGAGTTATCTGGATAAAGTTTTTTTTTCTGAGGTTTTCTCTTATCCTGCTTTAAGCTTCAATGGACCTCAGGCTCATTTGAGCATCATGTCACCCATTTTCATTCATTCATCATCCGATATGGTATTATGTTGGATGTTAACAAACAAAAAAAATAAATAAATAAAAAACACAACAAACAACATAAACTTGGTCGATGGACACAGCCAATGTACTGAACCCATATAACTACTGAACACCCATAAAATATGCAATATTACCTAAATCAGGAAATCCATGGCTATTTTAATTGCCTGGTTTGTTAATTTGAAGTGGAAATAGAATCACTGAAAGTTAAAAGCTCACAGCTAAAGCAAGTGTTACATGCACTGAAAACCCCACTTCAAATCTCAATGTAATTTTTTCCCTCTTTTCACCTCAACACCATACATTGCATTCTTACATTAAACCTGCATGTAATTTTCTTAACATGATGCTATTAACTGCATAACACTTTCACATGTTTATACCTTGCACTCACACATACAATTTATCACAATAAGGCCTAGTATTCTCGTCATTCTTAAGTTTCCTTTCTGTTATATCTACATATTTGTACTTAGACCCCAAAATTTCCAGAAGAGGTCATCAACCTGTTTTATACAGTAATTTTGTTCTTAACCCACAAGGGCATATTCTTTTCATTTCTAGCTATGGTACAGGCTGCTGATGAACATTCTGCTGTTATATGCTTATTTTAAAGGCCAGGCTGCATTTGCACTGTTTTACAGTCCACCAAAAGGAGCTATGCAAAATTTTATCGAGAAAGGGGACCAAAAGAAAAAGTATGGTTGTCCATATCTCTACAGAGAAGGAAGATGGGTCACCCCCATACAACTGCTAAATATAGGACTTTATTTTATTCACTTGTAGCACACAGACTTAGCAACCATTGCAAGGATGCTGGAATTCAGAACAGACATTTGGTAATTAAGGAAGAGTTAACTGATGCTCACCTGAGCGACTTTGCATATGCAGAACCATATGAGAAATCTGATCAAAGAGAAGTAATTTTCTTAGAAAAGTTACATTCACTACTGCGAGTAGCTACTGTGTTTGTTTACAGCCCCAGGAGCACTTGCTACAACAGACATTATGGTCATTCCTGCACAAAGTGGTCAAGTTATTGTTTAGAAGTGGATATCGTGGGACCAAGCACATATGCTGGAATAAGTTCATGGGAACCTGAACATTGAAACATGTATTGAAATGCACCAATATGCTCTACTGTGTGTTCGTTAGCGTTATCCTCAAGGAATTATATTCCAGCAGGATCATCATTCAGTCCATTGGATAGCCAGAGTTCAAAACCAGTTTCACAGCACACAAATATTTTTGCACATATGTCATGGTCTCTAAAGTAACCAGATTTGAATCTCTTGAATTATGTTTGGGAAAAACAAACATGAAGCTTTCTCAGTGTTCCAAGTTCATTAATGCTGCATAGCTGTGATGTTCAATAAAAGATACTTGCAAATACCAATTATTTCAGAAATCTGCTGGGTTTCTAAGATTGAGAGTAGTGATAGAAAATAAAAAGCCACACCAAATATTCGACAATTTGCTCCTCTTTTTGATTGGCTCAATTTAAGTCGTTATGTTCCTCTCTTCTTTTTTTTTATACTTTCTTTTTATGTTTAAAAGTGATCCAAGTGCAGATGGCCATGTAGAATTGAATGAATTAAGGCTTTTACTTTATTTTCAAGAACAGCACATAAAATAGCTCACAATTGTGAAATGAATATGGGTCCAAAACATAATCTGCATAAATATACAGTGGCTATAATCCCCCTGGGTCACCCTCCGAGGTGTAAGAAGCTAGCATAATAGCCTCTGGTGCTTACATAGCGTGTTCAAGCCTGGTGGAGGACAATGGATTTTTTCAGGTGTAAAATTCTTCAGCATGGCTTCCTTCAGAAGGGAGGTAAGGCCAGTGGTCCAGTGTTGTAGATTTACAGCATGCAAAAGAATCTCAAGCCTGACAATAAGGCCTCTGGGCAAAATCGAGCAGTCTTTCATGCCCAGTATAGAATGGAATGCTGAGAACCATATCAGTTAAAGAGCGTCCATAAATAAAACTCAATTTCAATACCTCTGGGCTTAGAATGGGTCCTCACATAAACAAACCTGTATTGACGTTCCCTGCACTCAGCTGTCAATGTCTCACTGAGGGTTATCATAACCATATTTTTCACCACAGCAGTGCACGGTTAGAATTGCACTCAGCTAAAACTAAATAAACTAATTCAGAAAATGGGCCAAGAAAGTTTATGAAATATAATTTTGTGAGTAAAAACTTTCATTAATCTTGAGTAATTAGAGTTGTGACGCCCAGCTCAGGATTAGATGTAGTTATATCACTAGAAGTATCCAAGTTTATAACAAGCTCCGAAGATCTGGGTCACTGTTCACCAAAGAAAACAGTTCTCTATGGCAGGAGGCCTGTTGTTTAAAAAGAAACTATGCGCTTTAAAGCAAATGACACTTTTAACAAAATCAAACACTTGCTCTAAAATACTAAATGACCTTTCCCTTTTCTTTTTTGTGGGTTTTTACAGTTCCTGTTTGTTTCATTTCCATTCTCAAATTCAAAGTGTTCAGGGATATGCTAGTTGCTTCTGATGTCAATTTGGCCATGTCTTTCACAGTCACGGTGTCATAAGTTAAAAGAAGTTTTAACACATTTAATACAATTGCCTTTTAATTTATGTTTCTGTATACTACTTGGATCTGAACACTACCATAATGACTGCATGAGCACTCGTGCATTACTAAGAGGATGTGTGTTAGAACACTGCTTCACTACAGTGAACAATCAAGGAAGTACCGACTACCACTTGACAACAAATATAACTAAAATATTTAGGCTCATGTTTAAATGCTTTGGAATTTGAATTAGTGCTTATTCACCCTATTCATTATCTGGATGTTTCAAATAAGCACTTATACAGTAGTAACAAACTATTTTCACTAAAAAAAAATTGAAATCGAGTTTTAATTATGGGCGCTCTTTAACTGCTATGGTTCTCAAGTGTCCCATTCTACATTGGCTGTGAAAGACTGCTTAATTTTTCTCAGAGGCCTCTTTATCCAGTTCTTTTATGTGCTGTAAATCTAAAACATGGACCGTCGGCTTTACTTTCCTTCCAGGCTAAGGATTTTTACTCCCAGAAATATACACTGCATCTTAGCTGGGAGTTATATGCGTCTACTTTGTAGAAACAAATTGTACCTGTTAACCGTGTATTTCCATGAGGCTGTAGCCATTCTTTTAAGT
Source organism: Tenodera sinensis (assembly GCA_030765045.1). Lineage (NCBI taxonomy): Eukaryota > Metazoa > Arthropoda > Insecta > Mantodea > Mantidae > Tenodera > Tenodera sinensis. The sequence goes on from CM060964.1 coordinate 62,828,422, forward strand.
TTTACAGCATTTAATCTTTTTTTCCAGCACTGTACACTGTTTGCTTAGTAATATACATGAGACAGTAGGTATTAAGAGGTTAAAGATACATGAAAAGGATTCTTATAAACCAAGAAAACTAATTTTCAACTTCAGATTGTAAAAAAGAACACATTTTTGCTTTAAAATGGTATATGCCTGTATTGTGAGCTCTTTAAAGGTGGTTTTTAAACATGGAATGTTCAAGATATCATATCCTACTGAGGCTTTAAATCAATTTCCCAAATCATGATTTATTTCATTCTCTGCATTCTTCAGCCAGATCTGTGTTAAACCATAAATGGCACTGAGACCTTAATTTTTATTTTAAAGTTCACTGTGTTTCAAATTTATGTCGTCTGTAATCTGATGAAAACTGTGGTTTCTTGGGCATTAACATTTAAATATTCAAAGCAAAATTCTGCATGCTAAACAACCAAAAAGCAAAAATAAAGAAGATTATAATTATTTTTTGCAAAAGTGCATAAATGTCAATGCTGTTTTCCAAGAAATGCAGTGCAACATCTAGTATAGGTATATTCATCCACTGGATGGATGGGGTATAAATGTCATCCTTTAAACTACATCTGACTACATCAAAAAACTCTTATTCTATTCCTCATAAATTTGTAGAAAATTGGTTTGAAATGCAAAGGTGCTTTGCAACATAAGTCTCTTCTTGCAGGTGAGTGGAAAAATCCACACTTAGGGGATAAGGACAGGTCTGTTACAGAATAGATGTGCACCCCCCCCCCCCCCCCCAAGTGCTCCAAAATTATTGCATCATTATGCAAACTGTATTTATCTTTGCCAGTAGTGTTTAATTCGAAAACAAGTTCGTTTATCTGTTGAATATTTCATGAAAACAACTAAAATGAAAACACACTTGTGTAAGTTTGCATGAAGCAATAGAAGTAAATGTTTTAATTCAGATGTTTATTCATTACATACTAAAACCAAGCAGATATTGCAATTTACAATTGCTTGATACCAAAAGCTTAGGTGCTTATTGAACCATTCAGAGAGCAAAACAGGGCCCTTATAAAAGAAATTTAAAAAGAGTAGATTTGTTGCAGTTTTAATTCTTTCAATAACACTTGCCTTAATTGTTTATGTGAATTATGCTGCAATGACAAATGGGAAAACATATTTCTACTGAAATAAACATTCACATATTAAAATGGTACATATTACAGTTGAACCTGATTTATGTGTATGTCAAGGGGAAGAGGAAAGATTTGTGACTCAGAATTACTACACATGAGATTTTGATGTCATATTTTTAAAAAACAAAACGATACAGTGGGCCTACATGTAAAAAAGTTTACACATAACAGAGATATGTACGAAGAAAATATTATTTTGAACTTGGTTCTGCTTTAAAGACATCAGAAAATTTGGCTTGTTTCACTTTTCTTGCAGTAAGTGCACACACCTCATTTCGTTACTGATGTGTATGTAGCGTGGTATAAGCAATTCGTAAGTCTGAAGCAATTTCGATTTTAGTTTTGTTTGATTAAGTTCCACCTTTCATATAAATCTTACTTTCTGATCTAGTGTATTAACATTTCCTTTTTCTGTTCAACACACACCTTTGTCTTTTATTTCCATGGCCAAAAGCTACCCTCTCAGCTTGCATCTTTGTCAACAGAGATAAAGAAAATACGACTCAAGTTTCTTTTAAGACAGCGTATACCGTATGCTCATTGTAATTCTGTAAAATTTAGTTGTACTTCACTGAAATTTAATACACATAACAGCAAATTACATATAAATTTATTATGTATAAATAACGCTCTATTAACACGTCCCTCAATTACATTTTGACGGGACCTACAAAAATTGATGTATAAAGACAAATTACTTAGAACTAGGTTACATATAAAGCAGGTTCAACTGTATTTTGCATTACACATTGTGCACAGAATCACTACATTAGAGGATGACACTGTGTGCCAGTATCAGACACTGTATTGCCTTCTTGGAAAATAATAGCTGCATTTAGGCACTTCTGCATAATGGTCTGCAAAAATGTATATCTTTGTCCTTAATAACTGAACTTGGCTTAACCCATACTGCGGTTACATTTGGTTTTAATCAACTTAATATTGCATAAAAAAAATAGTCTTGGCACTTAAACCACCCTTAAAAGTTTTCATATATTACATGAATGATTAATATTGTAGTGGAATCAATGGTGCTGTGACAGTGTGATAACCAAAGGATTATCCCTAAACAAAATTTATCACCTTTGAAGCTCTCTCCACTGATAAGTCTGAATTCAAGGTTAATCTTGTGGCCATGATAACAGATCTCTAAACTCCTTAGTGATCAGTGAGCTGTCTGAAAGTCAAAATAATTTAAATCCCAAATAATTCAGCATAAACTGTAAGAAGAGTACTTAAAATTACTTTATGCAGTTTCAATACTTAAGCAATTTCAACAATCCCTTAATTTCAGTAATATTTCATTCTTGTAATTACTTAGCTCCCTACCATGGCATGCGGGAGTCCATTTTTGCCATTTTCCATATTTTACAGATTTGTATGCAAAATATCAAACTTCATCAGACCTCTAATGCATGTAGTCCAGTTCCCAATACCTTTAGGGAAACATGGTTCTACACGGACAATGTCCATTATATGATTAGAGCACTAAAGGCTCAACTGGACTTCAGTCCTTGTGCCTCTCCTTCCTCTAACCTCTTGTGGACTGACACCACTAACAATTTAATCTAGAAGACATCTGTCCCACGTGATCAAACATATTAGTAGAAGAATAATGTAGTTGTCCTCAACTGTAACATTATCTACACTTCATTATTGATTCCATCACCAATAATGGAAGCTGCTTATGCTGCTCACTGTCTAGGCCATTCTTTAGAGAGATTTATTTTGGCACAGGAGTGTTTTTCCAACAGTGAGAATCATAAGTACTAGAAGTAGAATGCATACGGTACAGCGGATTAATACATTTTCATTACAATGTGCCTTGAAAAATATCAGAAATATTTGAAAGAGGTAACAGTTATCTTATGTGCCTAATTTTTCCTTTCAGAATAAAAATATGTGCAATATCCTGAAAACTTATTGCCACTGGCTTCAGAAGTAATTGGTGGAAAGAGAAAAGCTGTACCTGAATTAAATCAAAATCTTATAAGTGAAAATATTTTTAATGCATCTAATAATGATGATATCACTGATGATACTCCAGATGATCCAGATTATGACCCTAGTAACGGCATATCAATTCCTTTGGAAGAGAAGTCAGTCAGGTCATGTTTTCTAAACCAATGTATTAAAATTCATTCCAAAGAATTATTATACTTTCCAAATGATAATAGGTTCAAGCAAACTTGAAATATGTTTTTAACATGCAGCCTTTCAATACTTGCAAAATTCAATTAGAGAATGAGCAGTCTAGTATACCTATAAGTTGTGCAATTTATTAACTAAGTAATGCATTGTGTTCCTTTACCCTTGGTAATTCCCTTCATAGATTATTTGAAGGGAAGTAATAATACTAGACAGTTAAAAACTATAAACTTGCCTATGAGATACTAGTAAATAAGGTTTTGCCATCACTGCTTCTCTCTGTAATGGAGGATTTGTAATCCTGTGAATTACCTACATACATGGTTATCAGATAAAGCAGCCATGCTCTTATGGGCACCTGTTCTCGATTGCGCCACTCGCCTTCTGAGACTGCAATTGCACATCACATATAAAAAAATTAAGGCAGTAAATAACATTCTTTGGTGGTGTTCAGTTGTGTATTAGTCCAGTATTGTATTGCACCTTGTTCTTTTGATCCTACAATGAGCCAGGTTCAAGGATATAGATCACGTCATGCCATTTCTTTCCCCAACACCTAAACACAATCATTATAATAAGGTTAATACTAGTAGGGTAAAGAAGGTATAGTGTAGTATTCCTTTATGCTGTAAAAAGAATGTGCGAACAAGAATTTTCTCAATTCCTTTTTAAATCTTAAACAGGTTTTTGGGTTACACAGTAATTTTAAAGCTAAAGGAACACAATTATATGTTTGTGTGGCAGAGTAGCTGGGACCTTTCTGATAAATGTACAAGAAATAATGGTCCAATTTACTACAGAATAAAGAGTTCCCATTTGTTGCAACCTTGTAAAACATGAATCTCTGTCTCTGTGTCATAGAGTGCTTTCCTGATGTTGATCCACCTAACAGAAGTACAGTTCATAAAATAGTCAAATTCCTAAGTACCGAATAAGTATTAGACCAGAAAAAAATGCTAAAATTGCTGACATGTTTGGTGACAGAGTGATCAGTGCAGAGTCTAGCCCACTTGATCCCCAGACCTCATGGCTTGCAATTTTTACTTGTGGGGCAATTTGAAAGACAAAGTGTTTAAATCTAATCCATGAACATTACGAAGAAACACAAGATAATACATTGGAAGGAATAACCATCATATCTAGAAGAACTGACACATGTTTTTGTAAATCTGTTAAGACACTGCAATGCCTGCCTTTGAGCACAAGTAGAACATATCCAACATCATCTTTGAAAAAGTATGTGTAATATTTAATCTAAGAGATTTAATATTGTAATTTGTGAAAAAAATGATGGTTCTAGTTGACTCATTCATTTATCTATTTGTTTTTATGCATAAGACGGTCCATGCAGGGAAAAAGGTGTCGAGAGGTAAGCGGCACATGACCGCAACCCAGGTGCTGTTAAAAGTATGGCTGTTCAATCTGACAGCACCATATAAGCCACCCAAGCTCTCCTTAGAAACTACAAAACAATCTCATCCAGTATGCTGCATAACAGAGCAAATCCCTACAAGCATACCTAAAAATAGTCACTGATGTGAAAAAAGCCTATGGAACATTTTAAATTGAATAGCGAGACATTCCATACAGTAAAGCTAAATAAATTATTTTACAAACATAATTGTAACAACTTATTAAACTTCTATGTTTGCATTTTCACTCTCCATACCAGAATGATTCTAATACATCTTTACGAGTTATGAAAAACACTTCCAACCAAGCATCACTAAATTTATCTTTACAAGAAGCTCTCCTTCTTGTGCAGTTCTCCATTCACTTGCTTTTTACTTTCTCTACTTCTTTCTTTTTTTCTTAATTAACTTCCTCCAACATTGTGTCATATCAGACGAACTTTCTCTACCATGTACCTAATAAGTATATAGAGAAAGTATTGCACCCCACAGAAAAATTTGATTCCAGGATTTTGCCAGGGTGTTTTGTGTCCCCTGAATATCAAAAAAGCATTTTTGGAAAAAGTCTGCCTATTAATGCCATAACTCAAAAATGAAATGTCAGATAAATACAGTAAAACCCTGATTAACCATTATAATGAAAGGACTGGGTTGACAGCTGAAAATGTTGAATAATCCATCTTACTTAATGTAAACAGCTGGTTTAATAACAAATTATAAGAAAACTTGCCATTCAAACCAGTCCTATGTTATATTTCCTGTATATTCATAAAAATGGTAATAAAATAATAATAATAAAAATAAATATAATATATAAATATAAAAATATAATATATATATAAAGAAATAATACTAAAAATAAAAATAAGTAGGACGTAACAATTTTGTTCTGTAAAACCAATACCAGTGCATGTGCTTATTGATTTGCATTCATTTTTTGTCAATTTTGAGGGTACATCACTAGGCAACAGCAGTGCATTATGATCACTAAAAGTCTAATAGCATAACACCTTTGTGATTTGAAACTAAATCTTAATTACAGAGCTGGAGGCATCACAACAACCTATTGACTAGAATACATGTTCATTCTGCATATAATTCATAGGATTGTTGCTGTGCTCATATGGAGAGTGCTGTAACAGACTTTTGTTCCATTATTTTTAAAGTGCACTTTGCTTGAGAATTTTCAGAATACTGAAGCCATCCTCAAACTGAAACAATGATAACAGTTAATGAGCCAAACAGTTAATCCGAGTTCTTACTATACCACATTTAAATTCAGTTTCTTCCAAAGATACAACACAATTTTCAGAAATATCCTCCACCCCAAAATACTATTCGCATGAGAAACTTTAAACTTTCTCAAAAATGACTTCTAATGACTTAAATTAAAATACCTACCACATATTTAAGACATTTGCATGATAAAATGTTTAACTTGAATTTTCTGCCAATAGCCAGTGAAATCATTAGGAAGGAAATTTTATGTAATTCTGTATGATGAGTAAATCTTATGAGGTAGAAAACACGATTTCAAATCATATTTCGTGGCACCAGTCATTTCTAAGATATGTTATTATTGGTTTGAACTTTCAAATACTTTGTCATTTTTCCAACTTGCTGTCACTGTTCAGTTGTTTCTTGCAATGTCATGAAAAGACAATGGAATTTCCCACAGAGCGACCCACTCTGAAACATTTGACTATTCATTCAGTTTTCTCTACCTTCTTTCTACCTACAGAGAAATGTGTAACAAAACTACTTTTATATTGTACATATATATTTATTTGCATTGCAGTTTAATTTTCCCAGCTGTTATTTGATTCTTGGCTTTGCCACAGTTTATAAATTATGAACCACAAAGTCAAACTCATCTTCTGGTATGAATTTGGCTATTGTAACTACTATAACTATGGAGATGATCAGGTGCTCCTATTATTTACAACTGATTATAATCCTACAAATTTAAAAAATTCCTTCATTTTCCATAATTTATGAAACCAACCCTAAGTCTAAGGTGACATCCCTTTGGTTGGCAAAGCTGCAACAAAACAATTCAAAGGGGATTGTTACACCTGTATGTAAAAAGCTTGTTTTTCTTTTCTTTTCTTTTAAATCATAATCATAGATGAAATTTAAGTTCCGTGTCAAGAGTTATAGTTTGCAATTTAAAATTGCTCACAGCAATTAATGTTCTCGTTATTTATTGAGGTTTACAAGTGTGCATAAAATTGTTCTACATAATTCAGCAGTTTCAGTATCTGTTGCTCATTTTGGAGCAAATTTATTTATTTTTGGTCTAAAGTTATTAAGAACAAAGATTTTTTTGTTATCTGCAACATTAACTTTTTTGATTAGTAGACAATATTTGCCAATATTATTTTTTCATTAAATATGTTTAAAGATTGATTTATTTATTACTGAAAGTTCAAATTATTCAGTTTAATTAGTAATGCAAAACAAATAATTTAAACAATTTGGTTGGATAACTTTTTTACTCTTTTAACTGTAAATAAAACTTGAGTTTGTGGAAAATGGCAGAAAGAATACCTAAAAGATACATATTATCTCTTAAAACAACTGTTTTCCCATGTTATGATACCCTAACATTCCAACTTCAACTAAGAAACTTGCTTTTGATTATGCCTTTTCTATCATCTAACCTCATATGCACAAGATTGAGTGACAAATGAGCACAAGGTAAAAACTGCCGAGTTACCAGATATTGTTTATTAAAGCATAACTCAGAAGTAACCTCACTCTGATGTCTTACTCCAACTAAGACTTACATTCAAGCCTCCTATATTATAAGGCAAACACATTATCTGTTACTCCCCACAGGTGAGCACTTTGGAACAAATCTACACTCTTATTAGTATTGGTAGCACAAGAAAACAAATTATGAAAGTGTGGTTACTGCATGTAAGCCCTTCATTGTAATAACACATGCCAAATCTATAATTTTTCTCCTCTCCTGCTACCTACTTTTATTTGCTCTAATTATACATCAACAACTAAAACAACTATATAATATTTTCTTCCAGATGTGGAAGATAAATGCTACATGTGTCACAAATAACAGAATTATAACTATGGGCATAATTTCTTTATCCAGATAAAGGTAATAGAGCATGACTGCATGATCTATTTAAACCTGTGTTACTGTTGGTAATGGGCACAATTTAATATCATAAATGGTTGCATGCTAGTGTATTTAAACAGAACAGCACTGTCTTTAAATATCTAGTAATATCTTTGTAATATCAAATGGGCTATGAATGAAGTATAGGTTCGATGTTGCAAAGAAATTCTTTGGAGTGACTTTAATGACAATTACCCTCACTATATATATTAAGCAGCGTCATTCTAACAAAATATAATGAGATTTTAGCAACACATGACTCTTATCTCAACACTACAATATTTGAAAGCTGTGTTTAACTATTTCAGTATGGTACATGTTAAAAATTCACTCAATACTGCTATCTATTTCAAATATCTGAGAACAGAAAACAAATATTCTCCACTGATGGTAACTAAACTAACACACATAGCATGGCTGAAAACTAACTGCTTTCGACCCGGGTCTGCTGCTGCCTGGTGTATGTGAGGAAAGCAATAGTCCCTTTAACATTAACAACTTATCACACATTTGTAAATAAACTTGTCAAAAATGTCTCTATTAGAATATTAACAATTCAAAAAATTCAACATAAACTATATGTTTAAACAAGATCAACATATTCTGTGCAGTAAGATATGATTAATTTATTTCAACATTGTATACCTACGCATATTAATGTTCAGTTGGACAATCTTGCTGCACATTACTCTAGTTATTATTAAATAAGGCAACCATGCGCTATTTATCCATAGTAAAACTGTATGGCAAAGAGAGTGGAAAGGATGGTGTTGACATTTTACATAAAGATTTAAAAACATTTAATGTGAGGTGATTGTTATTATGAATTTCAAAACAATCCAATACTATTGATTTCACTGCAATTAAAGTGCAAATGCCATTCTAAAGCGTTTCGCACAATGTACCTAAGGTGTGATGCCACTAATAAATAATTTTACTATGGAGACCAACATCATCACACAAATAAAGCAAAGTTTCAGATACAGGTACATATTTTGAATTAGTTACAATACTTCAAAATATACTACTAAACTGGAAATCACACATGGAATATATGGCAACTTAACGCATTTTAAAATTCCTCTAAATGACTGAGGACCTCATGTTTGTGTACTGTGTTCTACAGAATTTATGAGCACACTTATGAATACTGTGACATGTTGAAATTCTCAATTACAAACTTGGTACTGCTTTTCAACGTTTAAAATATTTTAAACATTTATCAATGTTTACATACTGGACTGAAACTATAAGTATTTCATAATAATCCCCAGAGAGAGAATTAAAAAACATGCATCTGCCATCAAACTGCACCAATCAGTACTTGTTATTCCTGTAATACGAATGAGCTATTGAGTATCTAATCGTGAATCATATGCATAATTCCAATCTGTATAACCATTACATAGGTATATAATGCAAAAATGTATATCTAGTTCAAATTCATTAAATTCCCTCATTTTGGATTTAACAAGTCACTAAACCAATGAAGATTAGCTTACATTCTACAGAGATTTTTCTACTCCATCGCATGTCTCACAATGACAGTTAGCAACTGAGGACATATCCATATTTTGACAGCTGAGCTAAGAATGTCTGTGAATTAAAACGAAACAACAAACAAAAGTGTACATCTACCTACTCCCCTATCTGACTTTGTCTATTGCTGTAGAAGCTTACTGACAAGAAAATAAATTATTATTATTGTTATTATTATTACTAAAGTTCACTAAATAATGTTGAACCAATTAGCAATACAAAGCTAAGCAAAACAAACATAAATATACTAGTATGCATGTTATTTCTGAGCTCAGTAGTTTTGTTGCCATATTCAAAACAAACACCTAGAATTGCAAATATTACACTTCAAAGGTTTGGGCGAATTCACCACTACATTGAAGCAAAAACATTGTTGCACATATACTTATCCTAATTTACTCTTTCCTAACCTATTCCCAACTAGTAAGCAATAAACTGACATTACTAATCAAAATATACTCTGCAACTGTACTTAATGAAACACCCCTTCCTCTTCCAGTAATGACTTCAAATGCAAGCCACATACATATTTTGTTAAATTATACTTTTGGATAAAAAATAAAGCCGGAGGGCAAGATCTACTTCTGGGAGAGTAATAAATTAAAAGTTCTAAGTGAATTTGCTGTCAGCACCATATTCCATTATATCCTAAACAGTAGCTTTGACCTTAAACTGGGACTATGTGAAGTAAATTAAAGTGCCCCAAACTCTCAGTTAACTCATACTTTCCCATTCCCAGATTTGATGCTGTAAACTGCACTGTTCACTGCTGTCAGAGTAATTAGAATTTTGAAAAGGAACTAAATCGATTTATATTAGTCTTATAGAGTTCATGCACCACTTTTTATGTCATGTTTTGCATTCTAAACAACGTCCTTTTAGCCTATGCCTGACGGAGCTGGTTGAATACCTTGTCATTACATATGGGCTTTATTACTTAGTCATGAATAAAAGTAGCAATTATTCAACGAGAATCATCAAACGAAACTTCTTTATGCTACAAATTGGTACACATAATAGTCAAGCCTTGTATACTAGAGCTCTTGTCACACCTTACCTAAGGCCATATTTCATTGACGTAATGACAAAATGCACAACTTCTTGCAAATAATTCTTTTCTTCCCCGTTTGGTTGATTCAATATAGGAATTTAGCGTTGGTAAGCTTTTTAAAGGGGAGGGGGGGTTATTTCAGATACTACTTGCGAAGCATTGGCTCACGTTCATTATGTAGGCCTGAAAGAAGCTTGACCTGACACACTGCTGATAATGCAATTCACCTTTTATTTCATATCTGAATCACAACACATTCCAGTGGACTAACATACTTCTTTGTATATATTTAACTGGAGTTCCGTGGAAGCAATAAAACACAAGAAAATTGTACTTCTTTTTCACCGTTCTACGTCAGCACCCACTTCAGTTTTGGTTTATTACATCTTATACGATAATCTAGGTGTCGGTGAGCTATCTAGCAGTTAATCCGCAATAGCTTTGGGAAGATTGGGCACATTTATGACCTTACTCTGTAAACTATCATCAAAAACAATGTATGTAACCACTGTATTACCCACTCCCGTTTCACAAGGACATTCTTCTACTTCCACGCCCAGTGCACGCTGGGTAGAATTTCACCAAAATCGTTCCATCCAGTGCCGTCTAGATCACATAAATCTTTGGTCTTTTACGTCCTATTTCTCTCCAAAGGAATAAGAAATGGCTCGTCACGCCCAATCTAAAGGCTCCACTTGTTTAAACACGGTATTCTAATTACCCGTTGTCAATTTTCACAACCGGAACAAAATATTGCATTGCATAGACTTCGCACAATCACACACTGAAAATGAAGCAGGAGTAACCCAGCATCTTCTGATAACCTATAAACATCACTAGTAATCCCTCATGTATCACGAGACGAGGAACTTTTTCTGAAACCTCCTCGATAAATGCGCGCGTCACTACAAGTGGCGATAAACGAATTATTAAAGAGTCAAAAATAAACGAAAAATATCAACGTTACACACACAAAACCTGCACAGACCATGCACTACCGTACGATTTACAGTTATGAGCGAAATTTGCTAAGGCAGAAATTATTCATTTCTACATCAACCGACATTTCCTAAATTATCGCCATGTCAGTTCAGGGTGGAGCCCAGTGAACTCTCTACAATGGTGGAACACCAAAGGGATGAATAATTATTACAAGATTATCTCCTTTAGGTGCAATGACCCCCATTTGAGCACAATTCAAGTTTTGATACAACTACAAAACATACAACTTCCGTCTTAATTGAATTGTTTCCATTTAAATAAAGTTGTAAGTTTCAAAACAGTAGGTGCTACGAGTCTTCAGCAGTTCTGTACAATACCTATGCGACAATGCTGAAGTAAATTTGATTCCCAATCTCTTAAACTCAGACAACAGATCTGTCTCAAAAGATGCTATGTGTAGCTTGTCCTGTTATTACTCCAGTTCTATACACAACTGAAACAATCATAATATAAATAACAGACAATTGGCGCAAATTAAGAATACACCTAATTATATTTTATACATTTACAGGCAATTTATTCAAGTCTGTACTAACATGAATAGCATAACATAAGAATTAATATAACAGCAATTAAATATAAGTTATTATATAATAAACAAAAAAATTTGTAAAACTAGAGCATACATTAAGGTTGAAATTGAACATCGACGCTGTGTTACCTTTATACTGTACAGAGTTAGATTTCATTTTAACTCCCACCCACACCCCATCCCCATTTCTATATCAACCCTTTAGGTTACTGTTATGGTCATATCGATGGCTTTGACTGAAACATTTGATGGCAGTTTTACTCTCTGAACTTTTAGGTAAGGTTACTGTAGTTTTTCGCTGTCTTAATTTTAAGGATTAATACAGCAAGACATACAAGTTCCTTCTTAATTTAATTTTTTCCATTTACACTGAAACAATATTTATGGGTATTCCTGCAATTCGAGCCAAACGCTGGGGTGCTATATGGAACGATTATTTATTATTTTAATAATCTTCGTTGGGGTGAAAGTATTTACCAAGTTTTATTCCTCGCAGTCTAGCACCAGTCGGAGAGCTATAAGATTCTATATCTATTAATACAGGGGTAGTACGGATACGCTATATTTATGTAACAATCAATATCATTTTCCTGGATGTCTTAAAAAATTATTGAAGCTCATAAATCGTCAGCCTTCTCATGAAACACTTTTAAAGTTTTCTCACTATCCACAAGTACCATCATTTGACTAAAAAAAAAGATAACCAAAAATTGAATTCATAACCAGTCAGTAACCTCCTGAACCAAGCGCTTGATCAATTGTTGGCAAGTGAGTGATAAGACCCCCTTTATCAGTGGCGGCTCATGTATTTTTATCTGGAGGGGCCCAAGGAGTCTACATTGAAATGAAGACTTGTTATGCTAAAAATGTCAAATCATGCCAAAGAAAAATACTAATGTAATTACCTTTCATTTAAACTGGAGCTCCATACAATGGCTCTTCTCGCAGAATTTTACGGGTGAGTGAGTTAGTGTGTGAATGAATGAGTGAGTGAGTGAGTGAGTGAGTGAGTGAGTGAGTGAGTGAGTAACTGAGTGAGTGAGTAGGGTTTAAGTGCCCGTCGACAGCAAGGTCATTATGGCTCCAGAATTTCTCGATTACGAGCTTGTGGAAGTAAAGAATTTCGGACACCAGTACTTTCTCTATGGATAACATGCCTAGTGCAGTCAATCTGTCCTCATTCATGTGTTTCCTCAATAATGTCTTTATTAGTTTTAATTTTGACAAGCAACTTTCTGCTTTGGAGATGGTCATGGGAAGTGTAATTAGTATTTTCAGTACTTTAGATATTTCTTTGAAGGTAGTGGTATCCAAACCGAAGGAAATGAAGAACTTCAGAATGTTCAAACACCACTTATATCACTTTCCCTAAATTCTGGTCGGGAATAAAAAACGCAAAGTTCTGTCTTCGTTGCATCTTTATTGACACCGGGGAAAGCTTTACAAAAATTGTGAATGCTATCTAGGGGCAACATTTTTCTATAATCTTCATATTTGTCCTGCAGATATAATTTTGCGCCGCAAAGGTGGTCTGTGAATTCGAAACGATCTCTTGTTTGGGAGAGAAATATGTTACAGATTTCTTTTGCAGCAGAATGTAAATTCTGTGTATGAAATCCACATCTCTTTTTTTGCTCTGGGCTCAGATGTTCATTTTTTCTTCAGAAGATGGTATTTGGTCCCTAATTTTCTGCACTAAATTTTCAAAACAACTTACTGCTTGCCGTACTTTCACAACATCTGTTTCTACCTTTTGCAGCTGATCATACAGAACGTGAACATGAGGCACAAGTTTGCTGAGGGAGTTCAACCAACAGAGAAAAGTGTAGTCGTTCAGCCATTTTAAGAATCGTGTTGCCTGGCTGATTGAATCAGAATTAAATTTCTTAGGCTTTCCAAAACAAATTATAAGCGAGGTTTTGTGCTTCAAGATGGATTGTACCGACCTAGAGCGAAAATTCCACCTAGATTCTGAAGCTCTTGGTATTCGTTCCTCACAAATACCTTCTAAGACAGAAGTCCTTTCAGGAGAATTAGAAAAAATGTAGATACCCCTAATGTTGTGGAAGAATATTTTAACACTTGAAATGTGAGAGAAGGCCTGTTCCAATAATTTGTTCAGTTGATGTGCATGACAATAAATATAATGAGCATTGTTATACACCTCTTTAACTCTCACATTAACACCACCTAAATGGCCTCTAAATACAGCAGCTCCAACATAAGTCTGTACGATTAATGTTTGGGGACAACTTCCAATCGATGGAAGCATTTGTTACAAAATGCACTTTGATAAAACTTCTGCATTATGGGATTCTGCATTTGCAAATGTCCAAAAGCGCTCGTAAACCTTGCCTTGAAGTTCATATCGAAACACTAGCACTATCTGCACAGTGTTCGATATATCCGTCGCATCATCAACTATACATGCGAGGAAAGAAGACTGGTTAATTTGATCAGAAATGAAATCCCTGCAAACATGTAGCATACAATCTAACAACTCATTTTAGATGGTTTTAGAAGTACATTAAAAAACGGGTGCGTCTTCGAAATAGATGTTAAGAGCAGGACTGAGTTTCTTACAACTATTTAGTATTTCTAAAAAAAAAAAAAAAAAAAAAAAAAAAAAAAAAAAAACCCTCTTATTAATGGATGTGGCGGTTTCGTCATGACCGCGAAGAGGAAGATTACATGCGCCACACAATTTTGTGACATTTATTATCGTTGACATAACCTCGCGATTTGTCTCCATTGTTTCGTTGTGCTTTTTTATGGATTCCTCATAAGTACTACTTAAAGATGACCTAATATTGTACGCTCCTAGAAGATGAAAACTGACTACATTAGCCTTATGCTTAGAAGAATCATCATGCTTTTTTATTTTTTCCTGCAGACGTTTCAAGTCACACACTTCGTCTTTGGTCCACGCATCATCACCACCACTGCCAAACAACAAATACACAAAACAGAAGAGTGCGTTTTTTCTTCACATCCACACAGCCAGGAAACTTTTTCGTATAACGAAATATCAAATGTTTGAGTAAACGAAGCTCTACTCTTATATTGGGGTTGAATTTTCACAATATTAAGCTCAGGCTTTAGTCGGCCACTGTTTTTAATTTCTAACTTTTCTGATAAACTTGTGAACTAAGCACAACCGTTTTTAGTTCACAAACTTTCATTTTCTCGCAACTGTATTGCACTGCAACTGACAGACAAGCCAACAGGTCACAGAACTGTAAGCCCCGAAATATCCATACAAGGAGAAATGCCATCCCCATTGTACTTCAGGTATACGGGCGTCCTCGGTGGTTGAAATGATAGTGGTCATTTCCATCGATCGTATCTCCAATTTAAACCCAGACAGTTTCAACTGCGGGTTACTTCTGTGTACTTAAAAGTGGCATTCAGGTGTACAAATTTGCTCATAATGATATAAAATTATGGGAAAAATCATAATTCACCATAATTTATAATAATTCAAACAAACCTTAACAACGCCACAGAAAGAATAACAAGAGTTTCCACTCCGTACATTCCATGACACTCGGGCTCATTTTTCTCAGCCCTATGCTAGTCTTAACTAAGAGTGGGATAACCTTACAACTATGCCGCTGTCATTGTTACCGATGAAAACAGACCAGAAAACGCCCGGACCGTCACAACCCGAGCCCGGCAAACCGTCATCTTAAAAATTAGCGTACTAATTAGAAGAAAAACGGAACAATTTTAAACGTATTCTGTGTACAATAAGTATACCTATATAATCGACACATTAAGACCAAAAAATATCATTTTCAGTTTTTAATTGAGGGGCGCCGCCCTTGAGCCTCCCTTCAATAGCCGTCCCTGCCCTTCAGTATTTCATTCACATACTCGATGATATCCTTTTTGTAGTTGAATACAGTGTTCACACTTCTGCAAAGAAAGTTCCTCCGAGTACTGTTGGGCCGGGGCGGACGCCTGTTCACTATTGAGTCCAGAACTGCAGTTTGCTGTGAGCTAACAGAAAAGAATGTGCAAATACAATGGAGACTAGCAAAGAATATCCTAACATTTGTACTTGTGGATGCAGCATTTCCCATGATGATATTTACATGAAGTGCATAACAGTGGATATACTCACCATTAGGATAGACCCACTTAATTAGTGGTTGCACACCTCCAGAAGAAAAAGACATTACGGAAGCGCCATCGTAAGTATGTACAATAAGTTTTGGAGCTTTCTTGCTCCTATGTAAGACATGCTTGTGCAGCTCTTCAAGCAGACAGGAAGCCAATGTCTTTGCATCATGGTGTGCTGGTGACGTAAATCTCCAGAATATTTCAACCGGCTTCCCCTTTACTACATAACGATAAACAATGGTAATTTGAAATATAATGGACACATAAGTGGTTTCATCAGCTATCATTGCTAGAAAATCGGCCTCGCGCGCTTCTTTGGCTATTTCCTCTTGACAACTTCTAGCATGACTAGAAGCAACTAATTTTGGATCGTCTTAGACGTTCCCCTGAACACTGTCACTTTTTCTAGGTGGCCTTTCAGGGCAGAATCTAACTCTGAGCTGAAATTAATTAATCCTTTATAAATACCAGGAATTAATGATGCCTCTGTTTCATCAGGTCCTCTTAAGGCCGGTTCGAACACACCACAGAATCTGATTCCATTTAGTAATATGTTCAGGATGTATCTATATCGCTTAACTTATTTGCTTTCTTCAGCAGTCCTACGTCTGTATGCACTGTCTAGCTGCAAAGCCACGATTGACTTCACGAAAAACGTTAGTTTAAACACATTTTTAAGTGAACAGAGGAGACCGCGTGTTTCTGGATGCTTGAACTTAAATGGATTATATCCTTAACCCCGGTATTCATCCAGCTTTGTTCACCACCAAACAAAATGCAAGGGGGAAAAACAGCGCATTCTTGATTTCACAGCCACATAACCAGTCGTGACTATTATAACATCTTGTGGGGACACTCGTTTATATTGTCTGTTACTCGTAGTAATGCTCTGAACAATATTTAGTACTGGTCATGGCCCACTTAGTCCTTTGATTTTTT